>JAHLJT010004567.1:53863316-54320816 GCA_031308135.1 Acheta domesticus
CCCGAGATAGTAAGTGTAAGGGCAATAGAATGAAATAAGAGGGAGACAGAGAAAGCGAGCGAGAAAGCAATCGTGAGTTGGGCTCGAGGGGATGAGGGCAATGGTATGAGAACAAAATCTCCAAAGAGCAAAAAGGTCGAGCTGTTAGAAATAAGACTGTAAAAGAATGAAGAGAGAGTAAAAGTGTAATGGGAAATCAGGAACATTTTAGAATGTGTAGTAGAATGGGTTATAATGGAAGAGGAAAATTAATATATATGATTCAGAATGTTTGACACATTTTGCATGTAAGTCGGAGCGGATTAGAAAATGAGGGAAGAACTTGCAGGCACAAGGAGAGCAAAGCACGTGATTATGTGGTTGTGGATATTAGTACAATCATTCATACTGAGGTTGAAATAAGAAAATAATTTGCAAAGCATTTACAAGTAATTAATTGAGTGTTTATTATACGATTCAGAGTGAAAATGAATGCAAGCAAATTAAGAGGCAGTAATGCAAAAAAATAATTTCTTTGCATAAAATCCGGACGAAACAATTATTTAAATGATCACTATGATAGTAGGATTTGAATTAAGTCTCCAGAAAGTCTCGATAAAAAAATTCCACCGTATCCACGAGAAACGAATGAGGGTGTCAGACGCCGAGCGACAAAGAGGAGAGCGAAAATAAACTGCAGGAAAGTGGAGATAAATAAAAGAACTGTAAAGACGGGAATAAATGGCAGAGAGGATGATACAGAACGAGACAGAAAGTTTTGTGAGCGAGAACGAGATAGAGACAGACAGAAAGACAAAGAGTGGAGAGGGGAATGGGGAGTCAGAAAATAGTGAAAATAAACTTCAAGAAAGTGGGGATAAATAAAAGCACTGTAACGACGGGAATAAATGGCCGAGAAGGAGAGAGGGAGATCCACAACGAGAGAGATGAGAGAGACAGTGCGTGTGTGAGAGAGAGAGAGAGAGGGAGGAATTGGGGAGTCAGAAAATAGCCAAAATAAACTTCAAGAAAGTGGAGATAAATAAAAGCACTGTAACGACAGGAATAAATGGGAAAGAGGGGAATACAGAACGAGAGAGGAGAGAGAGTGCGTGCCTACGAGAGAGAGAGAGAGAGGCGAATGAAGGAGTCAGAAAAGAGCGAAAATAAACTTCAAGAAAGTGGAGAACAATAAAAGTTCTATAACGATGGGAATAAATGGCAGACAGGGACAGAGAGAGGGGGAGGGGCAGGGGCGGGAGAGCGAGAGAGACGGCGCCTGAGGAGGGGCGGAAGGCTGACGGGGGGCGCGCGGCGCGGCGCGCGTTGTGCCGCAGGTGCCAGGCGGGGACGGGCCGCTGCATCGTGGACAAGGCCCACCGCAACCAGTGCCAGGCGTGCAGACTCAAGAAGTGCCTGCAGATGGGCATGAACAAGGACGGTAAGTGGACGCCGGGTTGCGGCGGGGCGCGCAAGCTCACAGTCACGTGTGTCGACAGTAGTTCGGACACAAATGAAGGAACAGCTCAAAGTTTCGTGGATTCACTTTTGCGAATTTATCACGTAATTATTTTAGTGTTAAAATGTAACTTATTTAAATTGCCATGTTTTGAAGCAATCAAATTTGGTAAATTATTAAATATAATTTTATGTGTTCCTTAATTATGTTGATCCGCACTACTGTTCGCTGTTCTCGTTTGTATATCTATATTATCATTTTTTGTATCATTCTAATGGACGAACATTAATTTTATTTGTTGAATAAATGTTTTCATTATACATCAGAAAGTTATTATGTGCAATAAATGTTTAATGGCGATTTTTACATCAGAGTTAACATTGTCTTAGAAAAATTACAGGGAGAAAGTTTGAAAATAGAGAAGTCTTAAAACAGTTGTATTCGTGTCAGGGCAACACATCAACCAACTGTGATACTCTAGGCCAATCGTAGTGTTTTTAATAATGTTTTTATACCGCGAACAATTTGATTCTACCACAGAACTACTTTCTTTTTTTCTTAGTTTGTTAAATTGAATCACTTGCGTTTAATATCAAGAGCACTTGCGGCTTGTTTCACTACGTAATTGCAGAGAATCTCATCGGAAGCCAGGCCGGGATTCACCTGTACCGCCCTTCCGGAGCTCTCTCGCTGGAGAGTTCCGCTGGAGACCTCTGCGAGCCGCATTTCGCACCTGTCTCCCCGCCCGCGGCGCCACCTCGCTTTCCCCGCCGCCCTCCCCCCCCCCCGCGCCCCGGCCCTCCCTTCCCACGCCGCTCAGCGGCGGCGGCCCTCCGGCACCAAGGCGGAGCCGCTCTCCGCCCCCAACTTCAGCCCCGCGCCTCCGACGCCGTCATTACGCGCGCGTTTAGCGTCGCAACTGCTGCCGCGCAGCCCCATTAGCGCCTCCGCCGCTAACGCCCCCTCACGGACCACCCACCGCCTCCAGAAGCGGCTCTTCCCCGCGTTGCCGCTTCCAGCGCTTGCGTTCCTCCCCGGGCCTCCACTTCGCCTCGTCCGATCAAGATTCCGCGTGTTGCTAAACAGTACAGGGTGCATCGACTCTAGCACTACACCCATCGTTGTAGTCTTATTCTTGAAGTTTTCATGTGGCCCTGCCACATCCGTAATCATTTTCCGCAGGTAATTCTGCTTCTTCTACCTTTGATATTGACAACTCATGTTACCTAATAACTTCTACATTACAAACTTTCTTCCCATAGTGATGTTTCTCTCCCACCAAGTTCAATTACCGCTACCATATAGTTTCCTTAAGCCCATTGCTCCTACGATAATGTCACTTAATCCCTCAGGAGATTACTTGCCACCGATTCATTCCCTGACTCTTCTTCGGCCAACTCCTCCTCCACTGTCATTCTTTGTTCCTTAGGACCCCTTTTTGCTGTGTAACGTTCTCTCCTCGCGATCTTTCCACTCCCACAACCGCACCATATCTGTCCTTCTTCCCTCTCTTTCTGTACCCTTTTAATGTTCCGTCAACCCTTTGCCACAACCACCGTACCCACCCACACCGTCAACAGCACCATCGTCACTTTCCTCGTCCCCGACGTCGATCCGGCCACCGGGAGCGCCGCCTTGCCCCCGCCTCCGACACGCGGACTCGGCGCTCCCGCCCACCCGCTCCGCCCGCGCGCTTTTGCGCGTTTCTAATGGAGTCGCCGCCAGCGACGGCGGCGGGGGTGGCGGCGGCGGCGGCGGCGGCGCCTCGGCGGAGGCGCGTCTCCATGGCAACGGCGCGTGCGGCGAAGACGGCGGCCGCGACGCCCGCGGCGCCAGCGGCGGCGCCCGCCTCGCGGCACGCGCGCCCTCCCGCCCGCCCGCCGACGCCAGCGCGCTCTTTCCCGCGCCCCGATATTTACACCCGCCGCCGCCGCCGCGCGCGCCTGAACGCGGCGCCGCCGCCTGCGGGCTTCCGCTGCGCCCGCGCTCGCGCCCGAGTTACTGCGGGGCGGAGAGTTGCGTGGTTGGTCTTGTTACGTGCTGCGACAGTGGGATGAAATGACGAGCCTGCAGACGCACTCGTATGAGACGGAGTTACGAGTAACGCCAGGCTGTAAGAGACTAATTAGTTTGCATATGCTTCGCTAGTGATGAATGGGAAAGCCTTTCTACTTCCTTCTATATATTCCTACTTTTAACAAATTCGTCAGAGCGTACTGATCTTTACTCTATTACATTGAAGCTCTCCAACAATCTTTGAGTTTGTTGAACATATTCAAACCAATTACATTACAGATTATAATACGACAAATATATTCATTACATTAGAGCAAAAACCTACAGTTACTCACTCCATAATATTTACAATTTGTTTTTTATTCAATAAAATCCATCAATAAAATTTCAAAGGAGGTGAGACCCAAATAAAATCAAATACATTGAAGCTTATTATTTATCATCAAAATTGCTATGAAATTCAAATCATTTTGGAAATATTTCATGCCTCTATTTATATTACTCTATTCTTTGACACAAAGTTTTAATCATATTATGGTATTTCACAAGGAATAATAACACATTCATAAGGCTTTTTTATATAAATAATCACAGTTGTGACGGTTAAAGTAAATACTTTTACAACGTCTGAGTGATATTTCGAAATTTTAATGTTCATTGTAGAAGACAGATGATGACAATATATTAACATTGTCTAAACGTTGTTTTTATGAAGAATTAATTATGGACAAATAATGTGAAGATTTCTAATTATGTTTTTAAATTAAGCCAACTAAGAAAGGGATTATGTATTTATTTATATAAAGATTAATATATAAGTTTGATCAAGAAGAAAAACTTCACGTAAATAAGGAATACATTCAGAAAACAATATCCGAAAAGAAAAACTGTTAGAGGAGCAGAGTACACTGTGAGACAAAATGTCCTTTTTTACGGGAATCATCTTATTTTTTTAAAAATATCAAAAAAATCTGTACTCGCAATTTTCTGCAATTCTTCAGTCATATTAGATAATTTAATACGTTTATATTACTTATCAATTTTGTGAGATATGAATTTTTATTTGAACATATGTTTTTGCCTCACTAAGTTTCATATATTGAGACAAGATATATTTCACAATGATACAGAAACACACACCAGAATAAAACACACAAAAATACAGTTTATTACATTATATTTACGAACAGTATTATTTAAACATAGAAAATGGATAATAGTTTTTGCTTGCAGTTATATACTTTTATTCTATACAGAACAGGGTCTTCTTTAATAACAAAAAAACATAAATTTTTCTGATTTCAAATGTAGATTTTTGCTTTTAAAATAATAATGTTGAAAATTACATAACTTTTAAATTAAGTACAATATTTAATGGAATGGATTCACAAAAATCGGGTTATTTACAAAATGTATTTCAATTTAATAAAATGCTTAGATTCCAAAATTGCACAAAAAACGTATCATTCTTGAGTCTTTTTTTTCGGTTTTACGATAGCTTTTTTTTCGGTAACGGGATCATCACCACCATATCAGCAAAGCTGACTGCTAAGTTGACAAGTGTATTTGAATGTACTCAGTGTGTACCAATGGGGTTAGATTGAATATCAGGCAACCAGCTTTCAAAACATGCATATTCCATAACCACTAATTCATTAATTCAGAATGTTCTGACAGACTAATAGGCCAAGCTGCAGCTAAATTTAGCAATATTCAGACATAAATCCCTATTATAGAAACTTTCCATTAATTTTAACATTAATTTTTTACTTGTAACCACACTAGCACGAACAATTTACATTTGCAGTGATGCAACCTAGAATACAATCTACCAGTTTTATCACAACTAATACTCACATTTCCTTTTTCGAGTTACTTGCAGTTAGATATGTTACTTGTACTTTTTTATCTTAATTACTTTTTTGTTGATCACAATGGCTAAAAATTCTGTCTGCAAATTAATGGATTCGGTCTGGAAATTAATGGATTTTCTTGGCGAGATCATATTCAATGCATATGGTGGAAAACAGTTACCCTTGATGATTATGTAATAGTAGATGCACTGACGTATAAATTGTAAAGGAGGATAGGTTGGGAGATGGGAAATGAAAGATTTTGTTAGTTACTTTATCAGTAACTAGATTTTAAAAAAATATCAAATCTTACAAAATGAATGATTAAAATGTTGAATAATGACAGCCGTACAAGTTTAAACACAGTAACGTGAAATCGTGGATGCATAAAAATGTTTGTTATACAAGGAACTATGCTGCGGATCTTAAGCAATATACGTTGTACATGTCACAACATTCGCATGCAGAAAAACATAATTTTTAGAAATTACAAAATTATAATTTTCTGATTAATGAAGAATAATTATATACTTATTTTTATTGAAAATTAGGAAAAATGTAAAAGCGTATTGTTAAAGACACCGAAAGATTGTGTTATTTTTACATTTCATTCACAATATTTTTATTTCTCAAATATGTTTAGATTGAAAGCGGCAACATTGTCGTCAAAATTGTTATGAATGTATTTCGCAGGCATATTTAAGAATCGAACCATGTGCATATATCACGCCATTTTGCCTCGCCGTGCTCAAACCCGCCAGGTTCAAGCGGCATTAAACATCAAGGCTGGCAAGGCAACCTCGTCGAGGTCAAATACTCCACACGCGTATAACACACCGAACCGATCGCCCAGCCATCCGCGCGTATTGATTTATCATTCCCCAATGACGCTGGCACCTCGGGGAATAACCGGAGGCCCAGATCATCCCGTTTGATCCTGGCTCGGCGGCCCCCAATCGCGCGCGCGCGGCCCCCGGCGGCGGCGGCGGCGGCGGCGGCGGGGGCGGGGGGGGCGGCGCGGCGCCTCGATCGAGCAGTCGCCGCTGCGGCGGCACCTCCACACGCCACCGCAGCGCCGCCAGCTGCGCCTGGCGCGGGCGCGGCACCTGCTGCCTGGGCCAAGGCGGCGGGGCGGGGTGGGGGTGGGGCGGCGGCGCTGACGCCGCCCCCGGGGAGCATCTCGGGGCGCGACCCGCCGGCGAGCTCAGGCGCGCCGCGCCGCCGCCTCATCGATCGAGCGTCCGCCTCTGATGGATGCGAGTTAGAGCCGCGCCGTAATCTGGAGACCAAAAATGGCCGCCGGCTGGCGGCGTTTTTGCGGCGCGCGCGCGGAGCCTCTGGTCGCCTCTGCTCCTCCTCCTCCGCCGCCGCCTCCGCTTGCGCCGACCCCGGCCCACCCCCCGCGCCGCCGCCACCACCGCCCAGGGAAGTTAAGCCCGAGTAATTTACGACGACGCTCCCGCCGCGGGGCCGGGTAATCCCGGCGTCGCGCGAGCGGGAAGGCGCCCGCTCGCCCGGGGACGCCGCCGCCGCCGCCGCCGCCGCTGCCGGCGCCGCAGTGGGCGCTCTCTGCCTCGGATCGGCGCGGCGGCGGCGGGGGCGCTCGCTGCTAAACGCCCTCGCAGAGCGGCCTAGGGCGAATGCATTACAGAAGTGCGGAAAGCGCGAAGAGGTTATGAAACACGAATTAACGGATGTGATTCGGGGATTCTGTTGCGAATGTTCAAGGTAGAACGCTCGAATGCTTGGATGAGAATGCTAAGTTCTCAATTAGTCTCCTTCAATTAACTGAAGGGGAATAATTGAGAACTTACACAATTTCAAGAAAATCGGTGGATGATATAATCTTCCATTCATAATAATTTTATTTTCTACCTCATGAATCAAACGCAACGAAACACAACGAAAAAAAGAACGATATTTATTCCAAAAATTAATGTACCAGATATTATGTGTCGGTCGTCACTCTTTAGTATTTCCCTTCCCTTCATTATATTCATCGTAAATACTCTTCAAAAAGTGTATAATTTCGGATTTAAAAATGCTCAATCATATAATTGATAAAATTACTCAGTTGAACATACCCGACGTTACAATCATTGCAAATCGTCAATGAAACACAGAACAAAAAGTTAATTAAATTGCCCGTCGAAGTGTGTATTATGTGAAATAATTACACATTTATCAAAATCATAACGAAATGATGGGCAATGAAAAGACGAACTTTCGGAACCAAAAGCAGTACAGTCTCAAATTTGGCCGAGGGCGCACGGCATTCATTCGCCGCAGCCTCTCAGTAAACCGAAACTCCTCTCAAAAGTATGCACATTCATCTCGAGCACGGCCACATTTATGATACGCGCGGGATTACTTCCTCCTCCTCCTCTTCTCCTCTTTTGCGTCTGGCGAAACCAACCCCTGAACATCGGGGTTGAACCCCTGGAGCGGCGCGGCGCGGCGCGAAACGGCGCACTCCCCGGCGTCGCTCCTCTCAAAGAAGCCGCTTTCCGCCCGCTTCTTCTTCTTTCTCCTTCGCCGGCTCGCGCAGCGCCGCTCCACTTAAAGCTTATTTGCATCAGTAAATCGAACGCGCTCCGGGCGCCTGCGCCGGCCTCCGCCGCCGCCGGCTTAATCTTGCACATCTGACTACCCCCGCGCGCAAAGAGCTCGCCCCGGGAGGCGGAGCAGTAGCAGCGGCGGCGGCGGCGAATAGAATGCGCCTCGGAGAACGGCGTTTTCTTTGAGGGGAAAGTG
Source organism: Acheta domesticus (assembly GCA_031308135.1). Classification (NCBI taxonomy): domain Eukaryota; kingdom Metazoa; phylum Arthropoda; class Insecta; order Orthoptera; family Gryllidae; genus Acheta; species Acheta domesticus. Next base: position 53,871,378 of record JAHLJT010004567.1, read on the forward strand.
GGAGCGTCGTTTGGGAAGAAAAATTGTTACTGGGAAAATGAGTCTTAAACAGCGCTTCGAAATAGGCGGATGGTTCTGCTGTCGGAGTCCATGAGAGTACGTCTGTTAAGGGAAGGTCATGTCTGAAGCAATTTTGCCACTATTTTAACTGAAGTGCTGTATTATTTTTAGTTCTGTTAATAAAATTATATGAAAGAATAAGAATTTTGTTTTAAATAAGAAATATGAAAGAATATAAGAAATATGAAAGTATAAGAATTTTGTTGTGTAGTTTTCTTATTGAATAAATAGAAAATCATGTATTTTATGATTTAAAATAACTGTACAGTCATAAAAGTGTAGAATTATTGTTATTGTTACAATTATTACTATTTCAAAACAATTTTAAGTTATTATAATAAATATCATGGGCTGAGGGACAATGTTGTTTTTATTGGGGGCGTCAGATTTACAACACCGAAACCACGATTCAAGTGCTCGCTGTAGCTTACGGAAACCTTACATCAGCCTGCACCGGGACAGGACGCGCTCAGCGTTGTTGCCGCGATAACAAAACTTTCGAGGCGCACTCTTATTGCGCACTTTGTCACCGCTCTTGACCACCGCTTTACCTTGTTACTGAGCTTACCGGCAAAACATTCAATCAAACAATCGAGCCTTATTTTATGTAGCGAGACTCGGGCCAACAGGCCTGCTCTTCCACCTGACCACACACGTTTCGCAGGAGCCCCTTTCGCCAGGCATCGCTCGGGGGACGGAACATGGGAGCTACTTTTAGAATCGGGACATAGGACAACATTGGACAGCCGGACAGCCTTCCCCTCCGAAAGAAAGCTAACGCAACGAGCCGTCTAAATGCGGGTGTGTTAGAGGAATTGCGGTGCGTACACAGAAAGTTGCCCTAAGCGGGGGACATTTAGAGCATGTGCTGTCACAAGTACTGTTTGTGGCTGCGAATGTACTTGCGGAGTTGTACTTTTTTTAATTTTGTTATTTCACGGCCTTCTGTCTTCCATTTCGCAATCGCCTACCCTCCGCATTGCAGCGCGGTTCCGACTTATCAACTGTTTGTCATATCTGGCACCGCCGTCCTCCGGTGCAGCTATCCGTCATTATAAAACAAATAGTAAATTGATCTATGTACAACAAAATCAAATAATAAATGTAACTAAATAAGATAATATACTTTCCCTAATCGCTTGCCACGAAACCCTTCTTACCCTCTGCGCAATAGTTTTCAAACTGTACATCCTACATCGTACTAGATATTCACCTTTTACTAACTATCCTTCCGCGAGTTCACACAGTAAGTCGCAAGGAGATCAATTGTCCCTTTTCTGTTACTACGACGTCAGCGTGTCGTAATGTGCAATATTAGTTATCGTCATATCTTTTCGGCCGTCCCATCACGATAGTACACTACGTGTGCGGGTAAAATGATATTTCCTGTATATTTAGATACCGATATTTAGATCAAATTGGGTGTTTTAATACTAATATAATTTTTCCGAAACATAATACAAATTTATTTGATGGAAGAAATATACTTAATCACCAAAGCCCTTTTGATCATGGAAAAAAGAAATATATTCGACCACATCTAAACCTCTTTCTTTATCAAGAGAGGTGCTTTTAGCAATAAAATCGATGGATATAACTCAACAGACCTGTGGCCTTGGCATAGCCTGTGAACTTGTGGAACGTGTGGCAACGAAGTCAATTCGCTTGCTTCAAGAATTGTTTCATTTTTTGGAAAACATAGAAAGTGGAAGATAATAGCTTGCTCATGTGTGATATACTTTCCACAAAAGAGTTCCCTTGGTTTTAAGAGTTCTAACGTTTTTTTGGAGGCAAATACCAAAAATTGATGTCTTATTAATGAAAACGCAAATAGTTTGTTCCTGATATTTGATTTAGTTATAATGACATTTCCAAACAAAATCAAACGGAAGAAGACCTCGCCAATTCTATATATACTTGTACATGGACAAAGTTTTGGAAATACATGATTTTTTTCTTTCATAATTGAAGATTGCTTAGCATTCGTCGAACAGTCTATTGCAATTCCAAAACGCGATACCAGTGTTCACTTAGAAAAATTAATCCTTGCTTTACCACTTAATTTAAAATACAACAGATAGCTGAAATTCAGTTTGGACGTCATCTAAACCCAAATAAAAATTCTGACATATAAAAAGCAAAAATTATATAGAGAAATTTAATATGTTATTCATTTGAAAATTACTTTATGAACAGCAGAAAACCTTTTTCCAGTTAAAAAAATAATTTTAAAGTACCTTAACGGCATCATTCATACAAAATGTGTTCCAAGTTTATTCAATTAGCTCTTCAACGAGTACTGAATCATTTCCGATGGTTTATATTTTTGGCCGTTATTAAAACCTTGCTGAGATACAGTGTATTACTGAGCTTTATTTTTCCACCTTTAAACACGTTCAGGTCTTCTGAGGAAATGATTCAAAATGTTTAAAATCGATTATCCTCGGATAACTCAGTAGATTACTGTCATTTTTAACGTTTAATGTAAAATGTGTCCAATGTGAAGGCGAATGTTTAAAAATTGTCTCATTTGTCTCATTAAGAAGGTTTAAAAATGTTTGAATATGTAATTTGTCTGCTAATTCGAACGTCAGAACAGTTCATAATTCGTTTTTGAATACTTTTCCACAATTACGCGCACTTTTCCATTTCTCGTCAAAATCTGTACTCAACTGTTTATGTATGTTAAACGTATTATTTTCATATTCCTAAAAAGTAAACATTTCAAACAGGTTGGATTTGAGCTCCTTTTTTGGAATAAAATAAACATAAACGTAATAACACGACCATTAGATGTTCTGTTGATTTCAGTTTGAAAGTTGAAAGTTGTTTGTAGTTTGAAAGTTGTCCAGGAATTTAATAAAAATATTAATATCATTTTTGCCCTTCAGAAATATTACGTATTATTTTCAGACGGAATGATGTTATAATTCACAATGAACTAAAAGGGTGACTTTCCATTTATTTTCATCTCTATCTCATCTCTTTTTCATCTCTTAAACTGTCAAGAAGATCCACTGTCATATCTAAACACCCATATTTATCTAAGTTCATCTCTTAACACTAACAGCACCAAAAACACGCTGTCACGTCCTAAACACGAACATCGCCCAAATGCCCATTCCACTAATTAGTCCAATTTCTAACCCAATCACAAAATCGCTCTCTGAACACAACCGCAAAGGATTCTAACGAGTTCATGCAAATGAGTAAAAATCATGCAAAAATTGTCATTCTTGCGCGGGGCGTGTTTGCTGACGCGGTGCGCCGCAAGGGCAGCGGAGCGGGGGCACGGCGCGCGCCTCGCCGGTCAAAAGAACGCCGCCGCAGGGGGACGCCGGGGCGGGAAGGGGCGCGAGGGCCCCCGAAGGTGGAAGGGAAGACCCCCCTCCCAGGCGCGCGCGCCGCACATGCAAATGGACCCCCGCCCTCGCGTTAATTGCGGCGCGCGATTGGCCTCGTTAGGGACCGCAAGACGCCGCCGCCGTGCAGCGCAGACCTCGGTCGCGGGCAACGCCGTCGCCGCCGCCACTGCTGTCCCTCGGCGGTCGCGCCGCCTATTCGCCCAGTCTGCCCGCCCAGCCACCCATCCGTCCGCCCTTTTGGAAGCGCGTCACCTACGCCCTTCGCCGCCCTCCGCTGCCTTCCGCCGCCCTCCGCCGCCCTCCGCCGCCCCCGAAGCCCCCGCCGCCGCCCCCGACGTCGCCCCCGATGCCGCCCCCGCCGCCGCCGCCCCCGCCGCTACCCCCGCCGCCGCCCCCGTCGCCGCCCCCGCCGCCGCCCGAAGCGTCGTCGTACTAGTCGGTGGCGTTTCGTTCATGTTTCTTAAGAGGATGAGCAATGTCAAGTGGTAAACTATTTGAAATGAAACATACAACAATTAGATTGTATGCGGCGATTTGTGATGGAAAAATGAGACTTACCGGTTTGGTTTGTCCCTTCATCCGGGCTAAGCCAGCTGACAGCGCAACACGACCCCGTGCACTAGCCTTTCTGCCAATGGTCCTTGCCGAAGTGTGACATGACTCATATGGCGAAGATCGTCGTTCAGTAATACGGTCCTCTATTAATACACGAATCTCAGAATAAATATTGCAAACTTCTATGACTTTTGAAGGTATCGAAAGTGGTATCTAAAAACCTTTTTACTAATGACCATGTGGTGGGACATTTTATATAAAGAAGATATATATGTAAAATTTGCCCCTGATTGGTAGGGATCATGCAATGATGTATGGCAGGTACGCAAAATTCCTTTGACTGTGTCAGAACGTGGCCCGCAAAACACGTAACATCGTGACACAAACATCGTGAGTTGCCAACCAATTTGGAGCAAATTCCATACGAGCAACTTCCTTACCACATATTAAATTTCCTACTACATGTACTTTGGCAACATTTTATCATTTCCGACCATTCTATATGACCAAGAAATTTCTGACATTTATTTTGCGACATTCTGTAGTTGCTAGGGACGTTTCTAGATGGTAGTTCAAGAGAAGAGCTGCTCCTCCCGGGCCGCAGAGTTCCATTAAGAAACGTTTGCTCTTCTGCCCGCAGGAGAACTGTGAAATAAGTGAGATCACTGCACGAGAGGAGGCAACATTGCGAGTTCATCCTCCTTGATTTCGAACGAATTCGCGTGGTTTAACCCTTAACTGTTGACGTGCGGTCTCTGAGACCGCTGACCAAAAATAAAGCATAGACCTCCTTACGGTACCTCGCAATAAGATTTTTTACAGTACCTTTCTATCTCTTTCTAAACTACACTCGCACGCGGGGCAGCAGATACAGTGACAGCCATTCGCCTTTGAGGGCCAGTTGAAGTTTCGGAGCGGTCTCGCAGGCCTCACATCACCAGAAGTGGAACTTTTCTTCCCACAGTGAATGTGCATTGCAAATTTTTTATTAATGGATAATTTTCGTCAAACAATGCATTATCGAATTAAAATGAAGGTGTTTTTAATGTGGTGAATAATATTTCAAACCATTGTACAAGTTCTAAATAATTAATAGTGAAGAAACAGTACGGAACAAATTATAACCAAAAATTTACTCGACGAGAAATAAATAATTATATTATTTTCATTTTACACATTAACAACAAATCCTTTTATTTTTGTTTATTATAGAATTGTTAGCGTGAAAAAAATTGTCAAGTCAACATGAAATGGAATACCAAAAATGATCTGCCTTAAACTTTTGGGATCTTACCGACCGCACGTCACCGGTAAGAGAAGTTTGAAGGCATGTCACCAGTTAACGGTTAAAACTAGTAGTTTAAAACTCGAACAGAGTCAATTTCCTCATAGCTATCTACTCAAAAATGATTCATTGTTTCTCAAACATCAAAGCAAATATTTTATTTGGTAATTACATTAAATTACATTAAAAAGAAGACCGTGTATGGGGATGACATTCCTCCTTTCCCTCTCCTCGGAAACTGTCTGTTAGTTGCAGTGATTGAAAAGGGGTGGGAAAAACTTCACTGTTATTACCGAAAACTTCGTTTTGTTTGATTCCGTTTTTGAGTTAGTTCCTTACCTCGGATAAATATGTTTTTTTAATTCAATAACAGAGCCAAACTGGTTTTGGAAAAAAATAGTATTTAATGTGAGGGATTTTTATAAAACGTGCTTAAATTGTTAATAGTTTTTCAAATAAAAAAGCCACGCCATTGGTCCTTTACAGTGTAATTTTGTATATATTTTCTGTTCAGACGTATCCTTATAGTGTATGATAATAGAAATGAGTAACACAATGAGTAAAATTGTATGTTTGTTTTATATTATACTACTATATTATGAACTAAATATAAACCATACTTTTTGTATACAAACGTTTATTTAAAATATGAAAAAATATTTCAATAATCCATGATTTTGAGAAATTAAAACCAGCCAGGTTAAAACAAAGATGGGAAAACTAATATTATAAAACCGGTTATTTTTATAATAACAATCCTCCCTTTGGGTTTGTTAGCGCAATACTGGTTTTGGATTATAAAGAGAAATTATTCGTGATTTCACATGTTACCTTCTCACAAAGTAATTAACACGGGTAAAATTATTACTACAATCATTTAAAAATGTAACACATCGTGTCTAATGGAAATACACGTCTAGGAGCACTGATTATTTTTTCAAAAATGTCTATTTTCCACTTTTTCATGTATCTGTTCGCGTGTCCGTCTGCCATTCCCTCAGTTTGTACTATACATGAAGTTTACATTGCATTTTCAAAATTTTCCCTGGAAATGCATTTGAAAAACAAGAAACAGTCGTGGAAAGAAAAAAGACCAATCGTTTTCTCAGGAACATGTATTAAATTACAGATTTGATTCCTTCGTACATCGAATACTATCGTTACCCGTCTACAGATCACGATCTTCTTGAGTAAACAAATGTCCGTAAGTCATAAAATGCTGGGACAAGATATATTTCTAGCTGCTTGTGTTAATGCACAAGCAAGACATGACTTTACCTACGGAAAACAAATGGCGTTGAGTAACTACTCTCAGGTATCTGATTGCTTCTAAAATTTAATAATTCATTGCTTGGTAAACAAATAGTACTATGTTGTTTTTTTTAATTGTAATTTATTTTCAGTTGATATTACATTGTTCAGTTTACATTTTAACTGTGCAAATGTTTGATGGACTTAATCTACCTTAATCTAACTTAAGTAACTTAAAACTATACACACTACAATTCTATAAAAATAATATTAAAAAAAATAAAGTGAGAGAGGAAGCAGGGAGCACCTCAGATAAGTAATTATTCCAGGTTTGCGAATATTTTATAGAATGAATGCAGGGGATATCTGTTATTAATTCTGGTTTGATGCTTGGGGGATTTGCCCAGTTTATAGGAGGATGATGCTTGAAATATAGAACTATGTGATGAAAATACTTCCCTTAAACGCCTCCATTTAATAAAATTACGAAACGCAGCAAACCGTCCTGATTGTGTCTTTTCTAATCTTCTGTCATCGCCAATCTCACCGTTCGCCTTTGCTGTCACTGTCATTGACGTCTGCTCGCCACTGTCCTCGTCCTCTCCTCCACCTCGGAATTCGCCGGCACAATTTTACATGCGCGGAATTTTATGTTCCGGACGCATCGGAGTAGCATCTAATCTGTATTTATACTCGACAATAACAAATATGAAGTATAAACTGCTTTTCGGTTTGCAAGTCAACAGATTCATTACCTCTGAGAAAATCGAAAATATTTAAGGCGCGTTGGGGTCTTCAAATGTTAATATGCATATTCACGCAGAAAAACGGTGAAAATCTCCTTTATTTTAAGTGTTCAACTAGTTTAGATTGTTTTGTGACACAAATTTCTGAGATCAACCAGCAGACTCCTTTTCCCAACACAATAGGTTTATTATCGGTTCCTTACATGCCATTCCTTCAGTGTCAACTCGCCCGCCCATTCCCTGCACCCCCGACGTCTATTCACCTTCAAGCACCCGTTTATCTAGTAGAATATGGTCTATTCCATGAGCGAGTCCCGCCCGCTGTCCTTGCCTGTGCAACCATCGCTCTCTGCGCGTTCCCGCGGCTCAGCTGCTGTGCCGTGCGCGTGTCCCCCAGCCCCGCCCCTGCCCCGGCCCCGCCCTCGCCCCCGCCGAGGCCGCCGCCAGCGCGCGGCGCGCCGCTCTCTTCATCCATCATGTCCCGTGTTGTAGAAGCCACCGGCCTCTTCCTCGCCGCCTTCTCTGCCGACACCCATCTCATCTTCCTCCCCGACTCTCGGTCGCTGCCCACAGGTCCGCTGAGGACCACGCCTTCGCCTTCTGGACCGGCCACCTACGCCCCCCACCATCACAACCACCACCATCGACACCACCACGACGGTACGTTGCGTTTCGTCACTTTGTTCAATTCTTACTTTTTATTCGGGAAGATCTCAACGCCTTGTGCTTAGATCTGTCAACATAGTTTTTGTTCAACGCTATGGGATCACACTGAATTTCAACGCCGTGTTTTTTAAGATTTTGTAAAGGGATTATAAATAAAGCGAATAAAGCTACTTTCAAATTTTCAGATATCAAACTGACAATTAGTCGAAAAATTTAAGATCTTATCGGATCTAAACAACAATAATTATTGATACTAACTATTAATTGAAAATGAGAGATTTCATCAAAACTCCTAAGCGATAAGATTGCGTTGGATAAAGAAACTTATTCTGCTACTAAATAAACGTTTGCGTACGTTATAATGACATTTTCAATGGAAAATACGCGCGTTTACTCCAATACTGGTTTCTTGATGTAAAGCGCCTCAAAAAAGTTTTTGCCTGAATTTGTATTATAATATTTGTTTTGTTTTAAATGGTTTCTCCATTACGTTTGTTTGAACTGTCACAAGATAAATGGTTCGTGAATCCCCATACTGGCATCCTTTTGTCTGCTTTGAGTAGTGATTAGGAGGGGTATGTAAATTTTCTTCATTGCCATAATTTCTTCTCCATTACGTAATCATCTCGTCTTTCTCTTATCCTTTAGATATTGATATCTACTGCTCAATCACATTTTCTATCTACTTCACGTTTACTCTCAATTTCCACATTTTACTTCCCCTCTTCGGTTTTGCTTTTCTTTTCGTCTTTCATGTATTCTCTTTCCTCTTCCACCCCATCCCTCTGAACTCGTTCGTTGTGCCATTGCTGTTAAAACCGCCTTTCATCGCCGTGTCCTTTATCGCTGCCACCACCACCGGCCTCCGCCGCCCACACGCTGCCCGCTGCCCGCGCTTGCCATGCATAGCTGCCCGCCACCCGCCACCTGCCGCCCGCCGCCGACAACTTCCCTCCGCTCACAGGTTCCTGTGGCCGCCCGCAACCCGCCGACCCACCATCCGCCGCCATCGCCCACCTCCAGCGGGCGTCGCCCACCGCAGCAGCGGCCTCCTCCCAGCCACCGCGTCGGCGAAGCGCGCGGCTTCCCTCTGCAGGCGCCCCGCGGCAATTACACGCGCGTTTGAGGCGTCGTCGTCCACGGCACCGCAACGCGAGGCAGACGTGCGCGCGCTAAAGCTCATAAAGACTCGACGGGCGCGTTTTCCAGCGGGCGGCGACGGCGGCGGCGGCGGCGGCTGGGACGCGGACGCTCGCCCGTCGCTCACAAAGGACGGCAGCGGCGGCGGCGGCGGCGGCGACATGTCGCGAAGGGCGCGGCGGAGGGGCGGGGCGGGGGCCGACACACGAGCGCGTCCTCGCATGTGCGCACGGCCGCCCGCCCACCGCCCACCGCCGGGAGGGCGGAAGGGCGGGCCACGCGGATTTGCATGCGGGCCTGAGTCACGCCGCCGCCGCCGCCACCGCCGCCGCAAGGTTTCACGCGCAATTACGCAGGAGTGCAACGGCGTCGCGCGCGACCGGCCGTGGCCCTAACGAGGGCCGGCACGCGCCGAAAGGGTGAAAACAGTTTACACTTATGCAAACCGAGCCGTCATTATATGCGAGCCTCAAGGGCCACCGGCCGCCGCGCGCGTGTGTGGCGTTCGAGGCGGCGGCTTACGTCGGTGGCGCCGATGGACAGCGGTTGACAGTGGGAGGGGACGGACGCACGCTGGAAAGTGGGACGAGATGAGATGCGACGGCTGATTGGTGGGTGATAGTAGGTGGACGGTGATACTCTAGAGTAGTCATGTACAGGTACTTGCCACCACTGGGATCTGCTAGCACAGATGGCACAGGGATACATCGTCTCATCTTCGCAGCTTGCCACTCATTGTCAGAGCAGTAGTCAAATGGTTCTGGAACGTACACCTGAAACTCGATCTTGCGAGGATTAGAAATATAATTTAAAATACGGTTATTATGGTTAAGTATATTAACGGTTTTACTTTACTTTTACTTTTCTTACCTATACTGTATTATAGAGAGGGAATCTATAAGAACCACATGAAATACGAGTACGAAATCGTATACAGTCTCGAATTTTCGATCATGAAGGTCGTTTTTAAGGTTCGTTTGAACTGTAACTTCGCCCACACATCAGGATTATCAGACATCAGGTCTATCAGTGTTGTTCCAAAAGATGATTAAGATTGCTTCATGTGGCGAGGAGATTTTGTACCCGTAAATCGGGATGGATGAATGAATGGAAAAATGGAAGGATGTGCCACGAATAGCTCGGTCAAATTAGAAGCTTTTGAGCAAAACCTTGGCCAATACGTTAGTAGTAAGATTTAGTTAGTCTTTTACGGAGATTATTAAGATGTTTTAAATTATGGGGGTACTTCACAAGAATTTCCAGTGACATTTTCAAACTTTTCTGAAAAAGTCCACGCATTTTTTCTTTAATTTTTGTTATCTATTAAAAGAAAGAGCCTTTACGAATATGCTATATTTCCGAGTTCCATTAAAATCTCTGATATTTTGAAAATTTAAAATGTTCAACTTTATTTTCAAACGTTTTATACACTCCCAATATCAAAGCTAAATGTTTTCTCTCAATGCAGCTTATCCCTGTTTTAAATCTTTGAATGATGTCATGGAATTTTTTTACAAAAATAAGTAGCTTTTGTGTAATAAGTGTAAGAAAAGGAAAAGTTTTGGCTTGACACGCTTTCCCCCTAGTTTCAGAACACTTCGTATTTTTTCCGCCATCTAAGAATTTCATGTCCTTTGATGAACACACTGCGCCATTGCTGTCAGAACTGAGAGTGCGCGATGGTAGAAACTAACTGCAATAATAAGCTCTTGGAATGAACGGTGATGTGAAGCGTGCTACTGCCACAGTGCAATTTTGACGTTACTTTATTAGAAGCAATTACTATTCACATCAGTAATTTTAGTGTTTGAATAAATGTTTAAAAGTTTAGGCTAATGTACGAGTAATTTAATTCTAAGAATTTTCAAAAACATTAACACATTAGTTTACCACTCTTTCTTGTATCCACATTATCTTCTTTAGTGACATCTCTAATTACGTGTTGGCTACCGAAAATCGTTGAAACAATACTTGAACATACAAGGCAATTATGAAATTGTGAATGGTTATTTAGACGATAATTTGTGCTACCAGTTGCCTATAAATGAAGATGAAAGACAGTGCCTCCTTCAGTGCCAAAAGTAGCAGCGTTTTTGTCATTAGCATGAAATACATTTTTTCAAAAACAATTATTTTCGAGAAAAAAGACTCATTTGTTTGGTGACGATAAAAAGCTCTGTCAAACCTCTATATCATTTTTCTATTGTAGAACATTACTTACAAATAAGTATTGAATGTAACTACTACAGTGTGAACATTTCCAATGTCATAAACTATAGAGCGATTTTTCTAACTCTGCCCCTCAAGCCCCTATGGCCACGATGGAATATCACACGATGGAATTTCGCGTCTTTCTCCGTCGTACCGCTAGAAGTCGCATAATCGCTAGCACTGCTTAATACGGTCGCGATCATGCGATACCTGGCGGCACAACTAAGAACGTCGCGAAATACCGTGACATATTCTTTTGTGAAGACGGACCTTGAGGGGCAAAGTTAGAAAAATCGCAGTATATTTTCATTTTTATCTGAATGTAAAATTAATGCTCTCTTGATTTCAAATGCTAAGAATAAATATATGGATAAAACCTTACACTTAAATAACGTTTTGTCACGGGCCATCAAGTACCACGAGTCCATAATGTTGAAAAGTAGCAAGAGCCCAGAGGAAGTTGAAAGGGCTTAGTAAACCGGCCCGCTAGAGGCAGGCAAACCCAGCGTCACGCTGGAAGCAAACGAACCCAGCAACCAGGAGGACGTAGACCAACCCAGCGGCCCTCTCAAGCAAACCCAGCGGCCTGCTAAAGACACAATCCAGCGACCCACCACACGCAGACAAACCAAGCGGCCTGCAAGAGGTAGGCGTTGAGCAGCGCGTGGCGGGTGGCACGCGGCGGCCTGTGGGCAGCGGGCGACGACGCGCAGAGGGCGGCGGGCGACGAGCAGAAAAACAGGGGGCGGGCCGCTGCAGGCAGAGCTAGAGGCGACCACGCGCCGCGTTCAGGCCACGGCATTGTTCCTCGAAAACGTGGGGCGACTGCGCCGCTCCCGCACGCAACGACCGCCCTTCAGCAACTGCAGGCGCCACGAGGAAGCAATACTCACGAAGACGACTTTATCGGCAAGTACTAAGAGATAGCATGCGGCATAATATCGTTCGTTCTTTCCTTTTTGAAGGTTGAAGGAATAAAAATAATATTATTTGACTTATATAGATACGTGGCGTTGTATTCAATTTAGACGTCTGTGACTACTGAACTATTAAAATTATCAAGGAAACTTGATGGATTTTGTGCTCAAAATACTGTGAATTATAGATTTTTATTTTTGCTGCTAAGAATCTTTAAGAAAATTAACAAACATTATTAAAGTTTCTCATACAAATGTATTGATAAATAACAAAGTAGAAAAATAGAAGGAAATAGAAAGTTGTATATTTCGATTCAATGTTCTACAATTTACAATCAAAAAATATTCAATATATTTTGATTACAAAAAATTACGATTCATTCGTATAACGGACCGGGAGAGATGGCTCAGTGCAACTGATGTCACTGCAGTGCCTCTGACCGGGAGGCCCTTGGTTCGAGTCCCCACAGCAGCAGGATTTTCGACACTAGCTTGTTAGCTAGGTCGAATACAGTCGCTGTCTGGAGGAGAATTCTAGCGGCCGGTTGCTCTAATCGGTAATTTTCCGTGGTTTCTCTGATCAACACCAGGCGAATGCCGGAGCAGTACCCTAACAAACGGGCCACGGATCCCGCGCGATCTTCCCTTCTTCCTTGTCCTATCCTCACCCCTTACACACACACTTACACTAACATGCAATACACTACCATACAAGCCGGGAGATCGGTTGGGGGCTAAAAACTTGTCCCGGTTGGGGCGGTGCTCCGCTGGTGGGAGATACATGGTTGGGGGAAACCCCACTAGACGGTAGGTCTGCGCCGATCTCGCCATCCAGCGGGGAAAGATCACCGTCACCTCCCGGTGAAAAAACAACCACTACTCTTACGGGACTAATGACCTCTGTAGTTGACGCGCCCGGAATCACGAACAATCAATCGATCGTATAACAGAGAACTACGTAGTTCTCTACAAAGTATCCGTCTACATACGTTTACATAAAACACAGATAATGTTTTACTCAAATAGTGAAATTATTGTTTGATATTCAATAATTACATAAATTATAATTAATCAAATATGGAAATGTTAGCTTTAAAAGGTCGCGCTTGCTTTCAGTGCTTTCTCAGTTGTTCAAATTCATGTTCCACAATCGCAGCCATTAACTATCTGGAAAGGGCAGCGGTCAGATCAGCTTCCCCAAGCCCCGTTCCCCCATTTGAGATTTCACGGATCGGCTACTACAGTTCAATGCAGACCATTCACGTCAACTCATGCAGCAGTCAACCCTGTCTTTTATGTCCGTCGCTCACTCCTACGATCAGATCCACAAACATCCAGTCACGTGCCGGCACAAAACAAGCCGCAAAGCCGTTCTTCCGAGAGCGTCCATTTGCATTTAGAGCCTCGCCACACGCCGAGTTGCCCGACTACGTAACTCGTCACCGCTGCCACCGGCATCGCCGCGGCACCTTGCCGCGCCACGCCGCACCCACCTGACGGGCAGGCGCGGCGCCGGGCGGGGGCGGGGGCGGCGTCTGCAGGCGATTAGACAAACAAGCGGAGGCGGTGGGGGTGGGCGGGGCGGGGGCGGGGCGGCGTCTGACGGGGCGGGGCGGTCGGCGGCGCGCGGCGCTGGCTCCGGGGCGGGGCAGCGCGGCGCTCGCGCTGTCAGAAGCAGCCCGGCCGCCCGCGGAGCCCACCGCCCCCTCTAGTAATTACAACTCGGTCGAAACAATACCGCCGCCGACTGACAGCTCAATAGCGGCGCCGGCCGGACCCGCCCGTCCCCGCACCTGGGCGCCCTTCCCCGCCCCGTACCCGCCCCGCCCCGCCCCTCCCCGCCCTCCTCGCGCCGTGCGCTCCCCGCCGCCAGCGCGCCCGCAGCCCACCGCCGTCGTCCGTCGTTCGCCTTCTGCTGCCCTCCGGAGGCCATCACAGGCCGTCGACTGCAATTAATTACTCGCTACTTTCACTGCGCGTTGCCTATTGCTGGAGCCTCTGATCGGCAAATCGTTTCGCTCACGTTAGCCAAACGGAATCGTTTTATTGAAATATAGAAATGGTCTCTTTGTGTTTACGTTTCAATAACTCAATATAATTTTGATATTTGTTTGCAGTTCTCTTAATAATTATGTCTCTAATTAATATAAGACACGTTTATAGCGTGCTTTCTGGTATATTTAACATACTTGTGTACAAAATCCATATTTATGTAAATATAATCGAATTAAAGGAAGTAAGATTTAATTGAATCATATTTTAATAACTTTAATTGTAAATTATATATATTTAAATTTTGTCTTCTAATCGTTTTTCTATCACGGCTCTTTCAATTTGTATTGTTTTATTATTCTTTCCTTCGAAAGTCGCAATAGCATTTATAATGGATTCTAGTGACTTTTGGCTCACTTGTGTATCTTGATTTTTCCATTAAAACATTGCATTGAAAACACATATTCACTACAATGTTTAGAGACTAATCTCGCAAGATCACCCAATAATTCGAATTGATTGTAAAGCTCAGTATATATGAATGTTTGATCCAGCTTAACTTCGAAATGTGTGGAATAATTTCAATAAAATTCTGCACAAGTACTTGTGATCGGAATAGAAAACATACGAGGATCACGATTTAAACTGTTGCCCAGTTCAAACAGTTCAATTTTTTAAAATTGTTTTTTGCATCTCTTCAATGCATTGATGAATCAGGAATTGCGTTCGAAGCGCGCTGGATAAGGGGAGGCGCGGCGGGGCGAGAAGGAAACGGGGAGGCCGTAGTGGGATAGGCGGGTAGAGCAATGAGCTTGTGGAGAGCGGGACGGGAACGGGATGTAGTGTAAATTGCTTTAATTTTACACTACACATTGAATTAATTCCATTCCGTATATATCATGATAGTTATAAATAAATATCTTGGTAGCTCCGGGATACTTCAGCTTGTAGAGTACAAACTTCGACAAGGAGAAATCATTCCAGTTGCTTTCCATGCTCTAAGTACACCTCAAAGTTAAAGTAATTCATTCTGATATCCGAAAAAATGCGTTGTATCACGTTGAATCATACGATGTGCATAGACAAGAAAATGTTTATCATTAAAATCTTGCTTATGAAGAAATGAATAACACGAGTTCTTAAATGGGTATACAATATTATAGAAAATATGAATTTGTCAATGAATGAAATTAAAGTAGAGGAAGGTTTGTGTTCTTCATGAAATACATTAATGTGACAAATTACAAAGTTTATAACAAATTATTTGCTAGGATATTGAGAGCATGTTACATTAAAGACATCCATTTTTAAAGGGTTAGTGTTTCGGCATTAAACATTTTTGCCGTATTAAACCTTCTTCAGAACTACGAAAAACAATTTTAAATTTATCTCGCAAAAATTTTTATTTAACACACTTCACTTAAGAAATTTTCACTTAATTGGTCGCCAGATAAACTTAAAATTGTTTGATATAATCCTTAGGAAGGCTTAATAAAAGTCGAAACGTTGGGATTTTATAAACTAGTGTCTTCATCGTGACTAACTCTCAATATACTTCCCAGTTATTAAAATTCGAAGCCAAGAAAACCAGCATGCGGAAAAAAATATAAAGAGAAAATGAAGTGAAGAGTGTGTTAACTCTGAATAACTCATTGCAGCGAGACTACACTTGTAAATGCAATATCGTGCCTCCAATTAACACTTCCAACATCCTCCATTATTTTGTGTTATTGTAACGGGTCGAGTGGTTGTGTTTATTTTACACACTTGTCAATATGTTTACAGCCGACCATCTTCTACCCTCCGCCTGTCATCCACCGACCGCCATCCTCTTGTCGCCACAATCTCACCGTCACATATTTGCACCCATATGTCATTGACCACGCGGCAGACACTGCTCACTACCTCCCCCCCATCAAACGCTTCCAAAATAATGAACGCAAATGTAAGTGATGTACATAACACCACTTCCAAGAGTTCGATCGTCGGCCTCCACTGTCTTTCACATACAATAACAACCGGAGCTCTCGGAACATAATTTACTGAGATATGAAGAAAAAAAATATATGAAGTAGCTCTTTATAACATCCGGCCGCCAGCGAATTACAGATATAAAAAACCAAAACCATACATCGTAAACACTGGACACTGACAAAATGGAACTGAAACTTTCGAGACCGAGTGAAAAAGGAAGAATACAATACATGTAACCAACATCACCAAAACCGATTACAGGTGCATCAAGGCAACGCCTTATGTCTCGATTGATGTTTCCAGACACGTCACCTGCTAGGATCATGCGTCCCTTTAGTGTAGTTAATGTGTCCCTGGAATGGAAAGTAATCCTCCGTTCACAGGATGGTGAGATCCGACGCCGGCCAACACGTCGCTTTTGCCGGAAATTTCTTTCACTATGTATCTCTCCCGGGGGGAACCTGCCCTAACCGGAACAAGCTTTATGATTCCGACTGGTCTCCCGTCACCTCTGGTAGTTCGTGTAGGTATAAGGGTGTGTGATTGGAGAGGAAAGAAATATTGCTCGCAATCCGTATTCCATTTGCTTAGGTAGTGCTTCGACACTCGCCTGGTATTGATCGAAGAAATCACGGAAAATTACCTATCGGAGCAGCTGGCAACTACAACACTCCTCCAGACAGCGGCTGAATTCTACCTACCTAGTGTCGAAAATCCGCCATCGACGGGATTCAACCGAGGACCCCCCGGTCAAGAGTCGCTACAGAGACAGCAGCAATGCCGGCTTTGAGCTAAACTCAGTCGGTCTTACAACTCGAGCGTGCCACTGATTGGGAGGTCGCGCAATCAATCCTGCTAAGGGGCCAGAAACGTACTTGATGGGTATAATACTGCTGATTTTCAGACTCTTTCGTGAATCGAAAGCCATTTTTAATTCAATATGCCATTTTTAATTCAATTCATTTGTTTCCACTGTTCTCAGCGGATGGCAATGGACTCTTAAAATCCTAAGCGGTAGGAAAACCGTTAAGAGTGACTTTTCATCCCTCTGTCCAGTTGCGGAATGCCTATTATAGTAGAACAGTATTTAGAAAAGATATAAGCGCTTTTTTCGTAAATTGGAAGCATTTTTGTGAATAGGAAAAATAGGTTTTTTCTACTTCCATTGTATAATGCTGTCATTTGATGGCTGCAAGCAGTTGCATAATGATAGTCACTTCGATACAGTTTTCATTATGGTACAGGTTCTTGACCAACCACAGAGAAGTTTACAAAACCAAGTATTGATCATTGAGAATCGTTTTAGAAAATGTTTCGTTCGATTGTGTACATTAAAAATGTATCTGATATTATATTATGCTCAATAGTTTTAACTTATTTTATTATTAGTATTTTTCACGGTATATTATTTAAAATAAATTGGATCGTAATTTCACTTTGATCCTATTTGACTAGCGCAGTACTCCTTCGGAGGCGGACAGGTGACCACAGCCACCTGCGGCAGCATGCGAGGATAGGTTGAGGTAGCTGTCTGCTAGGTAGCCATGGCTGAATCAACTGCCACGAAACTATTCAATGTGAAAGTTTAACTAATGAAAGTCGTCGAAAAAGTACAGTTTGAAACTCGATGTAAAGGGAATTTATACAATTGTGTGACGTTTATGATACTCGTTCGTTCCTCGCTCGTATCGTAATATCACACTCGTTTCATAATGTACTTTTACGTTTCGTTGTGAATTAGCCCCAACTCCTCTCGGTGCGACGCGGCAGCTAGCTCGTCCACGTTGACTGTGAGCCCTGTCTCGAACGCCACGCGTCGTCCCGCCCCGCTTCGCGCTTACCTGCTTCGCACCAAACCGCTACCCTCCCACCCACCCCACCCTTCCACACCTGTTCCGTCACGCCGCCCCGCTCCGCCCACCCCACCTCACCCGCTCCATCCTGCCCGCCCCGTCAGGCAACGCATGGCCACGCGCCGTCCCGCTACACCGCCTGCTACGCCCTATCCACTCCGTCCCGCCCGCCCCGCCACGCCTCACGCCTCCCCGCGCTGCTCCACCCTACCCACCGTGCTCCGCCCCGTAGCAACCGCCCGCGCCGTTGCGTCGTGCTGTGCGAGTGATGTGCCCGCGCGGCGCCGACCCCTGACACTTGGCTGTCCCCGCGCGAGCGCCCGGCCGGCCGCCGCGTCGCGCTCCCCGCTGCGCGCTCGTTATTTTGCAGCGACGTCCCGAGCCAGGAGCACGCGGACGCCCCACCTCATGTCACTTCCGCGCGGCTCCGCGTTAATCGATGACACGCCTCCTCCGACTCTCTCGACCCTCCCCCCCACTCCCCACTCCTCAGAACCAAAACAGCGTCACTCGTTATGTGATTTTGTGGGCCACCAGTGATGGGGTGGGGGTAGAATAAAGTTTCACCATAATGAGAGCTTACATACACAACCATTATCACGAAACCATGCAATGATCTGAAAGAGAAGCAAATTTTCTGGACCCCTTGGTAACCAATATAGCAAACGCGAGGAATTTCAATCTACTAATCAAATACAATGTTCCTATTTAGTAGATATAATTTTTGTCTTATTTTCAGTACCTTGATATTATAGTAAATTTTATGGGAGGAAATATATAAAATTAATTCCATTTTTAGTTCTATTTTTTAATTAAATATTCGATTTGTAAAATTTAAAAACATAAATTTCTAACTATACAGCACATTCTGCTCCTCGTGTGCACCTCGCCTCTTACAAATAAGATCCTCCATTAAATAATGTTGGTACCACTGTTCAAAGAAGAGCATGCGGAATGCATTTAATTGTTGTTCGAGTATTCTTTATTGATAATTCACTACAATTGTTTTATTCTACATTTATTTTTACTTCCGGTTACAGTAACTATTTTGTTGTAGAACTCAAGTTGAAACAAATGATTTCCTTCATAATCTTGTATTACTTCCAAATAAAAAATGTATTGCTTATTTATTTTCAATACGAATTATGTAATTAACATAACAGAAGGAGTATACGCAAGGAGTATTACAAAAGAGTGAGACTTGTCCTGCAGTCTGCTCTGAACTCCAGGAATAAAATATCTGCAATTGGTAGTCTGGCCGTGCCTGTAGTCCAGTACAGTTCCGGACTAGTGGACTGCACTGAGTAAGAAATCCGCATCATGGATCGAAAAACCAGAAAACTGCTAACAATGCATCATGTCGCCCACCCTCGAGCTGATGTACATAGACTTTATGTGTCACGTAAGGAAGGAGGAAGAGGTCTCAGACAAATTGAAGCCTCCTGGCACAATGCCATAGTTGGAATGGAAAAGTATGTTGTCAGTCATCAAGATGACCCTCTAATGAGGCAGGTCATGAAATCTGACCAAAGAATGGGAAACAGAGGCATTGTTAGTGTAGCAAACAGCATTGCAAAGAAAACTATGCAAGACACGTCCAATAACACAGACACTGAATTTCCTGTACTACTAAACATGAAATGTGAGACACAAAAAATGTTAAAGAAGTCGTGGAGGGACAAACCCCTCCATGGACAATATCTAAAAAGAATGGACAAGGTGCAGATCAATAAAGATCAATCATTTATGTGGCTTAAAAGGGGAAGAATTAAGCCAGAATCAGAAGCAGTTCTAGTAGCTGCTCAAGATCAGGCGTTGAGAACACGACATTATGATAAAGCGGTTCTCAAAATTTCCCAAGATGACAAATGCCGAATTTGTCGGGAGCAAGTAGAACCCATTGATCATATTGTCTCAGCTTGTCCAATTCTAGCAAAGACCGAATACTTAAAAAGACACGACAGATACGACCGAATACTTAAAAAGACACGACACGACAGTAGTTACCTCCACTGGCAGATCTGTACCGCCCTCGAAGTTCCAAACACATGCCCCAAGTGGTACGAACACTCACCAAAACTGGTGACTTCGGTTGGATTGTGTTACAATATTGTACGATCGCACAATAGCAGCAAACAAACCGGATATTGTTATCCGGGATTTTGAGGAAAAATCATGTCTACTTGTGGATGTTGCTGTGCCTTGCGATCAAAATATCGTAACCAAGGAGGCAGAGAAACGTCTTAAATACAAGAGTTTGGAAATTGAGATCAGCCGAATGTGGGGCGTAAAAGCACAGGTCGTCCTGATAGTTATCGGAGCTCTGGGATTTGTTCCGCAAAATTTGTGTAAGAACTTGGCTAAACTTCCAGGTCATTCAAAGGACTGTGAAGTGCAAAAAATTGCTTTATTTGGCACAGCTCACATTTGCGCAAAGTATTGTAGAGGCACCGACAGTCCCTAGATCTGCTCCTTAGGTAGCTGGTTGCAACCTGGAGTAGATTTTATACTCAGCCGACTCATAACGTCTGTAGTCGTGATATGGAGCAATAATAATAATAATAATAATAATAATGATAATAATAATAATAATAATAATAATAATAATAATAATAATACGCCACCTTCATGGAAAGCAACGGGAAACTACCCTCATTAAGTCTTCCCAAGATAGCCCAATTGAGTCAATTTCCGTCTATGGAAGAACAGGACCAAAGAAGAATATACATCATCCAGTTGGGATTGATTGGGGAAAAGTAAGGAAATGAGTAATTAGGCGGCCTTCAAAACTATTATTCAGGAGGTAGCGGCTACTTATCTCTTGTAGAAAAAGTGTGGAACCAAGTATCTTCCGTATATTTTTCTTCTCAGGTCAGAGGGCAGAAGCCGCTATCAGATAATAGTATTCAGATGTTTTTTGCGCGAAGTTCTACACAGAATGCTCTCAGATGGCATATTTTCTTCAATTAATTGCAATTACCTATGTTTTACAAAGTATTCACACAACAGTCAATATTTGAGCCTACAATGCCATTATCTTTCACGTTTATTCTCCTCTTCCTTACTTGAGATGCTCATTGACTCCTAGGGTAAACACAAACCCGACACAGTCATGGATCTGTATTAATTACAATTAATAGAGAGAATTCACTTTCAAAATCAACACTGTAAGCGAACACTCTCTGGAAACAATACTATTAATATCTTGTTTATTTCGGTAACAATTTTCGTCCTGAACGATTCTGTAAATACTGAAGAAATGTATCTTCTTGAAAATTCAAACTATTTTTAAATCGCCTCTAAAGTAATCAAAATTAAACAATATTTGGAAAGAATGTAATAACAAAAATGATGAGATAATATTAATAAATAATAACAAAAATATTGTAAATATCGATAAGTATAAGCTAATTGACATTAATAATGAAAATAATTTTAATATTAATAAAAATATTCTCTCATTAATGCAAAAATTAATGCATTCTCATTAATGCAAAAATAAGGTTGTGAGCCAGAAAAATCTATTAACGTTAAAAAAAGTTTCATTACGTATGGGAAGAAAATTTTGTTATTCAAGCGTTTCATAGATAACCATATGATCTTTTGAACTTAAACATCTTCTGAAGCTTATGACCTGATTCTATCCTTAACTGAATTATCTTCTACTATCTCTTCTGCGTGGGAAATAACTGATCTCTGGTGGAATAAAATTTCTCGTAAAAACAAATCATCGAAAAATCATTAAATAATCTTTGCACGCTAGTAACTTACCCGTCTGTTCATCATTAATAGATCAAGACATCTTTAGCATTATACAAACTTCATTGTGTGTATGATTTTGTTATGGATAACTTTCATATTAAAGTCTGATATTATTTTTTATTCGCTATTTTTTTATTTTGAAGAAGGTAAATTTACAATCTATTTTACATTAAAAATAATTAGTAAACATGTTAACAAATTAAAGACCATGACAGTTTGTGGGTGAAAGTATTTAGTGGATGAAAGTATAGTTTTATTGAAATCTGTAAAATGGAGAGATTTGGCCTGCCCCAGATTTGGATGCTGTGCAGATTGCCGTGCCCCACATGTGGATGCCGTAGGTTCAATTAGGAATTATTATAGCTTTATAAATCAATAATTTATTGTTTAAGGATAACTTCGAATGGTGTTTTAGTATCCAATACAGTATTTTCACTTGTAGTTGAAGTTGCTTCTTCTTGGCTCGTATGTGGGATACCAGTTAAGCCTTTTGGCCAGATGGATACCTAATACTTGACACTTTCAATCAGCAAAATTGGTGTATTATTAATATTTACGATGGGGAATTTTTGTATTCTCAAAGTGAAGGTAATATGAGCTGACTTGTTTTCGTTAATTTTTATTTTCCACTTGTCTGCCCATTCTTCGATCTACACTAGATGTTCTTGTAGTTTTCTTGATGCTTCAATGGGGTCATCATCCGTGGCTAATATGGCAGTATCATCTGTACATGTAGCTATTGTAGTTCTTTCACTTTCCGGTATATTTGACGTGTAGAGCTGGTACAAGACTAGGCCGAGCAGACTACCTTGGGGCACTCCGGATTGGAATGGAAAGAAACTGGGTAATTCGTTTTGATACTTAATTTGGAATGTTCGGTGGGAGAAGTAAGATTTGAAAGTATGGATATTGAGGTATGGATATGTTAGGGAGCGTTTCATTTTGAAGAGAAGTCCATCGTGTCAAACTTGGTCGAAAACTTGAGTGATATCTAAAAACGCTGCTGAGCAGTATGATTTTTCTTGGAATGATTTCTCTATGAAGTTAGAAACTATTAACTTGTTCAATAGTGGAATGCTGTTGCCTGAAGTCTAATTAGTTATCTAGAATTAGGCCATTTTTTGACAAGCAAGGTCGTAGTTTGCTTAGGAGAAGTTTTTCGAACACTTTGGACAGAATTGGAAGAATACTTTTGGGTCAATACGTTGAGGGGTCATGGGGAGATTTATCTGGCATTAAAAAGACTTGGATCTGTGTTACTTGCCATTGCGCTGGATAATGTCCGGGACGTAGGATACTGTTGAAGAGACCAGTGATAAATGCTGTTCCTTTGCGAGGCAGTTCTTTTAGTAGTGGCCAGGTGATGTGGTCATAACTGGGAGCCTTCTTGTGAGGCAATTCCTTTTTTAAAATTTTTAATACTTCTTTATAGGTAAAATATAATATTGGTAATGCCATTTATGAAGGTGATTCTAAGTATTCATGTATTTCGTCCGGTTGATTTAACGTTTTTGGTGGATGGTTTTGAAAAACTTCAGTAAAGCGTTTTGCAAAAATACTTCTATTTTTTCTTCGGTACTTCTCGCCCATTCGTTGTTTTCCTTACGAATTGGGGGTGAAGCATTACGTCGTTTGGATTTTCTTGTGGCTTCAAACAAAGAATGTTCGGAAGCTTGAGTTGCTGACTGCTTGAGAGACTGGCAACGTAATTTTGAAACGTACAATCGTTGAAGATTTAAGTAGACTGGATAATTGCCTGGTTGCTCTATTGTAGTTGATTATATCAGCTGGGTATCTTGTCCTATGCCATATTTTTCTACGTTTTCTTTTTTCCTGAATTTTTTCAGAATATAGAAAGGATAATTATCAGGTTCTATGATACTGCTTCGTGGAGTGGCATGCCACGCTGCTTTTTGTATGATTTTAGTTATAAACTCAATTACTTCATCTGCCATCTTTTTATTGCAAAGGCATTTGAATGCTTGTAAAGGTGAATATCAATTACGACACGTATTCCAATCTGTGTGTTTATGTGTGCCAAGTCTAGTGAAAAATATTTCAAATCCTGCTTGATTTAAATTGAATCTCGGAGGACAATATATAGCACTTGCTCTGAGTGGTCCTTGACAGTCTTCTATTGTTATTATAGTTGCTTGAATGTCTTTACATTCAAACGCACATTCTTTATGGTGTTGGGTATTGCGTTTAATCAATATTGCCGTACATCCATACGCTTTGCCATCCAGATGTTTTGTATGGTACAGTGTATAGTTTTTTAATTTAAAATGGTTCTTCTCTGTCAAGTGAGTTTCCGAGATCAAGAGTATACAAATTTAATTTTTTGAGAGAAATATTTCAACTTCTTGGCAATGTTGCGCCAGCCCGTTAGCACTCCAGACTGCTGTTCGAAAAAAGTTATACAGTGGATAATTTAGTTACTAATGTCGATACTAAGTTAAGACATTTATCTGTTGTGCATTTATCTGTTGGCTTTGTTGCATTAGAACATTTTCAAGTCGTTCAAAGGAATGTTGGATGATGCTAAGACTAGAGCTGTCATCATAATGTGGTTGACGTTGTTCTGCATGCTTTTGTTTCTATTTACTTGAGAGCTTCTGTTATGATTTTGAGGACTGAGTTGTTATGGATTTGCTGTTGTATCATCATTTCATATTGGAGGATTCTTCTCTCTTTATTTGAGTTATTGCGGCCTTAACTTTTTAGAATTTTCTTATAAACTCGACAACTTTTACAGTTGGCCGCGTGATTGCTTTCACACAGTGTGCACGGTGGCAGAATGCATCCTCCTCACCGCATCTCCTCGATGCTTATCCCTCTCAGCTGCATCCTCCTCGATAATCAGTTGCGTATGATTTACTGCAGTGGCTAGGCGATTTTATTTCCGTTGAAAAGTGTTCGTTGGCATACTTTTTACGCCGCGCGGGTACAAATGCGAGTTTTCATTTCCTTTTTATTATAATAGAATTTGTTTACTTATTAAAGTAATTAAACTAATTTGTTTTGTTGTACATTAAGAACAATACAGAAACGAAATTTATCGGAAAAACATGTGAATTATTACATGAGGAATCGTCAGACGACGAAAACTGCGACGCTGCAAGTGATTCTGAGGAAGAAGTTGTAGTGGCCGAGTGTGAATATGACACTTGTTCAGGGCTTGATTATGCTAGTGAGGAGCGACGAGCGATTAAGAGTGTAGAGGTGTTTCATAAGCAAAGACAAGTTTACAAAGTGAAATAAAACACCTCTTGTCAGCAAATTTACAAAAACTGTAAGTCCTGATAATCCAGATAAACCACCAACAAAGAAATGACTGTCACGTTTGCGGAAGAGCAAAAATCCGCACTACTAAAACTAATACTACACTTACTACTAACTGGTGCAACAAATTTTCATGCAAACATACTTCCACTTCTAAAGTTATCAAACGCAAAAATTGTTTTGAAGTATAATATACTAAATTTATTATTATTATTATTATTATTATTATTATTTAATTAAAATTGTTATATGTATACATTTCAAATAAAACTAAATAAAGATTATATCCAAATATTTTTAAGACCTCGTAGAGTTCATTTTTCTAACAACATAGACTTGGTGTTCAAAGTACACCGCACGGGTACTTGTGTGACAAACATAGCGCGAGTAACTAAGGGTTAATTGGCACGTATGATAAACAAGTTTTCCACTAGGTAGATGTGTTACTACATTTCAGTATGCATCCGGAGTTTTTTGTAATATTTTAATTTTAGCATTTGTCATTGATTTTAATTCGACGTCTGTTTTTTCAACTTCTTGCTTAAATTTTATCATGGCTGGCACATTCTTTACGTTGGGGACAACGATAGGCGGAACTACGATTTTCTTGGAACTTTCTTCATTGTTTTCTGGTAAATCTTCTGAACTGAGTTCACTGAATTTATTCTCGGCAGGAATTGTAACGACATAAAAGTACTATTAATATCGCTAGATGCTGTCTTTTGACTTACCCTTCTAACTTCAGAGTCGAGGTCCTCTGTGTTCGACCTCTTCGATCGAGCTGGCTTTTTTTGCCATGGCAGTTGTGTTAAATCCACTGGATTTGATGAGCCATGTTGGGGTCGCTACCATTTGATAATTTTGATGATGCCATATTGTTGGTTTTGTAGACGTCCCCGAAATATCCGCAGCAGTCTTACTACATGTTGCCGTGACTTCACACGAAAACACTTTTATAGTTAATTGTTCTTTCACATATTTTTTTAAGTTTTAATTATTAATAATGACTAGTTCAAGCACAATTTAGGCTTCAAATCTACGAAGGTACACACAATCCCTAAGGCACTCCTGATCAAGAAGCACGATAAGGTTAGCAGAGCTGCGGACACGTCCGTACAATGCCGCTGCCAAGCGAGAACTTAATCGCTAAAAAGACTGAAAATGTAAAAATGTTCGTCCATTTATGATTGAAAAAAGGTTTTGTATTTGATGATTATTGTAGTGATTTTCATATATTATTTTATAGCAAGTGTACACATATTTATATTTTCCACAGAATAGATCGACCTTTGGTTGACGCAGCTCTCCGTTTGCCTGATTTCATACCTTTTACATTTCAGCAAACCTATCTTAATACATTTATTTTATTTTAAAAATAGTGTAATTTTACAGGTAGAAACACGCCACACTCAATTAAAAGTAAATGAATTATCATTAAAAAGTTAGGGGCAAATTTTCAAGAATAATCTACTTCTACTTCTGAAACACACAGCAACATTCTGTGAAACAAACAAATAATTTACATGTGATACGTTAAAGATTACTTGAAGCAATATTTTCAAGAACTATACCAAGCACATTTTAATCAAAATCCTAAGAAGTCATCAAGAAATACGAATTTCAAGCATCTTAACCACGATAGGATTCATAATCACAAGTGAATGCGCACATGGTATGAACAATGACAGTGGTGATTACCTAAGAGAACTCGGAGCCAACACCGTTGCCTCTGCAGCATATTTGACCAGGAGGACGTAGAATTTGATTCCTGACGGTGGCTGATTTTCGATAGCTATATAGCTAGATCGAATTCAGCCGATGTTTGGAGGAGTATTCTAGCGGCCGGTTTTGCTCTGATCGGTAGATTTCAGTGGTTCTACGCTGAAGAGCTCTTTGAATTCTAATCTGCTCTGATCAGGAGTTTCCCCTGATTCCTCTGGTCAATGCTAGATGGATACTGGACCAGTACCCTATCAAACGGATCAAAGACCGTGCGCGATCTTCTCTTCCTCATCCTTGTCCTCTCTTCTCCCATTTCACTCATATTGGCGCTTACATGCCCTTCACTTCTGCACATATCGGGAGCTTGTCCTGATTGGCACTGTGCCCCGCTGAGAGAGAGTACCTAGAGAGGGAACCCTCGAAAACTGACGCGTAAGATGGCACCAGAACGCCGATGCGTTAGATGGCGACGCATAAGACGGCTCCCGTTGCGGCAGGCTAGGAATACCAACACCTTTCGTAATATAACATGCACCCCACTTGCGGGACTAATTACCTCAATATTTGATTATTTATTTCCTGTTTCCGGGCGTGTCAACTGCTCTGGTCATTAGTCCCGTAGATGTAGTGTATGATGTTATGACGGATGGTTGTGGTGTTCTTCCCAGCTGAATGGTGAGATTCGGCGCCGACGGCTTGTGGAATTTTCCCGATCCAGATATATCTCATCAGCGGGGCTTCGCCCCAGCTGAGACAAGCTTTAAGCTCCCGACTTGTAGGGTAGTGAAGTGCATGTAAATGTGTGTATAAGTACGAAATGTGGATAGGACAAGAAGAGAAGGTGAAGATCGCCCGATCCGTGGCTCATTTATTAGAGTACTGCTCCGGCATTCACCTCATATTGATTGGAGAAACCACCGAAAACTACCAATCAGTGCAACCGGACGCTAGAATTCTCCTCCAGTCAGCTGTTAAATACGCTATCTAGTGTCGAAAATACTGCCACCGTTGGGAGTGGAACCTCCCAGTCAGAGGCACTGCAGTGACATCAGTTGTTACCCTGAGCCACCTTACCGGCACCTCAATAACTGAGGCACCCAGAATCACTACTCTCTCCCTGGTCCGTGACAGTGGCCAGTGGCAGAACGCCTCCCAGGAGCAGGAGTTGCAGTGCTAACGGCTCGTCGCTCTGTCCCGCAGCGGTGCAGAACGAGCGGCAGCCGCGCAACACAGCCACCATCCGGCCCGAGGCGCTCGTCGAGATGGACCAGGAGCGCGCGCTGCGGGAGGCCGCCGTCGCCGTCGGCGTCTTCGGGTGAGTAGCCGCTTCTCCTCAGCCTTCCCCTCACGCATTTCACCTCGCATGGACGGTGTTTATCGCAATAGGTCGCATGTCAAAAATAGTACATTATGAAATGATGATGTAATGATGGGTATTAATACACGAGTGTGATATTACGATACGAGCGAGTATCGTAAACTTCTCACGAGTATATTAATACCCATTACATCAATTTTCATACAGTACTTTTTCTACGACTTTTATAAGTTAAACTTTTACATTGAATAGTTTTGGGCCAGTTGATTCAACCAAGGCCATCTAGCGGACAGTTACGTAAATCTACCCTCGCATGCTGCCGCAGATAGCTGTGGTTACTTGTCCGCCTGCGAAGGAGTACTGCGCTAGTCAAATAGGATCAAAATGAAATTACGATCCAATTTAATTTAAATAATATTCCATGAAGAAATGCTAATAACAAAAGAAATTAAAACTATTGAGCATAATATAATATCAAATACAATTTTAATGTACACAACCAAACGAAACAGTTTCCAAAAAGATTCTAAATAATTCATGAAGTGTCAATACTTGTTTTGTAAAACTTCTCTGTGATTGGTCAAGAACCTGTATCATAATGAAAACTGTATTGAAATGACTATCATTAAGCAACTGGTTGCAGCCATCAAATGACAGCATTATACAATGGGAGTAGAAAAAATAACTTTTTTGTTTATTACATCGTTGTGATAAATATAGAGAACTGTAGCAGTTGCAATAGGTCGTAAGACGACGGACCAAAGAAAAAACGAATCATGATTCTACATTTGTGAAAGCGACTGTCAAGACAAGGAGAGGTAGGGAACGTTTTTCATTCCTTCTGATAACGTCAGAAGATTTGGCATACGATCTATTGTGGTTATCACGACAATATGTTCACGAAGTAAAAGTAGATGTGTGCGGTACGGATGCGGTTCGAAGACGTGCGCAGAATGAAAATAATAGCTGCTGATTAACAAAAGAACGCTCAACGCCATGATTCTGACGTATCAGCCGTATTCAATTATTGTTTTCTTTCGAACAATAAGCAATAGGACACTGAGATCTAGTGACTTAATACATTTATGAACTGTATAATATGTGTAACGTTCAACAATGTTCATCGAATCAAAGTTGTTTTATTTCATACTCTATACTAAACGCCCAAAAACCCTCAAATTTAATGCTCATCTAATTGCTGGGGCGTACTCCTTTAGGCTAGTCCCGATTAAAATATCTTATCAACATTGACAAATAACGCGTTCTGTCTTCGATTGAAAGCATTTCCTACATAGATTGAAGTGTTGGTTTTCGGAGCCACAGCAGAGAGGTGAAGCATTTCGTTGTAGTTACATAGTCATTTCGGTGTAGTTACATAGTTGTAATTCAGAATAATTGTTACAGACTTCTAGGACATATAGAGGAGTCGAAGATAACTATTTTTGCCAGTGAACATGCGATGGGATATTTCATGAAACGACGTTACACATTTGACAGTTGCCCCTGACAAATAGACAACTCCTCATGCATTAGTGTTTGGCAGGTCACATTCTGTCGCAGCCAAAGAGATTTTATTCAATATTATACTTCAGGGGCTTGTGCAACCAAGCACTCGTTTATAGATAACTTTTAGAATTTGTTTCATATAAATTCTCTGCTTACCTAATTATTGTTATTTCTATCTAATTATATATGTAACAAAATGTTCATCCTCTCATTATAATTGCAAATGTTTTCTCAAACGAATAATAATTTCTTAATAAAAAGTAGCGACGACATTACACATGTACGGTGTAGTTTCTTAATATAGTTGTTTGGCATGCAATATTTGTACGTCATGCACACGAAAGGAAAACAAATAAAATTATATTATTTAAAATTATGTCCAAAAGGAATCGTTGTAATGAACGCAGCCTTCCTTTTAAGAAAGCTTGTTCCGCGCTAAAAGGTTCTCCCAACGCGTCTCTCCCCTACAGCGGAGGCACGAGAGCTTGAGCCATCGACCTATATTCCAACATCAAACCGCGCTCGCTCTTTCAACGCTGAGGCCAAGCGCCAGAAATAAAGTTCGATTGATTCTCCCGTTGACGTCAGCGCTTCAGTGAGTGGCCGAGCCTTCCGGCGCGAGCGTCAGAGGTGATGGGACAGACACGTTAGTGCAGGTTGAGTGGACGACACGCCGACCTCAGGGCGAAAGGGCCGCGTTACACGGCTGCCAACTTCAAAGAGGCGACATGCTGCTGTTACTCGAGATGAAAATATCACAATACTCGGAATAGAATGAAGCGAGCTTTTTTAAGAGAATCTTGTTCTCTTTGGATATGCCAAGAAATGAGTTTAAATTTTGCTTTCGTTTTTATTTCAGCTATTTTATAAAATATCTTATCGATGTATCTGGCTTGCCTGATGTGAGAAAAACTACGAAATCAATTAATGGAAAGAAGTCATTTCTGTGCTGAATATTCGTGATCTCCAAAGACAACGGTTCACAACTTTTCCCTCCTTGAGTACCCTTAAAACGAAAAAAGAAAGTAAAACTCCATGTGAATTTATTAGCAATAAAAATGGGTTGTTACTAAAATTTATTTTTCTTATTGTGTAATGTACACATTCATAACGAAAGCTATAAGACGTAATTTTAAAACATTTACAGACAAACAATACAACTAAATTGACAGTTTAAGCTGCAAAAAGTTAATAGCAAATCAATGTAATTATTTTTTTGCTGAAATTATTTTGTTGTCAGTGAATTCCAACTTATTCTTAGCTAAGAAGTAAACAGTTACGTACATTAAAGCCTTACGGCGTTTTCTGTTCATTGTAACACGTATAATAATATCAATAGAGCAAACCAGTAGAACAAATATAAATATCTTCCTTACAGCTTTAATGTCACATGACGTCAGCTGTGTTATAAGCAGTGACGAATTGAGTATGACATCGAAATTGAAGTCGTTCAAATGTTTTTATATACTCCCCGACTTCCTGGGCATGTAACGAAACCATAGACGCCTTTCATATGATAGAAGACTGCGGAGTTTTCTTTAAGTTTTTACGCTCATTGGAAATTAGTAATACAGATTCCGTGATAGAGAGTTTATTTAGATTAACTCATCGATTGTGGTCATAGTTAAATATGTATGAGACAAACCGCTAAGGGAAGAGACGAATAGAGAGACCGCTGGTATTTTGTTTCTTAGTTTGTTTTGTACACCTTGAGTATAAGTTCCAACAATTTAGATGTGTATCTAAATTTTTGTCCAAATGTTAAACAATAAACTCAGTAGTTTAACAATACCTTCAGCATTAAATGTCCAAGTTATATATTTTGACATCAAAATGTTCCCATCAATGAATAATAATACTAACAAATGATAACCAGTGTTGAATGTCAACTACATGTGCCAGTAATTAACATGCACATATGTGACACCATTTTGTACTTTATTCAAAAGAGATGAACATGTTATCCTAACGCGGCATATGGTGTACAACAAACACTAGTTCATTATACAGCCTCAAATTTCAACAAAACTCAATCATGTATCTGTCACACAGGTGTCACGACATGTGAGTTCGTTCTGTTTGTATTTTTTCGATTTCTCTTTATCTGATGGTGTACGTCTCGGCAGCTCGTCTGGTTAGCATTATCAGTTCACTTTTGTTTCGCAGACTGCACGGCAAGAAGGAAATCAGCAGGGCGGAATGCATTTTTCTGATGAAAAAACGAATTGTCTACAAAATTAGAAAAGCAATAATAAACAAAACTCATTATTTTTCTTTCATTCCAATGCCAATTCCATTGTGTCTTATGTGAAACAAGTGATGACACATTTTAACAAGCTATTTTGAAAACATCCCTAGAACGCGTCGTGTTGCAAACAAGGACATTCCACATTCTACAAGGGAATAAAATTAATTTTAACTCAATTTCACCTCACTTTCGCTTCTTCAACTCATCATAAATACGTGAAGCATGTGTCAAACATGGAAAAATCATCCCAAAGCAACCAGGAGATCAGATAACGTATGTCATAGAAAACTACGTAAGTCATTGCTTCCAAGGTGCTTGTATTCCATCTCCCAATGTCAATAATCAACTAATAATGAAGAAGCAAATACTCATTCAACATAAACCATCAAACCGCATTTGCGGCATGAGTGAGGTGGAATTTCTGTTTACTTCAGTTACAATACTAATGGTATAGTTTGTCATCCAGGCGTTCTAATTTCGGGATTGCCTATAAGAACAATAAACAAGACCATTACAGAAAAATGTGGAGATATTTTTGAAGATTTTAAATGTCTCTGGGGGTCCATGTAAAGTATCACACAATTTTATGAACGCTCTTCAAAATCGCATGGCTTCTCGGACGAAATCGACGGTGAATCGAAATTTTCATTTTTGGAAAAATCGTTCCAATAGTTTAAGCGATATTGTTGTCCACAGACGGTCAGACAGACATACCGACAGACAGATGGACGGACGTTTAAAAAAATATTTTTTCGGAATCAGGAAATACCCCTAAATTTACGTTGAAATTTCGAAATCGATTTTTCCCTATTCATTACACACCTTTCTCAATATTACATACTTTTTTACTCTGTACAAATGTACGTCTGAAGTAAAATAAAAAACTCATGATTGCAGAAAATAATGTTTTAATGGGAACTATAAGTTTAATGCACCTGTTCTGGTGTACGTCTTTCTTCCCTGTAATTCCTCTTGCCACATTATTGTCCTCCGCTGACTTGTTTTTTTTTCGGAGTTATGAGAACGGGTTTAAAAGGGCCACTCCCTAAGAATTTACCATCCAGGGTCGACCCCTCCCTGAACTTCATTGCCACACCGACGCGCCAACCCTTCGGCCGACCTCTTTGTTGCGACATTGACGGTAGGTTGGCGTTGGCCCGATCCACATCACCTCTGACGCGCGCTCCGGTGACGGCGGCGGCGGCGCTAGCGGCGATGGCGGCGGCGGCGGCGGCGGACGCATCGGGGCGTCGCAACCAGCCACTGCAGTGTCAAAGGCAAAGCGACAGCGCGCCAACTGAGTCAATAATCGATGCTGCGCTCTCGCACCTGCGGACACGCGCTCTACGCCGCCACCGCCGCCGCCACCGCCACCGCCGCCGCCGCCGCCGCCGCCGCACCTGTCAAAGATGACACGCCCGCGCGCCCGTGCGTGCGAGGCGACGCCGGCGCCGGCGCCGACGCCGCCGACGCCGCCGTCACCGACGCCGATGCCAGCGAAGTGATCAAAGGCGCGCGACCCGCTCACAGAGCGCCGGAAACGAAGGCGAGTGTGCTCTCAAAGGCGGAAGCGGAGACGATGCTCGTACAGGCTAACGGGGGAGGAAAATGCGTCCATGGAGATGGAGAAGGCCGCTAGAGAGCGTTTGGCGAAGAACGTGCGAGGATATTAGAAGCATCTCTTATTTGCAACGTTTGTAACATTCCATTTTCATTGGTGTGAATGTTTCAGAGGTACGAGATTATCGGAGTCGTTGATAAGGGACCTCAATTTGGCTTAAAAGCAGAAACAAATTCAGTATCCGTACAAAAGTGGGTTCTTAATGAATGATCGTGACTAAACGGTAAAGACCATTGGTTTTGTTGGAAAGCATGCAAACAAATTGTGATGAGATTAACTGCATTTGTAGTGGCAATGGTGAAATCAAAATTTAGAGAATGATTTTCAGCAGTTTAGATGTGCTATCAGAGTTCGGAGATGATTGTCACAAGACTACGGCACTAGCAAAAATATTACTCTGCAGCTGTCGTAATCAAAACGATTAAGAGGAAAGAGAGGTTTTCTTCAAAACGAACAATAGTTCATTTGCTAGCAATAAACAGGTCTATGATAACTGAAATAGGAGTTGCACTGGTAACAATTACATATTAACACGAGGACTTGGACGATGAGAGTAGAATCAGACGTACAGAGGAGAACACATATGAATGCGTCCGTCTTTGAACAACCTGCGGCGAAAATGATGGCAATCACACTCCAAACAATAATACCAAAACTGTTTCTAGAAAATTAGAAAAGAGGAAGACTAAAACAATTTTGATCTTTGTTGTTGTTTTTAAAAAAACTCCGGACAGCACTTGCACCGTTATATGCACCTGAAATATAATTAATAATATAAAAGATAATGAACTTGACTGTAGAAGTGGCGTTACTAGTAGATTGAAAGCAAACTACGAGTAACTGACAGACAGTCGTCACTAAACAAGCAAAGAAATAATGTGGAATCGTGAAAAAATAATATATCATCATACTTAGGTTCATTGAGATCATCTAAATTAAAACAAAAGAAATTTTACATCAGTAAAATAAATAAAAGAACTCCTATTTGTAGGAAGTAACGTTGATTGTATATGTAATAATCCGTTTTAGCGACATCAAAAATGTGATCTCTGTAATTATTAAAGCCTTCAACTAATAACATTATGATCATATTTATATTTCAGATAGTTAATTGATAAAAACTAGTGATGTTTAATTTTAATACACTAATGTGTTTTTTAAATGAATAAGTAATATGTTTTTAATTTGTTTTTCTTTGTTGTTTGAGATACTTTTGGCTCTGCAGGATAACGAAATTAGTGACAACTGAAAATCGATTGACGCAGTTATTAAAACTGAAAGTATTCATAAAGAAGTCACTCATAATGAGTGTGGACAGACAGTGGAGGGTGAAATAGGTAGTTGTGTGTCTACGACCTTGATATTGGCATCGAAACCAAAATTGTTTTTCAAATTATTTACAAACTAAACTGAATATTATAAATACCAAAAAAATATTTCAACTCATGAAGATTAAAAAATAATATCAGATAATAGAAAAGACAAAGAAGTTAAGGTTTAAGCAACCTAAGATATTGACCTCTTGTTTGCAAGTAACATTTAATTTTATTGATGTTAATGTATCAGACATATGATATGAATGAAGCGGCCGGCTGCTCTGACCAGTAGTTATTCGCAGTGTTTTCGATCAACCCCAAGCGAATAGTAACACACGGGCCACGCACCGCCGCGCTCTGTTTCCTTCCTCTTCCTAGTCATAGTCTTACTTACTTTCACACAAGCACTATGCTATTACACATGTAGGGAGACCAGTCCGGAGCTTAGAGCTTGCCCCGGCTGAAGCGGTGGGAGTTAAGGAAAACCCCGCAAGTCCACGGGCTGAGCCATTCAGTGGGGAAAGATCATCCCCACTTCCCGTGGTAAAACCCGGACTTCACTTACGAGGCGAATGACCTTAGTAGTAGACGCACCCGGAATCACTAATGAAATCATAGAAATGAAATCATGGTTGATAGAAATAAAGGAATCATTCTTAAGAAATCTCATTTTTTTCTTAAAGACAGGAATGAATTCAGGGATGAATTTTTAATGATTGACCAAGATGGAATGGAAGATGGAATGGTAATGAACATTGGATTTATTGGAAATGGTTAATTTTTTTTAGAATGTTGATTCGCATAGATGTATTTTAA
Organism: Acheta domesticus; assembly: GCA_031308135.1. Classification (NCBI taxonomy): domain Eukaryota; kingdom Metazoa; phylum Arthropoda; class Insecta; order Orthoptera; family Gryllidae; genus Acheta; species Acheta domesticus. The sequence goes on from JAHLJT010004567.1 coordinate 53,906,984, forward strand.
TTGCCTGGTGCAATATTATACTAAAAAGGATATGAAAATACAACGAAAGCCTTACATTCTGTTTAAGTGTGTATATTACAATGCAGTTTAAAAATTACGAGAAATTAATTTTCAGGTGAAGTTTCGAAATGTTTGTCTAAACTTCCAAAAATCGTATCCTGAATTCGCATTAATACATCCAATCAACCAGATTTTCCCAATTCCATTTATTTTTTCTAAGTTTCCAAAAATCTTCATCGTGAATTCACATTTCCATTATCCAAGAAACTTGATTTCCATAATTCTCGAGCTAACTACTTAAGCAATTGAAGCCACTGTGCCCTCTGTACTAGGCGGCGACGGCGGCGGCGTGCACGCAGGCGAGTGGCTTTTTGCCCTCCGCCGCCGCCGTCGCCGTCGCCACCGCAGCCGGCGGCATTAGCATGACAACGGCCCCGCCAGATGGCGCCGCGCCCGCGCGAGGGGACGCCGCCGCCGCCGCCACGGCAGCCACCAGCGGAATTATAGTGGGATCGCCCAACGATAACATCAAAACCTCTTAGCGCGAACGGATAAAGGGCACCCATTAATGCGATCTTGCTTACACGTTCCGGAATGAATTATACGGTATAATGCTGTTCAATGAGGCGTTACTAAATGACACTTCAGATTATCTTTCAATTTGTTGTAGACCATCCCTTACAATGTGTTTGTTACCGTCCCTTTAATTTATATATATAATGGGGTGCCAAATTATTATTTTCACGACAGAAAATTCGTAATTTTCATAAGAGATCCAAATATTTTGATTTTTATTATGTATATAAATTTTAGAAGTGTTTAAAATGCATATTTCAACATTTCTTGTTATATTTTTGTTGTTTAAAACAATATCATTATCAAAATTTTGTGTTGGAAGATCTGTGTAAACAAACAGTGTGTTATTGTCTGCTGACAGCGCTTGGTGTTATTTTCAATTCTTGTAATTTGTAAGCATTATTTGGATAAAATCTGGCAAGTTAATAACTATTACTGATTGTTGAGATTTTATATTTGATGTTTATCAACTGTTTAAACATTTTAATACTGTATTCCTGCGAAAAATTATTGGATATTGTGCTAGCCTCAAACTGAAGCGTTAAAGAGAATGGGTAAAGCAGTGGACTTGATACCAAGAAAACAAGCAAGAATTTCAACATTGTTACAACATTCCAGTTATAGCCAACGTAAAATTGCTTCATTGGGAGGAGTATCTCAGTCCAGTGTGAGAGATATTCACAATAAGGTGAAATGAAGTATGATTGTCGATAGTGTGGATAGTGTTGATAAAGGGAAATGTGGTCATTTCGAAAACGTATTACATCTCCTAGAAGTGCTAGAGAAATTTGTCGTATCACACTAAAAATCATACAAAACTTAAAAAGGCGATAAAGAAAATGCTAGAGAATGCTGGGATTAGAGTTCCTGTTTGCACACTTCAGAGACGGTTAGAGGAGATGGGAATTCATTGTCGAAGACCACTGAGAAAACCAAAACTGACCCAGGAGATGAAACAGAATAGACTGAAATGGCCACAAAATATGGAACATTGGACTAAAGATGAGTGAAACAAGATTTTTATTGCTTTTTCTTTGCATATTTTATATCTCTCTTTTTTTTAATATTAATACTTTCACTTTCTCTTGACCAGGTTTGCTTCTCAGACGAAACCACGATTCAGATACTTGTAGACAAAACTGAATTTGTTTGACGCAGAGACAATGAAAAGTACATGCAGATTGTGTTGTAGAAAGAGTGAAGCATCCTTTATCTGTTATGGTTTGGTCTATAATAAGCAGCAAAAGTAATAGATGTCTTTACTTTGTTGATGGTACTATGCGCCAAGATCAATACAAACTGGTTTTACAAAAGACACACTAACCGCAAATGAATAGTTCCATGATAATGATTTTATATTCATGCATGACTCTGCTCCGTGTCATAAAGCAAAATCTATCACAAAATTGCTTAATGAAACAGACATTTTGGATTGGTCTGGCAACTCACTGCCTAGATATGAATCCGATCGTGAACGTGTGGGAAAATCTGAATTCTGAAATTTCAAGAGAAAAGGTAGTTACTAATAAGACAATGTTGGTTGAAAACGTGCTTAAAGCTTGGCATAACACCTCACGGATCCAAGAAGTCAGCAAGAAGTGCATAGCAAGCATGCTAAGAAGTATTCAGGCTTTGTTGAAGGCTAAAGGTGGTTTTACCAAATATTGACCCATTATGCTGAAATGTAACAAACAGTCCTTAAAGAGCATACTAAAAGTAATTACATTAATTTTATTGTCGAAGTGCATTCAGTAATCATTAAATATTTAAATAAATGCTGTGTACTTCACCTAACTTGTTTATCATTTTAGATATACCAAAATATGTACCATTTTTGAAGTGAGTATAATAATTTGGCACCCCACTGTGTATATATACATATATATATATATATATATATATATATATATATATATATATATACATACATACATATATATATATAAATTTATTTCCGAAAAAATGATTAAGCCATGAAAAATTTACTACAGCTGTTTTTTATTGTTATTTGGCCGGTTCGAGCATTGTGTCCCATGACGAACCACTAGAATTTTTGGAAGCAGTTATCGTTGATATGATTAGTAGAGCAGGATGGCAATGAATAGTACCTAATTGACTCCACATCGCGTGTGAGTCACGAGGGTCTTGCTGCGCTAGAGGTCGCCATGAGGTTCGTAGAATAACAACTTGAGGCAACTCCAGCCGACAATGTGATGTCTAAAAGATGGTGTGATATTGCCCCACGTAAAAGAAACAATGTACTTAAACAAAAAACAGTTGACAATTACTTTAAGAGGTAATTAACTTATCTTCAGCAATTAATGCAATAATATTATGTAAGTACTTTTTTATTGAAATAAACATGCTTTGAAATTTAAAGTTGTATTTATATTTCTACTTTAATAAGTCAATAATTTTCGATATTTAGATTTTTCATTAATTCGAGCTGGTTCGTGATATTCGTGATGGCTTATTCCAAACGAATCTTTCAATTCAAAAGTCCAAAACTCCCAAATCGTCTTCTCTCGCTCAACAAAAACGGTAGACATTCCCTATCTCTTGCTTTTCATTTTTTCGCCTGTTCATCGCCCTCATACAAATCAATGCATTTCCACCTTATAATAAGTTCATAATGATATCTTTCGTGAAATAAAGTTAATGTAATTCAATTATTTTACTTGACATTTATTTCAATTAAATAATGACTCCTTATTTTATTTCATTTTTCAAGTTTTTATCTGTACATCTTTGCCTTTTCATGCATTATATCATTAAACCTATGAAGTTACTATGCTGGCATGCATTTATGTGTTATCTTGATTTTTATAATTACACATACGTTCTTTTCATTACAAATTTATTGGACACATTTTAAAGTTTATTTATTATTCTTTAATTATTTTAATTTACAGCCTTCCAACTTACCCCTATTATCGATGTAGTCGGACCGAAATGGAGGATGCTGATAACAGGGAGACCAATCATACTAACGGGTGAGTTCCCCCATTTCTCCGGCATTCTATACTAGACACCATGTTTTGATAATTTTTATAGGTCAATAAACCATTTGTTTAAATAAAAAATCAGCATCCGATCATGAAATGGAAGTTGATAAATTAATAATGACATGAAAATACAGATAAATTTTTAGATATAAATATTGATATGAACTTTAAATAATCTAATACAGTCTTCGGGGAAACAGTTGGGTTTGTTTCTGTAATGTGGTCGAAGCTCGCCATCCTTGTTAATAAATTATTTAATGACAGAGCCAGAATTACCTGATTGACCATGATCAATGTTTTATTGCATGTTATTTATTGCAGACCGCCCGTCTCGCTGGCTATGGGTCGTTATCACGGCGTGGGGCTGGGTTCGCCGTTGGACCTGCCGCCCAAACAGGAGACGGATGACGGACGCTCTTCAGGTAGGACCACTTTTCCTCAATTTCATTGTTTCCAATAACGCGGAAAGACCAAGAACTAGGGGCAAAGGGCAATTGGTCCGTTCAGATCATGCTAAATGTAATGTAAAAGTATTAACGTAAAAGTTGCAAACAGGATCTTATCCGATTCTAGTTTTCCACGAATAATTAATCTAGAAAATGATTGATCTGGATCAGTTCTAAATTCTTCACCTCCTGTGCCAGCTGTAAGACAGTCTGTTATTCGCTGAACGTTCTTATGAATTTTTTTATTATTGCATTGCCTACAAAATCGTGGTTTGAACTTTGACACCAAACAATTGAATGCTCGGGGTACGACACAAACATTGGAAGAAATGAAAGAGGAAAATGTGACGGTAAAGCGAAAACAATCCATTTCTTTGATAACGCATTGGCGGATATTGCTCAGAACATCAGCAGCTGTCATTGCAGTACCTCTGACCGGAAGATCGGAGCAGTCTGCAGGGTGGCGGATTTTGGGCACTAGCTACATAGCAGGGTCGAATTGGACCACTGTTTGGAGGAGAAGCGGTCGATTACAACTTGCTCTGATCGGTAGTTTACCGTGGTTTCTCCGTTTAATGTCAGACGAATGTTGAAGTAGTGCCTTAAAACAGGCCACGGACTGCGCGCTATCTTTCCTTTCTCATTATTATCCACTACTTTCCCTTACACTTTCATGCATTAAGGTGGCTTCACACACTCGGTATTTGGCGACCGCTCGCCGAATCCCAAGTAATGTGGATGGGTTGCTTGCGACGAATATTCCTTGCTCGTCCTACCCACCGCGTGTCGGTCTTCTGCGCACATCAAAGGAAGCGAACATTCGCCGAACACATCAGCTGCACGCGATTGGGTGAGGAGTTGCTTACTAGTTACCGAATACCGAATGTGTGGAGATGCCTTTGCACTGTGACGCAAGACTAGTCGGGATCTTAGAACTTGAACCGGCTGGGTGGTGTCACAGTGACAGATTCCTCGAAGGGGAAACTCCGCAATCCCACGTGTAGGTTGGCGACGGATCTCACGTACCAGCGGGGGAAAACGACCGCCACATCCCGGAATAGAACGTGCACTACACTTTAGGGACTATGGCAACATCATATTGTGTGGGAAAAAACACAAAATAATCAATCTGATAACGCATCGACTTATTTCGAACCATAAAATAAAACAGCTGAAATACATTCATTATTGTAACGGAATAGGTAAGCAAATTAGTATTGCAAATAAAGTTTTAACATTACGTGAATTGGAGATTCCTTTAGTGTACAGTAGCCACATTGCTTTCTTGAGAATTTACAAAAGATAGCTTATTTTCAATTTGCAAAGTTATCTAAAATGCAAATTACTATTTTATAAACATTTCTTTTCTAGAATTTTTTGCCAAAAATTAAACGTTTATTTTGAAATTTCATGAATCACATACAGTGGATTGACAAGGAGATAATATTTTCTTGTGATGCACTCATCAATGAAGCATAGAAGCATTGCTCAATTGTTTCTGAATTGTTAGCTAAAAGATCCACCCTCAAGTGGATTGAAATCAAATGGTAGCAGGATATTATAAAGGTAGATTTGATAACATCTTTGCAGTCTAGAGTTCGATAGCGGATCAGTCCGGATCGAATTTATCCGGATCCGATTATCCAAAGTAATTGAGCTTGATGACTACTTTAGTAGTATAAAATCTCAAAGCAAAATTGCTTATGAATTCCATCCCTTGATATTCATTTTCAAGCATCTGTCTCTCTCATCGTAAATGAAGACAGCCAAGTCAGAATAATAATCCTGTATTTTTGAAAAGGAACGCTGGTATATTTTCAAGTAACAGATGAATGCAATAAATTGTGTTAGTTTTTTTCTGAAATAATGATGTGAACAATACACAGAATAATTGCGTTGATTGGAAGTATTTCAATGAGTTTAAAATGGCATAATTCAGACCACAAAGTTTTCTTTAATAAACGATTTTTATTTATTTATCAAGAATTTTATAAAGATTACAACTACCGTAGAGTTTTTGAATAAGTAATAGCATAACACGTGGTGTTTGTTCAAACACCCACGATGCGGCCATCCCCGATATTTAGGAATTCGCTGTAAGCTGCGCCGGAGCGGCTGGATCCCGCCGCCCCGCCCCCGCTGATCGAGCTGCCGCCCCCGCGGCCGCCGCCGTCGCCGGCGGCGAGGCAGCGGCAAAGCGCTTTCTTAATTAGTTCCGCCCACCGGGATTGACGGCAATTAGTCAGCGTAATCTTTTTCCGTGGCTCCGGACTTAATGACGCAGCCCATCTGCGACGGTATTGGAAAACTGCGGCGGCGCGGGCAAATTCCACGGCGGTCTCAGCCGCCCCCGCAACCGACGACCCCCCCCCGCCCCCACCGTCGCCGTCGCCCCTGATCCCACCGCAACGCCCGCTCCCTTGCCATTTCGGTCGCCACAGTTTCCTTCATTACCGTCGCCATCATCGCCTTCACGATCCAACGTGAGACACCCTTCAGCACCATTTGGTCACTGTTACCATCGCAGCCGTTACCACGGGGAATTACAACGTCTTTTGGTACCTATATGTGATTCTTTCTTCCGCTCCATTAGTAATGCTGTCAACCCTGCAAGTACGTGCTACAGACTACGCCGTACAATGTTTGCGCTTCCCTCTTTTATTTTCTTTCTCATCAACATCATCTCTACGACTTCGTTATATCCGCCACCTCCACTTAGCGACGGTTATGACGTCGCTTCAGGGGAGACGAAAGGAAGGAGGGACCGGGCGCACAAAGAAGGGCCGGACACCACATCTTGCGTTGCCCTCGCCAGCCTATCCACCTGCCCGCCACCTCCACTGTTACGCACCCTTGCCCTTCCCGTCGCCAACAAAGCGCCACCTCCACCTCCTTTCCCTCCAGCATCGTCACCTCAGTGACGTCGTCACCGCCATCGCCACCGCCACCTCGCATCTCTACTGTCGACCCTTTGCGAGTGGCGAAAGGGGAGGGGCGGGGGGAGGAACGCGCAGGCAGCGCGCGCAGGGGCGTGGCGCAGCGTGGCGGGGGGGGGGCGGGACGCAGCGGAGGAAAGCGGGAACTTCGCACTCTACCTCGCGGGGAGGCTGCTTTTAATTACGTCAGATCCTGCCTGCTCCCCGTGCACCTCGCCGCCTCGCGCAGGAGGTGCTTCGCCTCGGGGCGTCCCCTGGCGCGCGCAGATCCCGCTGCGACTTCGAGAAGGACCGTCGCCGCCGCCTCTCACCCCTCTCCTTTTACCACCAAATTACTCGCGCCGCCGGAATATACGGCAAGGAATAACCTCTCCGCCGATGGCGGACGCTCGGAAAATGTGAGGAACGGCGGCGATGAAATAAACAAGCCAGCTGGCTCAAAGAGCGAGTTATTCACGTTACTGCTTCCAAGGGCTGTGGGAGGATTTTGCGGCTAACGAACGCACACGTGCATTACGACATGATAAATATTTCCTCTTATTGCTAACAGAAGTAGATAGGTATAGCACATTCAGATAACTATTGCGTAGTTATAAGATGTGTCATTATATTTCGCTCAAACATAATTTATTTTAATGTCGCGATCGTGCTTAAGTTTTTTCCTAGTAATCATTAATTACGTTAACTAAGTAAATGTTGCCTCCATAAACACATCAGGATAATCCAGTAATAATATGGTAATACATTTCAGAAATTAAGTAAAATTATTTTATTCTTCGAGTATAGTTACAAATGTACAAATAATTAAATACTAACAATAATAATAATATACAATAATGATGATAATGATGGTGATGAATAGAACAGGAACTATGATGACAGGATCTGTAAACACTGAGCATTCTTTTGTATTCTCGTCACACGCAGTTTTTAACTGTTTTTTGACGTAAATACAAAAAAAATAAAAATATTCACTTTCTCTTATTTTTCCATGTTTCTGTGCTAACAAAATTATATTAATTCTATATTCTCATTTCGAACATTTATTGTTCATTTTTAAAACATATCTGACAGTTACTTGTAAACGTATTTGTCGATGAGAATTACAAATTGAGTCTGATCCAATCAATCAGTTCCTTTCAAGCGCCAGGAAGCCCTCGCGTAGAAACATCAGTAGTCGCCCAGCAGGTCAAACCGCGCATCTCCCGCTCCGGGTGACATTATTCTGCCCTCGGCCAAACTGCATCACCTCGCAGTCGGACCCACTAATTCCGAAGTGGAAACGTGACGTACACTAGCATTAGCGAGGCCGACACTCCTTCAATCAGGACCCATGCGCTGGGCCCCTCCTCCCGGCTTGGGCGCTCGAGGGGCCCCGCGGGGGGTCTCCACCGCCGCATCCGGCGGGCCCCCCGCGGGCGCGCCCCCCTCCCCCGGGCGGGGCCGAGGCTCCCCGGGGGCGGATTACCCGCCGGAGTGCGGAGGCGCAGCTTCATTTGAATGATCGGCGACCCGGCCGCTCCCGCGCCCCGATTCGATTTGCGCGCAGCCGCGCCCGCGCCGCGCCGCGCCGCGCCGCGCCCGCGCCCGCCCCTACACCGCCTACTACAGCCTTGCTTGCTTCCCCGCCCGCGCGCAGAGGACAGCATCGACGTGACGAACGAAGAGTCGCTGCCGCCGCCGGCGCTGGTGCCGCCGCGCTCGCTGGCCTGCGCCGCGCCGCCGCCGCCGGCGCCCTCCGCCGCCTCCATGTCGGCCGCCGCCGCCGCGGCCGCCGCCGCCACCGCCGCCGCCGCCGCCGCGCCCCGCCTCGCCGAGCCCACCGCCCTCTACCCGCCCGTGCACGAGACGGTGTACGAGACGGCGGCGCGCTTGCTCTTCATGGCCGTCAAGTGGGCCAAGAACCTGCCCTCCTTCGCCAGCCTGCCCTTCCGCGACCAGGTAAGGCAGTCTTCGCGTTCGCTCGCTTCTCCTCCACTGACCCTTTCCTCTTCTCCCCTTTCGTCTTTTCATTCTCACACTTTTTCCACGAATATTTTTCATCTCAAAATGCTGTTCTGACATTTCTCAACCAGGTATTACTCGTTCACTTTACATTTGCAGACGGAGCGCTGCGATCTGTTTACATGAAGTCACCGCCGACTGAATGAGAAACGCGCGTCTGCAGTAAATACTGACCGTTTATAATATGATATAGATGGCGGTGAGCAGCACACAGAATCCTGGCAGGGCAAGAACGGCAAGAACATAACCATTAAGTAGTAGATAAGTGCAATGAAGAAATAAAAATATTGTACGGAAATGTTATGAACAGCGAGTGGTGTGATCTATTTTGTTGTATATTATCTTAATTATTTAAGGGCGCGACTCCAGCTCACTGTCAGAAAGACATAATTCGTCAGATGTGCCCGAAGCGCTTGTTCTGCCTTCGGAGACAGCTGATTGACATCGGCACCATTCGTGTATTCTCGGTTGTGTGTTCGGGCCTTCGCTTTCAAAACAACATTAGTTCCTAATTCTGCCGTCTGCAAATGTAAAGTGAACGAGTAAGTATGAACAGGTCTCCACTATCACTACCCCTTCCTCATATTTCTTCGCCTCCTGATTCTTCGTTCGCTCCTAATCTTATTTTTCTTAGGTTACTTATCCATTTTCGATTCCTCATAGAATTTCAAACTCTTAAAGAGGGTCCACTCAACACAATTTGCTCACATCAAACAGCTATTTCGCAACACAAATATTGCTGCTTATTGAATTTTACGGAATGTTGATTAATATCTTCCAAATATTCATTTTGTTGAAAATAATTATCCCATAATTAGCCTTACATTTTGTATAACAGAACTAGCAACAATTTTGTATGCCAAAGGGGTGCAAAAGGTCAGAACGGGTGGTTAGGGGGCTGTCTCCTGTGGTGCCAATGTAGAACAACCTCGAAAAGGTTTACCGCATTTTTCACGACGATATAGGGGATATGCTGTCCTTGGACATGCTAATAGGTGGAACAATATCCAACGACAATCAGTTTATTCGAATCTCTCAATCTGAAATCAGGACACACTTCCTCGAAATTCGACTGACAACATTATGACACAATGTTATGTAAGGAATTAAGACTCGCCCAAATATCACTCTTTGTTGCTTACTTTATTTCAAGTAAATTCTAATTACTTTTATTTTGATATGTACAGTTTTCCCTTATTTGTAAAAATATGAAAAGTTTATGATAAGAACCAAGCATGCTTCCTTTGACTTAATACTATGCAATTCTTGACTCCATTCTAAGTTAATATATTGCCTCTAACTTAACATATTGAGTTAAGGATATAAAATAATATACTGCATTATCATGTGAAAAACCCTCGAGGATATGCAAGGCATTAGAGAACTCAAAACAATTATTTCTCAAATACTAATAATTATAAAATAAAGTGTTATACTAAATCTCATAAGTACTGTCCGATAACATAAAATACGTACATCTTGGAACACACAAAAAAGCATTCAATTATATTACGATTTTTCTATAGTGGCGGATGACATTAGGTCATTGTTACCTGTTACCACTGTACACCTTCTACCTTATAAAATGAATATTTTTGACAGTGGTAAGCACATATCTGCAGCCACGAGCCCCTTTTAGAAGGAAGTTCGCGAATTAATTAAGAAGATTCATTTTATAAGGCAGGAGGTGTAACAATGACCTAATGTCATCCGCCACTATAGAAAAGTATCATCCAATTTCCTGAAAAAGAGAAAAATGTCTGTCGTTTGTTAATTTACTGAGAGCACAGTTAAACACCCTACGCCAATGTGCAATAGCGCACCCCACAGGAGGGAGGGGCGCTTCACTGGGCTTAAGCCCGAAAAGCCAATGATAGTAGGTATTCAAAAATAGAGCTTTCACTAATTTCATACACTAATGTAAGTCATTTATTAAATCAATTGTAATATTATAGATATTAAATATGAGTCAATAAATTACATTTTATATTAAACATGGAATACAAATTATAAGAAAACATCACGTAAGCTGGACATTCTGGGTGCCTATGTAATACTTTCATAATTTTTAAATTAAATTTTAATCTTAACTACAAAGATAATATTTCAGTATCGAATGTGCAAACAATATTAATTATTATTACTAGTTGAGTAGACGATTGAGTTCTTAAACAGTGAAAAATCTCATTTCTTTACAGTAACAGAAAGTCTTCGTTTGGGCAATTTGCGAGTGAAGTATTTTTGGTTAAAGACGCTACCAGCAAACACTTTAAGACAGAATTGTTTCAAAGAAATTCAATCAGACCCTCAGATTTGTATTCTCCAACTACGTATTAGTCACAAAACTGTTTTGTAATCCCAAATTCTGATTTGACAAGAATACGTTCGAGTTGAGTTACTGATATTCAATAAAGTAGATGATACTCCAATCTGCCTACGTTGCTATTTTTTCGGCTCTGTGCCCTACTGGCGCTAACTTGCTCACTGAGACGGTTCGGTCAGTTCCGTCAGTTATTCAAAAATACCAATCATTTTGCACCGAATGTTAGTTTGTAGAAATAGACTGAAAATATCTTAAATTTTAATGTATTCTTCTAAGACAGATGATTACTAACTAGACTATTGGCTGACCAGAAGACTAGGCACAGGTGCCAACGGTTTGGACGCCACTCCGAGGCCCTCCTCAGGGCGAAATGCCGCAGAACGGAGGAAGGTCGCCGAATGGCGGCCGAAACAGTGGCACCTGGGCCTAGAAAGCGGCGTCTCCCGGACAGCCAGTAGATACTGATTCCCACCGTGGATGCGTACTCTCTTAAAGATGAATACGATTTTAGTCACCGCTGAAACCACAAGGATTTAAATAATAAATTTACTTTTCGTTTCCAAGAATGCAGAAACTCAACAATTTAAAAACGACCTTAATCATTATTTCCAACGCCTAAAAGAACCCGTCGCCATTCAGCTTACTACCTTAAATACAATATACAGAATTAAAGTGGACCTAGTTATTCAAGATGGTTAGAGAGCGCAAGGCTTCAACAAGACTGTTCAACAAGTTGTGCGTTCCGCCAAGGAACCTGCAAGTGCCATCCATGACACCATGATACCATCCGCTGTAGGCTAGAGAGTTACTGCTTCGGCCTAAGGAAGAAAATTCAACGTTTAAGGTAATTAATATTATTGTTTTAAGTGTGCTGATATTTGATATATGTATGAGCATAAAAAGAACGACACATGTTATCCTTTCATTTATAAATTAAATATTTTTGTTATGTGTTTAACTCTGTAATAAAATAGATTCGTAACTGTAAAATGGCATAAATATACTACCCACAAAAAATGTACATCGTTTAATTACACAATATATAATATGTATTGGAGAGGATTGATACGTATCCAAGTATTTATGTCTTCGGCATTCACAGTGAAAGTTAGACTGAAAAAAGGTATGTAAAGTGTGAATAATACACACCCAAAGGAATTATATGAAAAATGAATGAGGAATCGTTTTACGTGGTTTGTGATCCATTTTGCTTGTGCAACTCTGCCCTACGTATATCCCAGCTGTCACCTGTTCACTCAGCGTATGAAAACAATGATGCCGTAGTGACAACAGTGGTCCTCTCCATTCTTCAGCAAACTGTCAGGTTTCATAAAAGTGGTGGCATGAAGTATGGTTACGAGGAGTCTGATTAACAGCGCGCGCAGCCCAGCTGTCAGCATTCGTCATGCGAGCAAAATAGGCACGTGCAAGAGGGGCTAGACTACCGGGAGGCCTTTCGAGTAGCGTGAATATGAACTGGAAATAGAAGCGACACCGCTGAACCTCTGCTCATTCGAAGTTCGGAGGAATGCAACCAAAACTGCCTCATAAAGCCTCTGATTGTTAGGCAAAGAAAACATTACTGAAATATAATTTGTCTGGAAGTAATCACCTTTAGTAATATTATTGATTTATCAGATTTCATATCATCTCCTGTTCTTGATCTTCATGAATTAATCGAGAATACGGAACATTGGTAGATATTTAGAAAAAATAATCACTCGTGATTTTTAATGATACAATTAATAACAAGAGTTCCATTGCCTTGAAATCAGTTTACACTTTTATTTACATTTTTAATGTTTCACTTTCAGAAACCTCACACTGATACACTCGTAGACACATCACTTGGCGGTTAAAATGAACCAAGCACGTTGTCAAAGCTTTCATGTGACAAATAATTCACAATCGAAATTATCAGTTTGTGATCCTAGATATGTTGTCTCAAAGTACTGCACCGTAGATACCTGTTTAATTTCTCTTTTATTATAGTGGTATCTTAATCATTCAAACTGGACTAATTTTTAACTTATTCAACTTACTGAGATTCTCTAATTGTTTTTAAAGCGCGTAAGAAACAGTTATATAACACAGTGATTATAAAAAACATGGCTTTAGACGCTTCCACATGGTTTGATAATAATAATAAAATGTTCACTGATCGAATAGAATATTCACTTCTCTTATTGTAAATCGATTGATAATGTGGAGTGAGAATTTCAACATTTTGCCTGAATCCGGCTTCCGACCGAGCAGGTCTTGTAAAGATAACGTGTTTGTGTTACAAGGCAAAATAGGACTAGAGCAAGTTAAAGGAAAACTTTATGCAGCGTTAAACCTAAAGGAAAACTTTATGCAGCGTTTATAGATTTCAGAAGGACTTTCAACTCAGTGAAACACAATATTCTATGGGAATCACTATGTGAATCCAGGGTAAGCACCAATATTTCAAAGATTCTTCAGAATCTTTGTGAAAGAGCATCTATGAAAGCGAGAATCAACATCCATTCTACTACCAATTCAATAAAAGTTACACTAGGAGTACTACAAGGTGATTTGTTGAGCCCTACACTATTTGCTCTTTTCCTTCGAGACATTACCAGTTTCTTCGGGTATGAACGTTTCACTAACATAGTTAAAAGCTTTTTGCTGATGATTTGATTATCCTGGCAAACGATGTGATGAATCTTCAACACAAGATAGATACGCTATCCAAGTATTGTCAGAAAAAATCCCTCGAAGTTAATCTAAAAACAAAACAAAGTAATGAAATTCCAAAAGTCTGCAGAATGAGGTCAGAGAGGCCGATGAAATACAAAGGAGAAATTATAGAAATGATCAAGCAGTACACGTATTTAGGAATCCGGGTTATTCATTTTCCTGCTGACAGTGCCCTGACCAAAGGAAACACGGAATTGGGTTCTGTCTGGAAAATCTTAATATCAGGAAAAAATTATAGCTGGCAGACTGATAGGAAACTTTTCGATTCCTACTGTGCTATACGATTCCTATTGTACTATACGTTGCAGGTATCTGGAGTCAAAGATACAGTTGGCAACAGTCTTGTTTGTAAAATCCATAATTTGCTCGAAAATCATTAGATTTAAGTGGAAAATTTACGTTCCTAGAGGCCTACCTTCCTAGAGGTCAGTTCCTGAGCGACTAAATGTGCTGGTGAATTTCAAATTAGAGGCCATTTCGTCTAGGTGTACAAAGTTACGTTATATTTAACTGGAATTATTCAATTATCTTGTAAAATATTTTGCATTAGTCTCAATTTTCCACTTAAAGCTAATGATTTTCGAGCAAATTATGGAATGTACAAACAAGACTGTTACTAACTGTACACTAATCAACTGGATAAGAAAGATACTGTGGCGTCATACGGGTGTAATCAAAACACAGACGAAAGTGGGTTGTAATAACAGTTTATTCATAAACTAGACCGTTGTCACAAATAACAAATTTCACTGCTTACAATTAACTAACTAAATAGATCCCACTACTAGGAGAGATTTTAATCGAACGGCTATCACACCGTTCTACATCTGAGACCTAATGCATGTCTCGCTCGTCACGACAATGAATTGCCGGCTCCTTGCCCACGTGCGCCACTCGCAAAAACTTACGCACAACCGCACGCCGACGCTGCTGAGAAGCAAGAAGAAGGAGACATTGTTTTCGTGCCGTTATATAGGCATTTCGCCGCCCCTATTGCCTCCGCGCCGTATCCACGCTAGGCAGAAATTCCCAATGCGTCATCTTCTGCGCCCTTTGTTTAACATCCTGCCATCTGCCGCGGGTAGTAACCGTTTTAGCGCGCCATGACGCTACAATACAAATGAACTTCTATAAACGTCTTTTGTGACTATCGAGAAGAACTCTTGGGTACATGATTAGAAAGGAAACTGGCTCAGCTAAGATAGAATCAGAAGTAATTAAAATAGCATTGACTTACATGACAAAATTGCTATCTATGGAGCTTTGTCGATACCCACGTATAATTTTCAACAAACTTTTAGAATCAAGAAATGTATATCCAAATTCTAGTAAATACAACTGGATGTCCGTTCTGGACAGATTGATGAATGATTTGGGCTTTCATAACTTAATTACGCAGTAACAAAATCCGAATGTAATCAGAAATAGTATTTCCTCGATTGTTGCAACAATTGTAGGTAAAATCCATGGACGATACGCGTAGAATCACGAATTCATCACACAGTACAATATATCGAGAAATTAGGGATTTGCAATCTATAGAAACAGAGAAATACCTAACTTTGGCTCTCCCCACTTCCATTTCTAGAGCGGTCGCTCAAATCAGGATGTCCGGTGACAAAGAAATCAACATCAATAGTAGAAATATGTGGCACAAAATACACTCAGATTCAATCTGCTCACTATCTTGCATAAATACTGATGAAAACCTGAAACATATTTTATGTGAGTGCCCAATATATAAAGAGCCTAGAGGACCATACCAAAATGATGTATTATCCTTTCAAAATTGTCTCATATAACTAAACTCTGCAAGATCTAAAACTATGTACGTTATTTCATTAATTCTGAAATTACGAGCATTTATTTTAATTGAATAGTTCAAGCGAAATTCTACAGGTTGTCTCACTTGATACAGGTTGTTCTGTATATATTTGTATGTTCTTTTGTCTTAATTCTTTTGTATCTTATGTTATTGTATTATTTTATTATTGTGATACTATATTATTTACATTTGTTGTGTTATTATGTTGTATCTTGTGCTAACTATCTACTCTATTAGAAGTTATTTGCAATGGAAATGTTTATGATAGAGCTGTGAATATACACAGCAATTTGTAATTAACCCTGTAAACAAATAACTAATAAAATTGAAATTGAAATTGATAACAGAAGAATGTAATAATCAATTATCAATAATACAGAAAACAAGTTTGTTAAGAAGATCAAGGACAACCAATCCGCTAATAGATTTAAAGAAACTCCCCCGTAAAAATAATTTTGGGACATTCCACATATGATCTTTACGTCGTAAGACTGCATTCTTCCTGAATTTTCGCTACTTATCTGCCTGCGGCTTTCACATGAATTAGACCACCGGGAAAATGATCCTCTCGGCGTCATCCTGTGGCGGATCCGGGGGGGGGGGGGCATGGAGACCATACCCCTGTCCAAAAGGCATCGGCTGGATCCGCCCGGGGCGCCATCATCATTCTCGTATTCTGAATGAGCTATTCGTAATTGTACCGAAGCAGTGACACCCAGTGCGACCACTTTTAAACATGACGTTTTCGACTCCACTTTTACTTACTGCTTTATTAGTTGTTGTTTTGTGGTACCCCAAATTCAATGTATTCAATCAACCTTTGTACCCCAAATTCAATTATTCAAAACACACCTTTCAATCATCTTGTGGAAACAGTGTAACCAAGTAGTTAGATTTTCTGATATTAAACATCTCAGAAGGGGTCTCTTGCTGAATATATTACAGATGGCGGTGGTCGATCCAGGGCGCGGGGGGGAAGGGAGCCAAAGTCTTCCCAAAGACTACAGTCAAATAAATATATCCAGTTTATTCAAAACTATTATCCAACAAGTTTCCAACAAGTCGAAAACTGATTTTTCAATATAAATATACTACTATATTTTTAAAATAATTCTTAAAAATACTTAGAGCTGGTGCTGAAATTCTAAAGCATTTTGTATCCAGTCGTACCTTCTTAGAAATAATACATGAGCCCTTGCCAGCGAATGAGGTAAAAGCGAAGATCTCTCCTGTCGTTCGTCGACAGCAACGCTGATACAATTAAGAAAATACGAATTTTGAGATTGAAAAATAAAATTAAAAGTCTATTCATGTAGGTGTCTGCTCGTATATCTGAAAAACAGAAAAAATTGCTGACTGACATAAAAATGATTGAAGAAAATGCTTATTAGTAACTCACCGTTAAAATGCATGAGTTTCATATAATAATATCAGCAATTTAAAATCAATAAGGTTTGAATTTGTTGAGACATTATGAAATAATGCTTACTACATAATACATCAACTATTAGGAAAGTGAAATCTGCATTTCAACCATAATCGAAAACTTCAATAACGCGTTCATCTTTTAACTTCATTTTTCGAATTATGCCATATTTCAGCCAATGAACCAGCCAGTCTTAGAATAAACGAGTATAATACAATAAACTCAAACAAGATAATAATACCAATATAATAAACTCAAACAAGAGCATAGCACACCACAGTACGCTTGCGCGACAACTACTATATACCTTTACAGATTCTAACAATATCTCAATGAGTGTATTGTATTTATCCCAACAAGTATAATATCTCCAAATAAAATCATTCCAACGAGTGCAAAATCAACTCACACGGAGGGTGCCCTTGCGCGCGCGGCCGTGCGCAGGTGATCCTGCTGGAGGAGGCGTGGGCCGATCTGTTCCTGCTGAACGCCGTGCAGTGGTGCATGCCGTTGGACTCGTCGCCGCTCTTCTCCGTGTCGGAGCACGCGGCCGGCGCGCCCAACGGCAAGGCGGGGCAGGTGGCGGCCGACGTGCGCGTCCTCAACGACACCCTCCTGCGCTTCAAGGCCGTCGCCGTCGACCCCGCAGAGTTCGCCTGCCTCAAGGCCATCGTGCTCTTCCGCGCAGGTAAGGTCGCAGGTCGCGCCGCCGCGCCCAAGCCCACTCCCTGGCAGTCGCGCTCTCCGTCGCTCAACTTCCCAGCCAGCGGGGTAAGATCACCGCCGACTCCCGCGATTAAAATGTGCACTACACTTACGGGAATAATGACCATGGCCATGTACGCGTTCAGAAGCGCTAATCAATTAACTTCTCGAAACCAGCTCTGATAGCTCTGCACCATTGTTGAGTGGAAGATTCTAGGGTTCGAATCCTGACGGGGAGGATTTTCTTTCCCCTCAACAAAATTGTTTTGAAATGTCCATAATACTAGGATATTCTCCTTTCGCGAACAACAGTTAAGCAAGGTCGTGCGGTATGTCGCAAGGCATAATCTTCATAATTCACACCGAAATAACCCTGCAATATTGGTTGACGTTATATTTTCTTGACCGTCCGATCATTGTGAGCGGGTAGGTGTTACATTTACATACTGCGATGAAAACACGAATTCCTTTCAAAGTCACGAGCTGAAATAGAGGGGGACACTCATCCAATCCAGAGCCACGTTATCAAACATTTAATTCGTAATGGAGCTCGCGATTCGATGCCAGTGTTCCCCTCTCCTGCCTGCTCGTGACATTGAAAGGACTTTCTGTTTCAATCGGAGTTACCATTCTGTATTCTGCAGGTATTGGTTGAAGTAACACGGCGTTTCAGGATATTTCATGCGACTCCTAGCGGCACAATTCTCGGTTGTGCCGCCAGGAGTCGCATGATCGCCAGCACAACTCGATACAGTCGCGAACATGCGACTCCTAGCGGCACAATCGACAATGACGCGAAGTACCGTGAGATATTTCGTAGTGATGACACGCCCCCACGCGCCAAGAAATAAAAACCTAAGTATATCTAGGTCAGGACTGCTCAAGCAGAGCGAATCGGAAGCCCGGAGCGGTGAGGGCTTCCGAGAGCCCGACACGTGAGGCCCGGCGTCGAGCGGCTTGCGATAACCTCTGTCAGTGTCCCGATAACTCGCACTCGCGGAAACATGGAAGTCGACGCGAACACGTTGCAAACCAAAGCGTCCACACCGACAATTTTAAATGCAGCATGGGGAAAAAAGTAACTTTTCGCAGATTGCGGTAACTATGCCAATTGTTTCGTTTGCAAAAATGTGCTTTAATCACATGAAGTTTAATTTTCAACGGCATTATACGTTGTACGACATTATACGTTAATAATGCTGCTGAATATCACAAGTAACCTGAATAAGGACGTAAGAGAGTTTTCAATGTTCTGAAAAACAATCTTAAGAAGTAAATTTTAGATATATTTTGATGTTCCAATGTTCTTTTTAACACAATAAAATAGGTTAATTTTATTTATTTTAAAACTCTTTGGCAAAGGAGAACCTCTTATTCTTCTCAAAATTCGTTTCAGTATCAAACATTCGCGAAACATCGAATTTTGGAGAGTGTGTAGATGTATTCAAAATATTGCATTCGCAATTTGAAACCCGATTTAAAGATTTATTTGATTTACAATTAGAATTTAATTTATTTGCACCTTTTTCCTATGGTGTAGGCTTTGTTCTTTGTGATTTTCAATTAGAAGTGACTGATTTGCAGTATGACACTGAATTAAGGGAAACATTTCAAACAAAATAAACATTTATTAGAATTTTATGAGAATGTCTCTCAAAAAAATTAACCGGAACTGCATCGGAATGCTGCTCGAATGTTAGATATGTTTAGATCAATGTACAATTGTGAGTAGTATTTTTTCTTTGAAAATTTTTAAATATCAAATGAGTAGTGCCATAACAGATCACAATATGAAATGCATTAAGAAAAATAATTGGTTTCGCAATTAACTTTATTTTTTAATTTTAATTTCCTTAACTATCCGTATTTCTATTAGTTTATTTATTAACATTTTTCGGTAATCTTAAGAATACTATTCATGAGCAGAAGCATGATAATCTGTAACGTCGCAGCAATTAAAATTCTTAATGCGATTGAGCACTCTTTTGTAACTAAAAATGTAGCATATCTGGTGCAATCTGCAAGAAGAAACTCCACACCTGTCGTCTCGCTCGCGCCGCCCTTGTGGGGGAATCGCCGAATTGTATCCCGCGGTCAGGAATCTTTCACTTTTCAGACTCACGTTTCTCAGATCATCTTTTTCACTTTTGGCGACCTGAAAAGACATCACCCGATTGTATTCCAGCCTGTATTTTGGAACAGGGAAAGAGGAAACAATTTAGTCATGTTTCCATTCAATGAGTAACGCAAATAGATTTTCTCGCGTCAGCAGAGAGTAAACATCGTATATAGATCGAATATGTTAGAATCTTCAGAACTACGTTTGTTGTCTAAATAAAATATGATTATTTTTATTCTGCATAAAGAGAAGACCATGGTTCTCTTTTTCCTCCTTGGCGCAGACCACGGTATGCAAGAAATCAGTTTCAATAAATTAATAACATTCAATACGATTTAATTCCAAAATAACAAACTTTCCTAATTCTATCTTACCATTACAATACAAAAGTACTAGATAATGAAGAACGTTAAAAGGGGCGTTTGCTATTTTTCTCTTTCACGATCTTCAAATACGAAAGCAAAAGGATAATCTTGGAAGCAACAATATCTGGGCGAGCTCTTCTTTATACTTACGAGAAAAATCATCGGGTTGCAGTCATGCTGTGCCTTTTCGAGGAAGTAGATTAAAATCGTAGGGAAAGTTGTCCGCGGGATGAAAACGGGATACGCCCACTTTGGCTGCATTGCGAACTGAACAACCAAAACTAACACCGTCCGACCTCCACCCTAGAGTTGCTAGAGATTTTTGATCCTTCAATACGCGTATTATTTTCTCCGTTGTAAGTAAATGTGTGTCAAATTTCAATAAGATTTATTCCAGGCGTTAGAGTTATGCCAGGACACACTTACATACCCGCACATATTTTGTAGTGAAGCAAGCGTTTATTCACACGCTCACAAAATTGAAAATAAAATGTTATAAAGCATCTCGGCAAGAAGGGATAAAAAATCATTATAATACATATATTTTTGTGATACTGCTTCTTGACTGACATAGCTTGGAGGAATATACTATATTAAGAACAAAATAGATATCTCGATTGAAGAAATTAAAAATTCATTGTTTAAAAAGATGCAGTATAACACATTTCACTACAGTGATGAATCACAGCTTACTGAAACACTCCCTGAAGAGCATACCTCAGCAGTTGAGTGATGCACTGTTCGCCCATAAGGAGGTCCCTCATTCGTATTGTGGTATCGGCTTCTCTGCGATGAGACAGTGAGATCTGGCGCCGACCTACACGTCGGCTTTAGGGGGATTTCCCACCTTCACGTATCCCCCAGTGAGGTATCGTCACCCAAGCATCCCATTCGTCTCCTGACGTGTGTGGTTGTGTAGTACATGTAAGTGAGTGAGTACTTGGCTTGGTGAGGATAGAGGATAGGACAAGGAAGAGGAAGGAAAAAATCGCGCGCGGCCCGTGGATCGTTTGTTAGTGTTCTGTTCCGACATTTGCTTGGTGTTGATCGAAAAAACACGGAAAACTACCTATCGGAGTAACCAGCATCTACTATCCTTCAGACAGAGTTTAAATTCAGCCTAGATTGTATCAATATTGAAGAAGCCAGTATATATTTTTTCTTTAAATTTGTTCGACGGACAGAACAAAGGACGCTTAAAAAAATGACACAGTTCTCATTTTCTCTCTGTGCAAAAATTGCAAAATTAGAAATATGTGAGAAAGAGTGTGCTTTTGTATCACCTCTAGTTCAAACAAAAACCGAGAAATCCCTCTATCCCATCATTTCTTCTATTTTAATTACCTTTAATTTAATTATATTTACCCGCCATTTAATAATTTAAAATTTTGTTAGGATCTATTACCATTTACAGTACTGCAAGTTCAGTAAACACTATTGGGATAACAGGATAACACAAATATTTTCTATCACAAACAATGTATTAAAGAAGGACAAAAAGAGCTTCATAAAAAATCAACATTTAAATTATAATAATGTATTGCTGAATCAATGGCGTGGGTGAACGATTGTGGAACAAGAAGTCTATCATCATTAAAATATAATAAAAACCTTTATAAAGCACCTAAAAGCATAATGTTAACTAAAAATGGATCTACGATTTCTTTATTGCAGTTTTCAAAGAGGGTAATTATTATACACATTTTGTATCAGAACAATTTATCATCATTAATTTTAAATTACTGTCATTAAATATACTGCTTGGTGATGAAGCAATTACCACCTGAGCGAATTGGGATGCAAGTCTCTTAACAATTATATCCAAATGGTGTTAGCCCGAGGATCGCCGTTTCCTACATTGACAATGAAGTTTTAGATTATTTCTGGGTATTCAGGGTAATTACATTCCACTAACTTATTTCAGAATACAACACCCAGAATACTAAAATGCAACCCCCGTCTCAGATGACATGTGAAATAACGTTTTCATAGTTTTCTTACTTTCTAATTTACGAACTGACCTTCATAACTCACTCTGTAATTTTATTCATAGCGACCTATCACAATATGTACTTCCAAGGAATGGTGTAAATGTTTTGTACAAAATACTAGGGCAATGGTTAATGACATATTTAGGCGGTTCCCTGCGTTACTACAAGACATACCCGCGTTTGCATTCACCCTTCTTATTTAGATGTCGTAGCGTATATGCATGGTATTTAATTGAAGGTATTGATGTGAAACAAGATAAAAAGTCACCCACTTTTGATCATTGCACTGAATGGCATTCAAAATTCTGGCATTATAACACTTGAGGTGGCATTGCTGGGCGAGATTTTTAAGACAATCCGTTTAAAAATGTTGGTTGGATGCAGATATCTAGATGTACTAGATTCTTGATCAGTATTAAATTATTCATAAATGCTCGTGATTTCATTTTTGCAAAAGGGGTTTTGATGTTCATGTTGTTTTGAAAAATTATAAAATAAAAATACGAGAAATAAAACCACTTTTTAACGCCGGAATATTATTCAAATGTTCTAATGAACCTAAAAATGTAATTGACTTATTAATTTAATGAAAAGTTCCTTTTTTATTTTGTAACAATTTCTTACAATTATTATTTTATTACAATTATTATTTATGAATTCTTACAGTTTATATTTTACTTAATAAATATTAACTGAACGTCTTAATTATGATTAAGAGTGTTTATGCTCTTGAAGGATCCGTAATAGAGCTAATATCTTCATAACATTCATACAAATGTATATTTTTCTAATATAGATTTTGTGCATTATTCCGATAATGGCATTCATTGCTAAATTATAAATAATAATTGTATTTGTAATTGTAATTGGATTTGTAATTGTATATGTAGGATTAGGGAATAGAAGTATTTTGTCGTCGTTTTAAAATTTGTTATAAAAATATTTTTAAATTGCCATTATCATTCAAAGCAAATAATCGTAGTAATAAACTTTTTGATAACTTTCAGAACCTTTCGAAAACTTATGACATAAATGTAGAAAACTAAACAATCACGGAGGAGATCACTCGCTAACCGATATTGCGAGTTTGTCAATCAATCTTCTCTCCCGCTATGGAGCCGGCCGTTCATTTATTTCGGGATTCCACTGGGAGTCGTGATTTGCGTTTAAACCACGTAACTACGGAATACTGCTCGCCTTTATGGCTTTATCATTGCTTTCATGTAATGCACCTCCATCTACTTTACATACACAGTTTCAAAATTGCCATAGGATATCTGCTCTAAAAAGCGTGATCCACGTCCGATTTTATTACCACATAATGGCGAGTGGCGCGTTGAAATTTACGAGGGAATTCCCTCGCTACGTTTTTGTCAAACGCGATTTGTGATAGGCAGTCAACCTTTTGCACGAGAAATTTTTGTAGAAAATGTTAACTCCTAGAGCCTTCGTGTTTTGAGTATTAAAAAAACAATTTCTGTTTCATATATTAGCTGCTTTGTTTAGATTTGCTTAATGTAACCAGGGAGTAATAGAAAATTAGAAAAAACCGTTAAGTATATCCAGGTAGAAGGCGAACATATTTGATTAAGAAGAGTCATTCTCCTTTTTAAGTACCTAATAAAATATTAATTCCAATGTTTTGTGTCTAAATTTTAATTTCCTCTTGTCGGTTTGCAGAATTCTTAAAAATTGATTTCCTATGCCTAATCCTGGTTCTGATAAATATTTATTTAAAATTCTCCTATGTCAAGAGATAAAAAAGAATTGATAGCTAAACCATAGTTTAATTATCAGTTAATAATTCATATTGATGTTTTCAGCTTGATGATGATTATAGATAACGATTAAATAGATTGTAATTATTGAACTTTAAAATATTCAAGAAAAAAGTTGTTTAGAAATCTGATTTAAACCTCTTACACAAAAACAAAATAAATCAAAGGTATCTTGTAAAAGAGCAATTCAAAACTTTTTCTTACAGCGACCGTTTTTAAAAGAATGTTTCGCTTCATCGACTCCCTTTTTTCTACAACACACAGCATTCAACATTATCGAAACGCAAATAAATGCACGTAAATTATTTTGAAACAATTAGACAAAGATTATGAATAAACGTTTTGAAAAAAATTGTTTATAAGATTTTTTGTATAATTACAATTTTAAATTTTTACAAATATAAACACGTATTATTAGATTTTGAAGTTTCTTATAAGAAAACTTTTAATTACTTTTTTTTATTCAATAGAATCTTGGTTTTTCCGATCGGTCGCCTGTGCATAATCCGCTTTCGACTCCATATCGATCATCATTGACTCCTTTGAACCTTGCATTGACCCAGGGTTGTCGATACCGACCCCGTTGGGATATATACTCGTATAAGCTTCATTTGAACAAATATATACACTTACGAATAAGTAACAAATTTGCATTTGCATTTGCATTTGTACAAAAAGGTTTTGATTCAGGAAAACCTGTTTTTAACTCAAACCTGGGCTACCCTGCTCTAAAATGCCGTCCCCCTCGTGGGCGTTGCGCGTTGCAGAGACGCGCGGCCTGAAGGACCCGGCGCAGGTGGAGAACCTGCAGGACCAGGCGCAGGTGATGCTGGGGCAGCACACGCGCGGCCAGCACCCGGGCCAGGCGGCGCGCTTCGGCCGGCTGCTGCTGATGCTGCCGCTGCTGCGCCACGTGCCCACGGCGCGCATCGAGCAGATCTTCTTCCAGCGCACCATCGGCAGCACGCCCATGGAGAAGGTGCTCTGCGACATGTACAAGAACTAGAGGGCGGCCGCCCCCGCTCCCACCTCACAACGAAGGCCGGCCGCCCGGCCGGCCGCTGCGGCGCGCCACGCCACGCGAGGGACAAGCCGTCGAGTTGGCCCTGAACGATCCACACGCTTCGCGGTTTTTCATAGGAACAAACACCGATTCTGTGGTCGCAGGGTAAAAGTTCTGAGGCCCCTAACAAAACTATCTACTTAACATCTTTGATCCTGCGAGCACAGGATTGTCAACCGCTGACTGTCTTTACACGGATTACAGCCCCCTTTCCGTGTCGCCAATGTAATTTTGGTGAAGCGACGGAGTTTCTTGAAGTGATATGAGATTGGCGAGGTTTGTCTCCGCGAATTGTCGGTCTCGGCTCTTGAGCAACAAGGTGCTGGATATGAATGCTCGGTGTTCATATAACAGGTTGATGAAACCCAGGTGCTGTCATGGGTTTTCAGGAAAAGAGATAAATTTTCCTAGTAATACTAAGATTTGAGTCCGGGAGCAGTTAGATATTCTATCAATTTGACAGCTTCACCTATATGTTTCTTTCGAGAGGGAAAATTATTATTTCAGAGGGATTTTCGATTATTCTTTCAATGTTAACGCTTGTCATGTCGATTATCTCGGCAAAACGAATTGGCGAAATTCCTGACCTAAAAAATATAAAAGCATTTTGAAATTCTAGGTAACTAATGCCGAATTGTAAATAACAGTATGTCTCCAAGAATGATCCAATTCTATTTCGCAAAGTTTACTTAAAAAATAAAAGTTCACGTCTATTTTTTTAGCATTGATTTCATTCTCTAGGAGTAGATTAAACAATTCGCCGTTTTCCGGTGCAGGATTACAATTCTTTCTCTTCTTACATTCGTAAGAGGAAGAAAGTAAAAAAAATTTAATTCAATTAAAAATTAAGTTACAGAGAAAGTTTCAAGTTTAACAGGAAGCGTATCATTCATAATCCTTCAAAAATAAGATAAAACAATCTTTGAACAGTAAATAGTTTGTACTATGGAACCATTTACTGTAGTATCCCTTCATCTTTCACACTCGACAACTGTGAAATATGAAACACAAAGCATTATCATTTTGCCAAGTCGACGTGCTTGTTTCCAAGCAACAAGGTTTGTGAAGTTCGGCCATGTGACCCCAGCAGTGGCAGCGGAGGCGCCGAAACAACACCATAGGTTGTTGTGTGAGGCTTGTAAATATAATAAAAATGCGGAATCTGTACAGTGTCCTCCCGCTACCTCCGCCGTTATTGCCGTCGCCTAAATCAGCAGCCTGCCCCTTGATTTACTTCAAAAAAGAAAGGCTTACGTAAGTGTGTTCTCTCTAAAGAATAGCAGAAAGTGTACTGTTATAAATTCGAAATGATTGAACTTGAATGTTTCTGCAACGATTGAATTTAGTTACTTTTGTGCAGAAGTGTGGTGAGTGAGGGACTTCCTGTCACCAGTGTTGTGGCTGTGGACAAATGAAAATGCATACGAAGGTGGAATGTGAAGATTTTGAATTTCTATTGAACAAATGGAGATATCGAGAGAAGGCTTATGCAAACTTCGCGAGGAATTTACTTATTTATTTATTCTTTCCATAAAGTTGATGTCTTTCTTCTGCACATAAGTTGGGTGTGTGTTATATATTACATACAAACAGTGACTATGAGTGGTCGTTTCTCGTACACAATATTTACTTTTAAAGGTTCAATGTTACGAGTATGAAAATAATCTACGATCCAAACATTTTCAGACTAGCATTGTAATTAATGTAGGCTGTCCTTGTAGTAAGTTGGCTACACTGCTATATTCTTCTTTCAAATACTACTGTGCTTATCAAACGTAAGTTAATTTTCTCTCTCACACGCAAAGCGAAGATGTTTCTGGTAGATTGGCAGGCGAAAAAGTTCGATAACAATAGTCACTTCTGTTATTTGCTTACTTGCTATTGATATTTCCGAGACATCGAAATGAATCAATAAAATAAATTAAGAAAAACATTCCTCAGTAAACAATTGACATATATTATACGTTATAATTCTATTATCTTCTATTCCGTAGTAATTTTGTGAATTGTCGGATTGTAGAGAGAATGAATGGTAGCATGGACCCTTTTCTTTTTTTCTTCTATTAAGGTTCAAAATTTGTTGTTTTTTTATCCAATCATTGTATGGATATAATCAGCAGTATGTCATTTATTAATTCTGAAGTGATGAGTTCTTTGATATTATGTGTGTAACCACAATTATTGTTTTTCATGAAACATGAAAACGCAATCTGACAGGACATGATGGTTATATGGACTCCTCTCAACAATGTTAATGAAATGAAAACACACTCAGAAAGCAGAAAATTATTGATGGATAGAACAACACGCCATAGGAATTTGTTAAAATGTACATTATAGAGGGCAAAATATAGTAATAAACTATCATAGTATGTCATAAAAACAAAATCCGTTATAAAATGACAGAAGTCGGAATCAATTATCCTCCTCTGCACCAGCACTCTCAGCGTGACACTATACTTCATTAATAATTTGTTACGCTTTGCAGTAATCATTGAATGGTTCTTCAAAAAACACACACACAACGTTTTCTTAATTGCAGTCTTCATTTTCAGGTTGAATTCGAAACGATTACTGAAGGACGAGCCCTTGAAAGTGTTTAGTCAGATTCATCAAAGTCACTTTCAGTTTCAAGACACTGAATTTAAAATAATGCTTTGACCCGTTGCTAGTGGCTAAAAGGATGTTGAAAGTTTAACATTTTGAATCCCTTCTGTCTCTTCTTACAGGTTATATTCCTCCTGTTTTGGCCCTTTTCAGCTCGTTATCCTGACTTCTCGAAGGAAGCTGACCACTTGAGCGAAGTTTTCTCGATGAACCCTGGGCCCATATTTCTCCCACCTAATGGGTACCGTGTTACAAGCCGCGCCATATTAAAATTAATGTTGTTTACAGTCAATCTCTAATGGTTATTCGAACACTAATTACGGAATTATACAACCTTAGAATTCTGGTTGAATATTGTAAAGTGCGTATTTCACAATAGAAACATGAAAAAGAAGAAAAATTGCATGCCTTGTGAACTTCTGAGAAGATTCGAAAATCGTCTCACCTTCATTCGACGACAAGGAAATTGATCAACTGTTATAATATGTTGATTGGGAGTTCTCCAGATTCAATTCACACCATATCTGCGAGGTTGAGACACTATATAAGCAAGAAATAACATGAGTCAATTTTAACAGAAGGGTCCATATTACTACCCCGTTCTCTATCTGAATTTTTCCACCGTATGTATCTTTTTTCTGAAATTGCACTCATTAATTCATTATTCGTGTCAACTTTTTCACTAACGTCATTAACAAATATAAACATTATGCCTCTCTGCGACGTTCCTTTTTCTAAATTGTTTTCAGTGTAGATATTGTAATATTACATTTTCTGTATTAGGTGCCTTGTATAGAACAAAATATATAAATCGTAAATTCTCTCTAACCTAGCCATTACTTAAATTTGATTGTTTTACTCGGTACATTATACTCTCTTCGTAAAACAAAAAAAACCTATTCGTTCTCTTCAGTTTGTTATAAAAAGTTTAAACTGTATTTTAAGGATATTAGTTTAGCAACATCTTACGGCGCCAAAATTAGTTTGGCAAACAGACGTTACAAGATCTTTGCCTGTCTGTATTCTGTATTCTAAAACATACTCAACTCTGCATCTCTCATTTGAAGAACAGTTCGAGAATATTTGGACCGACAATTTCTGCCACAACCATGCTCCACGAACCAATTTACATGATTCATAGAAGCGCAAAACAACATTCTCTCTAATTAACAAAAACTTCGTTACTTTAACTCGTTTCGGCGTATGTAATTCCTACGATTAATATAATTATTTTATAATTCAGCTGAAATAGAGCAGAACATCACACGAGGTAAAATTACAATAAACCGTCCTCCATCATAAACCAATTACATTCATCCACCCTTCATGTAATTGTAGCACGCACACATGCTCCATCCAGCAGTGACTTCAGGAAATCTAAATAAAAGGAAAGGATAAATAAAAATAAAGAAAAGCCTTGCGTTCCTTTTCTCTCAAATCTCTGAACAGTATCTTCCGCAAGAAGAACACTCATCCGCCGTAGCTATACGTGTGTTCTGTGTTGACGTTATCGTGTTGTGCTCCACTCCTTAATGTTCTTCGCATTCTCAGCATCGCATCGTTTACAACTTGAACGGTGTCTCCTTTTCACCTCTATGTCACCCTGTGTATGGAACGTTCTTATTAAAACTGTGCTCAATTTTGAAATGGATGGCGCTTGAGCTGCGGCCTAAGGGCCCCTTCACACAGAGACACTCAACAGCTCTTCCGAATGGCGCTTCTATTTGCAAAGTATTGGCTTCAATGGAGGTATTTACACGCAGGGGCGGATCCAGGCAGCCAATCTTTTTGAAGGGGGCCATCATAGAGTTTTGTAAATTATAAATATTTGTTATTATATTGTATATTAATTTAGTAGTGTATAAATGATACTACACAATATTCTTTTTTAAATAATTACATAATTATAATATAAATAAATATATAAATCAATTTTGCCAAATCATAATCACAAAAGAAACAACAAACGAAAACTCTAGGTGTTTTGGGGGAGGGCATGACCCCCATGCCCCCCCGGATCCGCCACTGTTTATACGAGTGGCACAGAGGCGTTGCAGGTTATTGTCGCAATTCCGCCGCCAGCAGCGCAGTCGTGCTTCTGGGCTACCACCAGCAGAACACAGTTCTGCCAACCTTCACCCTAGTGATGCGACATCGATGTTCAAAATTAAAACATCAATGCTAATAATACATCGACCAAAACCATCGATGTTTTAAACTTGAATTATTAACCTCTAACATTAAATTCGTGCACAACAAAACTTAATCTGAGTAGCCGTTTACATTAATTTTTAATTACAATATAAGAAACCAAAGTTAAAAACGCCGATCCATTGCAAAATATGATGAAAGACGAAGGAAGGACCAGGGTACCTGGATCATCTCGAGCGAGGGATAGTACTCTGTTCCATCAAGGTAGTACTATCAGAGTTCGTTTGGTTCGAACACAAGACAGTAGTACCAACAGTTATTACTTCATTTTTAACTTTTACAAAATTGTGAGTATGGGCATTTTTCATTCACGAACAAAACATCGAAAACGAACATCGAGCTCGAAACATCCGTGTTCAAGAAACATCGGCTTCAATACATCATTGTTTAAAATATCGATATTTTTATAGATGTCAAATCATCGACATCAATGTCGCATCTTCGCATCACACTAGGTCACTCGAAGCGCCTTGTTAACATGCCTGCCTTGCGACTGCCGGCGCCCGCAGCGGCGAGTCACGGGTTTTTCGTGCCCCGTGCTCAGTGGCTCTGGGCCAGTGTTGTCAAGGTCGATGCCACGAGCGGGAGTCCGTGGCACGAGTACCACGACGAAATCGCCTCTCCACGCAGTTCATAACCCCGCCGCAAGAGACTACAACATTCCTATCGTAAAACCGCGGGGTTACTACTAGTTTCCTCTCCCGACGCTAGTGGCGCAGAGAAGCTCGTGGCATGGCACGGCGCCGCAAGGCGTGCCGCTGCCACCAGTAGCAGACCTTGACATTACTGCTCTGGGCGGAGGCTGCGTGCGAAGAGGGCCGGTGCTTGTCGGAGGCGCTGCTGAGTGTTCCGCCTGAAGGTGTCCGAAAGTCGCGCCGCAGAAGCCGCACCCCTGGGACGGGAGGTGCAACTGATAAATGGGGCGCAGTCCTCGTGTATTACTATTTCGTGTTGTTTCACACTTTGCAAATAAATAAATACACATTGGGAGACACACCTTCGCCTATTCCTCAGCATCGATACCATATCCCTGAAGTGCATGATCTGACAAAATAAAAAACTTCCATTCAAAAAAACAAAACAATTTTCCCCACGAGCCTATTTAAGTAGCTAATTTAAACAAATAACTTTTACATTATATACAAAGAAAACGAAATAACTGGTAAATGAAGTAATGTTTTCATTAGTTTAACGTAGATGTGTAGTTATTCCATTATTTATTTCAGAGCTTGCTTGTCTGTAAAAATAAGTTTTATGAATATACCTAAAAAAATATTTCTGTTTAAATTTGATTAAAAAGATATTGGTGTAGTATGATAATGTCCTTCAGGTGAACGGGTTATTATACATACTGTCCAAATATTTACATATTTTTCTTGAAAAGCATTTACCACTTTAAATCTTGGTTGACGTATAAGCCCATTAATTTTTAGCTTTCGAACTTTCAATTTATCTCATCAAGTCAACGTGCAAAGTTCCTATATCCCATGAGTAAGTTCTCAATGCAGCAAATACTTGAAAATTCACTATCAGACAGCTTGTCGCTGGCTCTGCAGCGACTCTGGCCATCGTCAGAAGTCCTGGGGTTCGAGTTCTGAGGACGGCGAACTAGCTGGATAGCCAGTTCAGTCGCTGTCTGGAGGAGAATTCTAGTGAACGACTGCTCTGATCTATAGTTTTCCGTGGTTTCTCAGGTCAATACCAGGCGAATGCTGAAGCAGTGCTCTAGCAAATGGGCAACGTTCCGCACCTTCCTCTTCCTTGTACTATTACCTCCCCTTACACACACACACACACTTACGTGTACTACACTACCAAGTCGAGATCTTAGAGCTTGTTCCGACTGGGATAGGGCCCCACTGGCGAGATACCTGGAGGGGAAGTTCCTAGGAAATAGACAAGTAAGTAGGCATTGCTTTTCACCATCTAGACGACGAGGAACACTGCCACCTCCCGGAATTAAAAACATTCACATTAACAGGTCTAATGACCATAGCAGTTGACATGCCCTGAAACATCAATCAATCCACTAATACAGTAATGAAAGTACTACTAGTACAGTAAGAAATGTTAGTGAACTCCGCTCTACTGAATTGCAGTAGATTTGTGATAGTTGTACATTCCTAGAATGGTGTCTCTCAAAATAAGTAAAAACATTTAACATGCCTTGCGCAAAAACGTTCAACTGCAATTAAAATGTATCTTACTCAACGATATGCAATGATTTTCCAGAACAAAATATTTCTTGAGAAATAAGCCTTTGCATTTACTGGTCATAAAACTATTATTGGTTTCCGTGTATCACATACAAATTTTACGTATTTTTTTCAATATTTTACATAAAAATATAAGATCGTACTATTAATATGAGTACGACGAAAATTGACATTTAGGTCGAGGTTTAATATTCTAAAGTTAACATTTCCGTTCCACCACCAGGAAAGCGAAAAATTAAGAAAATGACAAAATATGTACTTTGGGCGGTGATAGATGCCAGCTGGCAAGAGTATGTGGCAAGTATGAATAGCTAGGCAAGACCCAAGGAAATCGAAAACTAATACGGGAAAGTCTGTGCCATTCTGTAGCACTAGTTTAATAAATGTAGATGAGTGGAAAAACTTAACTGTAGTAATCTTATCTTCTGTTCCTGCGTTGAACGAAATGTCGGCACCGCTCATATTTACCATTCACAAAAATAATAGTCATCGGAATGATTCTTTGCTGCAGTCAAACTGTTGGAACATCACACAACAGAGTTGGATGGACACTTGAATCTCCAATCAAAGCAAAGTTCATTTTAGAGGAAAAAAGTGAAACATAATTTACCTAAAGAATTTTTATGATAGCAGTTTACTGTAAACTTGCGAAAGTTTTGATTCGGAAGCGTTCAAGAAATAAGTACACGGTATTGGGGGAGGGAGGGTTTGTTATGTTATTGTACGGTAGGGAAAGGAAGTACCCCTAATTGAAAAAGGTATATACAAAAACCGTTCTACCATTTGAAAACATTTTGGTAAAAAAAAGCATAAAATGTGTCTAATAATCACTTTACATCCAGAAAGAAACACCAAATATTTAACCCAGGAGTACCCACATCTTAAAATGCAATATATCTTACAGTCGTTCCAATAGTTTTCGCAATATGTGAATGTTTCCTGCATATTTAACTGAAAAAATCGCTCTGCATTTAGTAGTCAAGTGATATTTAAGATTTACATAAGAACATTCTCATTGAAACTTGTATTGAACATGAATAATGTTGATGTAAATGACATATTACTCAGAACACTGAAGGATGGATAGAAACTCAATGGATTGATAGATCACGTATTTTGAAAACATCTAATTCCTGGATTGAATAAACACATACTCTTGGGTTAAGAATCTCAAGTTACACTACGGCAAAGCTTCCTTTTCTAGTGTATGTATTCTTTGTATAAAATTGTTTATAGTATTTTTTGCAACTTTAACTGTGTAATTAATTATTGTCTGTGGGTTTCAGGGAATAAAGGGGAATGAAAAAAGGGGGAGGGTGTTTATGGTATATACGTACACCTAAAGATGTACATTTTTGTTACAAAATTGTCCACAGGGGAGTGGATTCAAAAAAATATTTTTGTTCAAGCATTTGATGAACGAAGCCTTTTAAAACACTATTTAAGGCATTTTAAAGCATTATAAAAATAATTGAAAATTTCAGTTCACATAGTTAAAAAGTGGTACAAAAAACCAGTGATTGTTGTACAACCATAGAGTTTTGTACCATGGCAGGCTTCGACTGTCACCTATTGCATGGCGACACGTTGAACGACAGGGCAAAATGTCTAGTGGCAGCTATTGGTTGATGGTGGGGGGTTATTATGGGGGGCGTCATTCAAAATTTGAGCGCGTGCGCACTGAACGATTGGTTTTCACGCGCTTTACCTGTTCATGAATTAATCGAGCGGATCAATTCCTCGATTAAAAAAGGGAACGGTTGTAGTCCCATATAACTAGCTCACATAAGTTCATTATCGCTCAAAAATACTCGACCACAAAGTAACTTATGAAGCTTTTCCATAACCCTGAATTTGTGTCACTTGTGCAACGTTAATACAAATCATTATTAGCATTATAATACTAATGGGCATACTCTTCAAACAGTTAAACCATCTCTCATAAAATCGTAAAAATTCCTTGAAGCAGGGTACACACGGACCTATCCCTAACATTCGCTTCAGAGATGATTTTTTTTTTCCTTTGCGGCATGTAAGTCAGGTATTCCTATTTGTTAGACTTAAATTTACACAAATTAATAATGTCCAACAAATTTCGTTACAGGCAAATTTGCCCAAACGTTTTTCCTTCCCTAAATACCTCTTAATTATTAACATTTCCTCAAAACAAACAAATTATCCGGGAAAGTTTGAAGAACAAAATTGATTGAAAACACTTAAATTAACAATTGTTTTGCTCTAGAAGTTATAATATTGATATTGAAGATTTCTTTTTTAATGAAAATACTAGTATACTCAGAAGACTTCGAACAGTGTCATGTCTAGTAATGAGTTAATGATGATCATGCGGATAGAGTAGGTCGAGAATGAGAAGAACAGTAAATGGGAGAACTTCAAGAATCCCGAATGTGAACCTAATTTGCCCTCCACAAAATTCACTTTGGATGGACCAGGATATGAAGACATTTAAAACGAACGCGGCTGTCACTGTTGCAAATCACCCTTATTGACCTGATGATCCACGAAACGCTATTATTGCGTAACAGTTATGCAACGATCCACGAAACACAGTTACTGCGTAAAGTCTGTCGTGTCAAGAAACATTGTAATGTAATAAAAAACAAATTCCTATGCAGTAAATTATCAATCAGTGGACTTTACACAGTAAATGCATGCTTCTCGACAGATAAAGGAATTGTATGCATTTTATCTCACAAACTGAAGTGTCTCAGAGCATCAACTGATGTCACTGCTGTTCCTCTGACAGGGAGGTCCTAGCGTTCGTGTCCCGAAGGTGACAGGATTTTCGACACTAACTAGATAGCTATGACGAATTCAACCGCTGTCTAGAGAAGAATTCTAGCGGCCGGAAGCATTATCTGCAGTTCTCCGTGATTCCTTTGATCAATATCAGGCGAATGCTGGAGCAGTACCCTAACAAACGGGTCACGGATCGCGCCAGATGTTTCCTTCGTCGCCTTTTACATATACTCACCCCTTAGTTACGCACACATTTACATGCACAGCACTACCACACATGTGGGACGTCCAGTGGAGCATAGATCTTGTCCCGGTTTGGGCGATGCTCTGCTAGTGGGAGATACCTGAATGGGAAAAAACCCACACCCGATGTGCCGGCGTGTTCCGGATCTCACCATCCAGAGGGAGAAGAGCACCGACACCTCCCGTGATAAAAGCATGCATAACAATTACTAATGGCTATAGGCAATGGCCGCGCCGGGAAACATGAAGTAATTAATCAATCCTTATCTCCATCTGCATTGCGGAGGAGACTCTAAACGAGAGATCCAACTGGCAAGGTACAAAAGCTGCTTGGGCTGCGAAATCCTGCAGTCAGGCAGGACGTGGCGAGAGCGCAAGCCACGCGCGCCATCGCGAGGCGAAGACGGCGCGCGACGGAGACGCGACGCGACGCGACGCCATGGCGGCGCGGCGTGGAGGGGGCGAGGCGAGGAGGGGCGGGGCGGGCGTGCGCAGTGGGTCCCGTGGGACGCGGCCCGGCGTTCACATTGATTTGATTTGTCCCCCGCCCCCGACGCGCCCTCGCCGCTTTATAGAACGATTTCAAAACGTGCCTGCCGTACAGGCTGACGCAAAAATGCTGTCACGCAACAAGTTGAGCAAGCTCTCCCGCGCGAGCCGCGGAGGCGACGTTGGCGGCGCGGCGGCGACGGAGGCGGAGGCCCTGGCTGGGGTGGCGCCGCGGACGACCGTAATCCGTCGCCCTCAAAGAGCCCGAACCGCATCCCTGCCCTCACCCCCACCCACGCCCGAACGAGCAGGCGGGCAGCAGAGGCCGCAAGGATGGATGGAACAAAGACAGAAACGATGTTCTTCTTCCGCCCGCTCCTCACGAAGCGAAGCCACGGAAGACACCCAAGACAAGAGGTTTCACACTCGACAAAGGAGCGTCGAGTGTGGAGGAACACAAGGAACACGGACGAGTACCTACATGTTCTTCCCGACAATGTTATCGCCGTGAAGCAATTCCGACTTTTAAAGCTGTTGGAAAAGTTGGAAAACTTGCAATTCTTTTGCATTACTAGATCATTGTGCAACAAATACTCCCGTTCGTTAAAAAGAGATAATGTTACCAATTAGCGACCTCGGCCAACCTCATAAAACAAGGTATTCCCACTTATATAATAGTAAGAAGTGTATGGTGGTTTCATTTACAGCAGTAGGAAGCCGAAAAATCGAGAGAATGTGAAAGAAATGTTATTTAGGCGACCAAAGAAGGTATCTGAGAAGAGAATAAGTCATAACAGAAAACCTAGTTCAAACTAAAGAAATTAGAAAACTAAGTACTGCGAGAAAGTTTGTGCCATTCTATCGCTCCACTAGTTACTTTCCCGTGTACGTAAGTATATACGGAGTAATATACTTTGTATCGGGAAACTTATAAAATGCTGCGCGAAAAAATGGCGGATTTTCGGCAGAAAAATATTCATTGCCGGGCCCTGAGCACGAAACAATCGGTAAATCCAGCTGCTAAATTAAGAAAAAAAACTCTAACATGTGATGTAACCATAATTCCTGTTTTATGGATCCTGGATACCGAAAAACTAATTGAAAGCAAAACGTCCGTCGCTCCGTCCGCCTGCCGTCTGTGAACACTACTAACACCTACACTAGCGAGTGCCAACTGGACAAGGAAAGACGTCGGAGCACTGCTTCCCCTCGAGAAACCTTTGGAGAAGCGGGCGAGCAAAATGGGAACTGAAAACTTAGTGGGTCTTTGCCGGTGTTTCAGGCAACATAAGTGGGAAAACATTTACAGCTGCTAATTTTCTTTCTGTTAGTGAAGAAAGGTTTCCTTTTGTAGATACTAGAACAATGGAAAAGTGTTCGGTGTGTTCGAAAGAACTGCAGTGTGTTAAAAAGTCCAACCTATGGACGCATCACGTAGCTTTGCGACCCAGAGAAATCTGCGA
Organism: Acheta domesticus; assembly: GCA_031308135.1. Lineage (NCBI taxonomy): Eukaryota > Metazoa > Arthropoda > Insecta > Orthoptera > Gryllidae > Acheta > Acheta domesticus. Next base: position 53,944,256 of record JAHLJT010004567.1, read on the forward strand.
GATGAAAATAAATTCTGAAAATCGACATTGTTTGCAATAAGGGAATAAGTAAAGGAATTTGTAGATTGAAGATTACGGAAAAGATATTGAAAATCACGAGGATTTACAACATTTTCATACAAAACTGTACATTAAAAAATCAAGCCTGGGATCCAAATTCTCTCACGTGATGCCTATCGGGTATCTATTTGTTAACAGTAATTATTGTTTCAGAACGAACTATTTATTCGTATTATATATTAGTGTATACAATATTATTGTCCTATAATGTGGAAAATATCTTATCCAAAAATATTATCTAATAGAAAAATTGAAGAGGAATTACAGTACTGGTTATAATAAAGAGTTGGATATTGTTTTGTGTTATGTAATAACGTTTGTACTATTACATAATCCTTTATTTTGTTATTGAATCACAAACATTTTAAATAATAATTACCAGTTAAAATGTAACCATCGATTTTCCAAGCGAACCTTTTCCCCCCACTTCCGTACCATCATTGGAACACTGTGCGCTTGCCGCCGCGTCGATCTCTGCCTTTGCTTGGCGGATCGACTTGGAGCAAGAGAGCAGATTTCGTGACGTCACAGAGCATTGAGTTGGCAAGCACTGGCCTAAACCATACGTAGGATTTTTTCAAATTGAAGAAACCCCTGTCGATGTGGGTCCAGTGGAAGCTTTGAGATTTTGAAAATCTTTCTTCTTTGGGAGTATTTTACTTGACCCCCCCCCCCGGACATTTTCAAAATTTCCCCAAAAACAGCTTTAAATTTTTTTCATTAAATTTCTTGTAAGAATACAGTAAAATACACCTATTAAGCTGGCATAGGTCCGAATGTCGCGGTTAACTCTGAATTTTCGAAAATTTTAGGCACCTAAAATAGGCAACAAATTACGAAATTAGGCACTAATAGGCATGAAAACCGACGTTTAGGCACTTAAAATAGATTACCAAATGACAATTAAATGACAAGTCGAGTAACTGCTGTTAAATAATTATTTAGGGCATTCACTAGTATCCACAAGTATTGCAAAATCGTTGTGAAACAGAACTTACGAGTAATTGTGACTACTAGTACTAGTAACTTGTAACGTGTAACTTGTGTCTTGTAACCTTTGTGAAACGGGACCCTGGACTTCGAAAACGACGCGCTGCGGCGATACGTCTCAACCTGTCAACAATGCAGCTGCACCAGGAATGTGTGCAATTGCCTAAGAAGTGCATGCTGACTGGAGACGACTGTGAAACATCCTTATTATGTTGACTTGGGGCTCCTTGTGTTCGGTGAGAGATGTCGCTTGCGTTGTCGATTGCATATTCGATCACATAATATTTGCATTTCGGAAAAGTGTTTGCTTTTCCGTAAAACGGATTTCAAAAATTAGCATTTAAAATATGATCGTTCTTGAAAATCACTTGTTTATTCAGTTTTAGGCAAAAACATACTAAAATAGGCATCAATTGCACTTTTAGGATATTTTAGGCACTATTAGACGCGTTCAGTAGATCTATTTCCTCATGATTCGTAAACATCTGCCATTATTTTCCACAATATCCTAAAGGAAGTAAGTAAGTATGTGTCCTGAAATCCGAGGTCTAGAGATCATATAAACGCCATATTGCTCTATTCATTTTTTTCAAAAATTACAAAAATGAATGAAATTTATTTGACTTGGCCCTCGTGTCGTTAATATTTACATTAGCGGCGATTTGTTCACATTATTATATTTATGAGTATACATGTGCTTTAAATAATGCCAAGTAAAGTTCCTCGAAAACTCAAGCGTTCTCAGTGAAAACTCGCTCAAAATTCCGCATTTTCAGAAATGCACAAACGCTATTTTCTCATAAATGGCTCCAAATTTTTCGAACAGATAGGGCTAATTCCACTCTTTAATATGACGTAACGTTCATTTTGGAGTATTGTTACTTTTTTTTAAACTTACACTAAAGTCATTTTTTGAAAGATCTCTCGCACCCTTAATGTGCACTAGAGTCTTGCACGAGACGATTTTGCTCGAGCGCCGCGTCAGTTCGCAGAAAATTTGTTAGGCCTCACGTCAGTAGGACAGAGTTTTGCTCGGCCGCGACCCACCGAGCGAAATTCGCTCGACCCTGAAAGTCGAGCATCCGATTCTCGGTGTGAGGGGAACGACTCGGACTAGTCTTAAGTAGGAAGGCAATGGCCAGTGGAACACAATGAGGCAATGTGTACATGAACGATGAGCTGCATTAATAACGATAGCTGTATGAGCTAGTACGAGCTAAAATAAGGAGATGTGAGCACGGAAAAACGGGATAGTTTTTGTTATGCATATTACGCTTCGAATAAAAATAATAAATAATACAGTGACTGAAACATTTAAAAAGGTAAAATACACTATTTCTGATGTTTCTTTTTAATTTCTTTATTTTTAGTCACATCAACGACTAAGCGACTACATTGTTTATACAATTACTAGCTGAACTACCCGGCGTTGCCCAGGCATTTATTACAGTAAATTTTTAGCCAGGAAGAGGTATTCCATTTATTCATGCCGACAGTGGGGCCTACTTCTCTCCCATTGTATATCTGCCCATGTCTTTCCCCTTATTTGGAAATTTCCGGTGTGCTTCGTTCACTTTCTCACTAAAGAAAGTTTATATTTTTCTAATTGGGAGTTTCAGCTCCCAAACATTCCTTAATCTATATCTATATCTATATACTAATATATAAAGACAGAACTGCACTGACTTACAGCGCAATAATCTCTGAGTCTACTGAACCAATACTGATGAAACTTTTGTACTAGCTTCCTTTAAAGGTCTGGAGTAACATAGGCTATGATTTACAATCACAAACCTTACTATATTCACAAAGTAATTACTTTTCCGGACATTTTTCGCCTGGCTCTACATCATAGATTCAATAGTGGATCAATGTCAATTGTTTAGCTGCGCGCCACCAAAGGATGAGGCCTGAGATCTTCTACTGATTTCATCAATGTACAGAATTGCGTATTTAGAGGACTGTTTGTTTATTTTTCACAGTCATTTGTCTAACCCGAAATAATTCTGCATTTTTTCCGCTTTATTTATAAAAGTAACTTGAATATTGATTTTAATTGCGTGTAGGTGTGAGTGCATTAAGTGTACAAGAGACTAAATGTTTGGAAGATATAATTTTCTAATGGATGTCGTTAACATTGCCGTAAAAAGATATGAGTGCACATATGTTTAATTGTAGTAAATTAAGCATAAGTATTTGCAGGTTGGGCAAGTGACAGTGCGATTTACGTGTTATTCTGAAACTGACGGAGGGATGCATGTTTTAGATAAGTGTTTTAGTATAGTAGCGAGTACTTTTGGGTGTTGAAGGAATTATTAAATTGATGATAGTTCGGCAATAATAGAATTTTTAGTAAAACCGCAGTACAATTAAAGTAAAACAATATTGGTAAATGGGTATTTGGAGGAATTTAATGTGTGACAATGCTGGTTTTGAAGGTTGTTATTTTAAATAGAAAAAGTGTTGTCAAGCCGAGAGCCACTGTGAACTCGGTTTTTTGGAGATATTATAATCGCATAAGTGCTCAGTGACTCCTTTCGGTCAGCCACAACTTATCAAGTATCCTAAAAGGGTACTAGAATTCAATTAAAATTCCTTTAATTATTTCTAGACGTCGATTGATGCGGAAAGATCAATTTCAAACTTTCCTTTCTAAATACGCAAGAAGAAAAAATATGAAAATGGTTAAGTTTTATAATATGGCAATTGATTGAAAGTATGAATATAATACATAAAATTCCACAAACAGAATATACGTAAGTACATGCATTTTAATTTTTAGTTTAGATTTGTTTATTATTTTCAGTTATAAAGAGAAAGCAGTTTGGGGGTGGGAACCCCATTAGGACTAAAATTTAAATATTTTTTAATGAGAAGTGTTTTAGTGTTTACGGAAGACCAGGTATTTCCATATTGGAGCAAGGCACAAAGAGGCGGGATAGGGCGGAGGGAATATACAATAGAATAGAAGAAGGCTCTGCCATAGGGCGAGAATAGATGGAATTCCTCTTTCTAATACAAAATTATGATAAATACCCCCGGCAACGCGGGGTTCTTCAGCTAGAAAAATTATTATACAGAAAATTAATCTAATATATAAAATCCATGTTTGTTGGTTCGTGCTTAATGCGCTGCAGTAGCAGGCATCCAATTGCGATAAAATGTGTCAACATATTGCTTGCACTTGCGGAAAGAACATAGGCATATTACAATTATTGTAACTCCACTAGATGGCGCTAGAGCACATGATGGCATTTCAGTTAAATGCAATTCCCAATGCACGTGCACTTTGCTGTTGCTGGGCGTTGCCGTGTGCCGTGGGGCGAGGTTTGGAAGCACACAAGGAGCAGGCGGCGCAAGGTGATGACAGAAAAGTGAAAAAGAGACAGGGAAAATAGAGAGAGGAAAAAAGAGAGAGGGAAATATTGAAAGAGAAGGAAATTGAGAAAGATAGGGAAAATAATGAAAGAGAATGAAATAGAGAAAGAAAGGGAAAATAGCGAATGAGAAGGAAAATAGGGAGAGGGGGAAATAGAGGCGGAAATGGAGAGAGAGGAAAATAGAAAGAGGGGGAAATGAGAGAACGGGAAAAGGGTCAGAGAGTGGGGGAAGAGAGACACAGAGAGAAAGAAGAGACAGAGAGGGAGAAAAGAGACAGAGGAAGAAAAGAGACAGAGGGAGAAAAGAGACACAGAGGGGGGAAAGAAACACTGATGGAAAAGAGAGTAGGGAAAATGAGAGAGGAAGAAAAAGAGGGAGAGAAAGAGGGGAAAAGGGAGGTGAAAAGAGAGGAGAAAGAGAGGGGGAAAGGAATATTTACTCAATTATTTCTTCTGCGGCAGCAACGCGCCGGGTACTAGCTAGTTTATAAATAAAAACAATAAACAAATCTAAACTGTTAATACAAAACACTCGTAAAATACTTGTACAAATTGTAGACTCAGATGTATTCTTTTTGTGGAGTTTTATATCCCGCCCTCGGTGGCTTATTGGTTAGCGTGCTCGCTTTCCTTGAAACAACCCCGAGCTCGATTCCCGACCGGGTAAAGTAGAACTGTGCGCTTTCCTTACAAATGTCTCAGTATCGATTGCTGTTATGAGAAAGCCCATTCTAAGGTTAAGAAGAGCGGTGTATACGGTAAAGGGATGTCCTCGTGCTAACCACTCGAACACCCGTGGCCGAGAGGCTGTGTCACCGCCGGTCAGCTAAGGCCCCTAGCAGGCTGTCGAGCCAAAGGACTGGAGTTTTATATATTATAGCAACACTTTCAATAAATTGCCGAATTGTAAAACTAACTCATTTTTACATTTTTTGCTTCTATAGTATTTATAAAGAAAGATTAAAAATTTATCTGCTGCCAACTCGTGACCTTGAAGGGACTTACAGTTTTAAGCAGAATATACGAAACATCCGAGAGTTCTCGCATGGGTACGCTGGTAGACAGATCCGGACATTAAGGTATAGATGTCGTAACGTATTTGATGCATCGTAATAATAAAAGTAAATGAAAATATCTATGCTGAAAGGCAATTGCCGGTTGGTATAATTATTTTGAAGATGACAGAAATATGTATGTTTAAAGATCTATGTGCTAGTAACATGTAGTATAAAACTTATTTGTTTAGGTAAATCAATTCATCATATCATCCCAACATAACAGCAATCCTGATCCACCAACCTGTACATTATGTATACATAATAAATTGACAATGTATGAACCACCTAACAAAACACTATTTGATTTGAAGTGCGTGATACTATGGATTTTGAAATGTGAATTATAGAAACCAAACAGTCTCATAATTTTGTTATTAGATTAGACATAAATATTTTAGATAAATTAATTTTTGCCGGTTTATAGAAAACATAGATGAATTAATTCACTGGGAACCACTGACATGCAAAACAACAGCAAGATTAGTCTTAATATGTAAAGGACCATTACTTAATTACATACCACTGTCCATATTGAAGAAAAATGTTCAACAGAGTTGACCAAAACATACAAATATTTTCCATTTTACCAATTTGAACATGAGATATGTGTAAATAGTCAAATCGAGAGTAATAACGAAAAGCTGCCCTGCTTCCTAGAGAATTATTCACATTTGCTTTCTTCTTTATTGTATTGTTCTCAATGATGCGTGTTCTTCTGCAAGTCGCTCTTGCCTCTAAGTAGCCGATTCCGAATTTTAATAGGCTGCCCATCTCTTAGCACTTGTATTCTGTTTTGACAACTGTACCTTTCGTTTCGGCATTGTTCCAAACAATTCAATTTTCACAAATTCTGTAAAAGAAGAGGTTGTTTAGAAAATATACGATACCTGTATACGATATCTACAAATTGTACATTGTACATAACTGTATATTTTGTACTGCATATTTTTGTGCTTTTAACTCTCTAAATACTTTAAAACTCACATGTTTTCTTGCCACAATTTGTGTACCAAACGGACTAAGGACAATGTTTGTACATAGACGTTCTTTATTACTTTAAGCAATTTCGTTCAAATGTTCCACCAACGTTGAAAACAAACAAATCACCAACGAACACTCACGGACTTTACAAAGCACATGTTCAAACCCCAATGAATTTCGTAATAATTCTGGCAAGATAATACAGGCTACCAACGAGTTAGAGATACATAGACAGGCAATAGCGTCGCCATCTTTGAAACAGCAGAGTCACTCTCCGCCATGTTAAAAGGTGCCAAACGTCAAAGAAGCGGGGAAAGAAACCTTTGTTGGTTGGAAACATTTTTGCAGGTTCATGTAGTATTATATTGCGGAGTCCTTACAAATAATGCGAGATAGTGAATGTTCTGTTGTAGCATCTCTAGTTTTAGAACAAATTTCATTTAAGACAAAAAATATTTCATCAATATGGAAGTTCTGGAATGTTAACTTTTTGCAATTTTCGAAATTATAACTAGTTCACTGGAAATGGGACTAGCACAATCCGTTTTCTTTGATACATACGAGGAGTATATTTACAGGGAAAAAATGTAGCTCTCTTTTATAAAATAATTGTATTAAAATTTTCTACATTTCACGAATTACGCCAAAACTACTCATATTTTCGAAAAATTGTGCATGACTATTTTAAGATCTGTGTTTGAAGAACAGATTTTATTAAGGAAAAATCTCAATCATCAATATTGTAGTTGTTCGAAGACGCCGAAAAAATATAAATTTTGCAATTTTTGAGAATTGAAAAATTTCAACGAAAAGCGAGGCCTGTCATTCTTTTAAGCGCCTTTTTACACTATCCGATAACCAAGTTTGGTCCAAAAACTTGAAGCTATCTTTGAGAACATTTTGAAAATATTTTTGACAGTTCATAGAAAGTGCTTCCAAATCAAAATATCCGTTTCAAACTCGCAGAGCCTCGAGTTACTTTAAAATGATCGGAGTGTATCAATTTTTGAGAAAATCGCGTGAACGGTTTAGGCACTAGCGTTGACCACAGACTGACGGACAGACAGACATTTTGCTTGCTATGAATCGATTTTTTTCGTACCAAAACATGGAATGTGATTACACAACGTGTTAAAGAAACTAATTCACTACATATAGGAATAACAAACTGAAGACAGGGCTAATACCGCACCACGATGATAATCACGCCATGACACCTTAAAACATGGCGGCCATATTTCACGAATATCACGTAAGGAGCGCTGAAACAAGGCCGTTTGCCTCTCTACATATCTCCAGCTCGTTGTCCCCTAATATTCTAGACGGCCTTGATTCTGGACATTGATGAAAACAGTAGAAGATCTCAGACCTCATCCTCTGGTGGCGCGCATCTAAACTATTGACATTGATCCACTATTGAATCTGTGATGTAAAGCGAGGCGAAAAATGTCCGGAAAAGTAATTATTTTGTGAATATAGTAAGGTCTGCGATTGTATATCATAGCCTATGTTACTCCAGACCTTTAAAGGAAGCTACTTCAAAAGTTTCATCAGTATTAGTTCAGTAGATTCAGAGATTATCGCGCTGTAAGTCAGTGCAGTTCTGTCTTTATATATTAGTGTATATGTATATGTATATGTATATATATATATATATATATATATATATATTAGTATATATATAATATAGATAATTTTATCCATAATTATATTAACAAAAATGTTATAATATAGATATAATTAACATTATATGGCATCATATATTATATGTAATACATAACTTAATTATACAATATCATCATATGTCATTAAAGATGTTACAATTTTCACAAAACTTGATCAGTTGGTTCTGATATTTGATCGAATACAATAAGGTATCTAAAGGTTTATTAAGATTAGTAAATTTTCTTTGATTATTGAATTTAGGACAGTTTTCGATGATGTGGTATATTGTTGAATTTGCGTTACAAGTATCACAAAGTGGAGGTAATTAAATAAAGATGGGTTAATTTTGTCAGATCTTATTCTGGACAGTGCGACTTGTCCTCTTCGGTTGAGCTTTTTAGAAGTTTTAATATGATAAAAGTTATTAATTTGGCTGTGGATTTGACTTGCTTTACAATCTTTCCATGTGCTATTCCATTTCTGGGTCATGCATTTTTCTATTGATCTCAATTTATCATAGGTAGTATGCACGATGTTATGAATATTATTCTCCTTCCCTGGGTCTATTAATGTCGTAGAATTTTCCCTGTTATGTCCTCTGGAATTTTAAGTTGAGGTGGAAGCCAAGCAACAATGACACTTATTTCAGAACATTTATGTGGCAGCATTGTTCTTGAATCATTTTAGCCATTTCAGTATTGAAAATTTTGTTGCAGAATTGTTGTATGACTTTTAAGGATTTTATGAAAACAATGGTCTTAAAGGAGGATAACTTTTCAGCAACTTTTAATGCAGTCAGAAAGGCATAGGATTCTCCTGAATTGGGGCCGATGCTTTGGGGTAGAAAGTATTTGTAGGTAGTGTCAGGGGTGTGCACTGCGATTTCAGTTCCTTGTCCCCTTTTCTAGCATTCGATGTAAACTGGGTTGTAATCTTTATATTTAAGGGTTATTCCTTCAAGTTGTTTATTCCATTCTTCTTTGGATGAGCTGGCGTTCATCTGTGCGTTAGTCTGAATAAGGTTGCTGTTTTGCAATTCTAAGAGGGACAAATCAGAAATGAGCGGTGGTATAATCCATGGAGGAATTAAGAAATTTCTGTGTTTTTCTGTTCTAGTAATATTCACCTCGAGGTTTGAGAGAAGTTCTCTGTTCTGCAATGTAGAGGCTTATATCTGGGATTAGTATTCTTGATAATACGCTGAGATGGAAAAATGTCGTTGTAGCTGATGAAGTTTGGGAAAGATAATCTCATCAGAGCGAAGTCGCTCGCCTTTCACCAAGGAGGTCCGGGTTCGATTCCCGTCGATCTCATGTGAAATTTGTTCCAACAAAACCAGTTTGACTGCTTCACAAGGGCTAGTCCAACCCCTGTGAAGTGCCCTAAAACCTACCTCTATCCTAATTCCTTCCCAATTCTGGCCGCCGGGTAGTGACGCAGGGGCGCGCAAGAGAGAGGCGCGTGCGCGGAGATGCTACCTGGCGGTCCTCTTGAAGACTACAACGTGACGTGACATTCAGTAATGGAGGATTACTCCTGAAAAGCGCAGTGGGTTAATGGAGAATTACTCCAAAGCGCAGAACGCTCAACGCCCCGAAAGGGGTTTAGAGACGCGTTGCGTCAAATTGTGTACGCAACAAATGTTTTAAAAAAAACGGCTCTAATGTCTAATGCGTACTTAATGGGCGTTTCTTCTCTGTGATGTGATAATTGAGGTTCTTTGGCTTCAACTAATATGCTGCCTATTTCTGGCCGCATATGGGCTATTGGGCTGGTGAAAAAACATCCAGTGCAAGTTCGTAGACACGTGATGTTTCTTATTTTATCATTCTGGATATTATCATAATGACGTGCTGCTGCTCAATCGCAAGGGTAAAATTATGTTTATGAAAATGTTTTTTCTTATTTTCCCGAGAAATAAAAGATGCTCGTTTCCATACAAACTTCTCAAATCTGAAGAAAGTCTCTGGGATTTCACGAACGATGAGTAATAAGTATGAGTATAAGTAAGTAATAAGTATGAGTAATGAGTATGAGTATAAGTATAAGTAATGAGTAATAAGGATATGAGTAACTCTTACTCATATCCTTATTCTTTTTAGATTTCTTCTCCTTCTTTTTACTTTCATTCATTAAGTATTCATAAGTACATACGAAGTAATATACCTAGCATAGGCAAAGATATGTAATGCTGCGCGAAAAAATGGCAAATATTAGACAGAAAAAATTTCATTGCCGGGCAATGATAATGAAAAGGTGGATAAATTGTAGCTAATTAAGGAAAAAAAATCCCCTAACACGTGGTATAACCACAATCCCTGTTTTGTGGGTCCTTGATACCGAAAAATCAATTGAAAGCAAAACGTCCGTCTCTCCGTCCGTCCGTGCGTCCATCCATCCGTCCGTGCGTCAGTCCGTCAGTCCGTGCGTCCGCCCGTCTGTCTGTCTGTCCGTCTGCCCGTCTATGAACACCTGCGTCCGTCTGTGAGCGCCTTAACCATACGTACTATTTTTTTCAAATGGAAATTGACTTCTATCTCACGTCGTTAATATTAAAGTTTTTAATAATGAAGTTTTTCGAAGTCGAAAAAGATTCCAGTGAAAAAGAGGTTCAATTTTTCCATTTACAGAAGCGCTTACTTTCTTAAAAGCGGCACCACATTTTTCACAGAAAAATTGCCATTTAGGACGAAGTTTTACTGTTCTTTAATATTCTTAAAATAATATTTCCGTTCTGCCATTAGGAAACCGGAAAATTAATAAAATGTCAAAAAAATGTTCTTCGGGCGGCGATAGAAGGCAGCTGGCAAGAATATGTCGCAAGTCCGAATAACTAGCCGAGACCAAAGGAAGTAGAAAACTAATACGGGAAAGTCTGTGCCATTCTGTAGCACCACTAGTTTTATTTACTTATTTCCAAAGGCTCTTACATACGAGGAGAAACTTAAATGAAAATATTTCGTGCGGATTTTCAGAAAATAATATTTTTAGAAATTGCATATATTTCTGACACTAAATAAGCGAAATCTGCTCATTTTTTCAAAAAATTGTACATGACCTTTTTAAATAGCTTATTTTTTTTAACAACAGACTTTGTTTCAAGCAAAATTGCTCTCCCCAATTATGAAGTTTCCAAATGTTTCCGTGCTTTAGGCATTTTCGAAAAAATGGAGCTATAGTCGAAATCAGACTTGCACCATATTTTTACCGTCCCTCATTACATATGTAGAGAACATTTAACGAAAAAAGTTGGAGCGGTTTTTGAGAAGAAATAATGCCGTAAATTTCAATTTTTCTTTAAATTTTCTTCACTTCTGTAATAAGGGGCGGTAAAAAAATATGATGCTAGTCCTATTTTTGGGTTTTGCTTGGTTTTCCGAAATTTTCAAAACAATATTTAAACTACACAATTATAGATAGAGATTTTTGCCTCAGACAAACTCTATTGTAAAAAACTAGCTCTTTAAAAAAGGCCACCTTGCAATTTTCTGAAAAAACGATCAGTTTTTGCGTAATTTGCCCTTGAAATTTACGAAAAGAATTCTCAAAAACTGCTCCAATTTTTTCTTTAAATTTTGTCCACTTATGTAATAAGGGACGGTAAACTAGTGGTGCTATGAATGGCACTGACTTTCTCGCAGTGGTTAATTTTCTAATCTCTTTAGTCTGGTCTAGCATTGGTAGTAAGCCTTTTGCTATCACGGCTGCCTTTCTTTGTCGCCCAAAAGACATTTTGTTTCGCATCTTCTCAATTACTGGCTTCCTAATGCTAGAGCTGATACAACTAAGTTTTGACTAATATATAAATATTCACTCCGTAACTCTCTCGAATGGCCGAGTTGGTTAAAGCGTGATTGAACACTTCGCACCTAAAGGAGCCAAGTTCGAATCCCAGACAGGGATTTTAATTTGATAAATGTGTTGTTGCAGAAAAAACCATTGAGGATTGTAGAAACTTTATTGAAAATTATTTGAAGTGCTACTTAAAATTGAATCAATACAGATAAATATACAGGACTCGTCTGCTTGTGCTTCCCCAATTTGCAACATTTAAACTTTTTTTCGAATCTGTTATTCGATTTATGAAACGTATGTCACGTCAAATCAATCATTGTCTGGTGAATGCGCTTACATCTAAGGAACGCTTATTTCTATCTAAAGAGTTCTCAGAGATACGTAAGATTTTTTTAGTTCTATATACGCATGACTTCCTCAAGAAATCAGTGTTTGAATAGTCCGTATGTCTTTTGCCACATGAAGCGAGTACTCTTTCAAGGAAAATAAAAACCTATTTCTGATTTCATAAACAATGTACATTTGAGTTATTTTGGGGTCAAGCTCAGAGATCAAGGTATGGGCTCCTCATATTGTATGCGAGATTTGTACGGAACATTTGTGAGAATGGACAAATAGTACAAGAAGTCTAAAATTCGGCGCAACGATGGCTGGGAGGGAGACTAAAATCCATATTAATGATTGTTCATATTGTCTTGCCAATATAATCGAAATAATTGTAGCAAATGGACGTACCCTGACCTAGATTCAGCTAGCAGACCGGTTTCACACTCAGATGACGTATCTGTTCCATCATTCCATGAAGAGCTCAAAGAAAACAAATCTTAAATGACTGAAGATTATGAAAATGGAAATAGTTTCTGTGTTTTTTTAAGTACTTCGAATGTTTCGACCAAAAAAAATTGATTGCCCTCGTCAGGGAACTTCATCTCTCCAAAACCGCCTCTGAATTGATCAGCTCTAGGTTAAAAGAAAAGAATTTGCGTATACCTGGTAAAATTATTATTATTTTTTTCGATAGCGGGAAAAGGATTTACTGACTTTATTTGCGAAAGAAGAAGCTCTAGTGTTTTTAAACGATGTAGATGGTCTTCGTAAAAAGTTGGGTTTACAGAATATAATTCAGATGAATGGCGGCTTTTCACTGACAGCTCAAGGAGAATTTTGAAGTGTGTACTCTTACACAGCGGCAACAAATATGACTTCCAATTGGTCACTCATTCTGCATAAAAAAGAGTACGAGACAATTTCTTTAGTTTTAAAAAAAGATTATATATTATGAACATCAGTGGGTAATGTGTTGTTCTGAAGATGGTGAATTATCTTCTCGGTCAACAAAGTGACTTAAGAAACTATCCCTGCTTTTTATTTCTGTGAGACACCAGAGCCAAACGTATGAATTGGGAAAGTTAAAACAAACATACATAACATTTATATATAACAATTCTAACAACGATAACAATAAGAACCCTGTTGTTATTTAATATTTTATTTGTAGCGTGAGAGAAATGCTGCAGTAAGGTGTGTTCACATTCACAGAAGTCTCTGTGAGTGTCTCTATTAGTACAGAAAGCAACGTGAAATCGGTTGTCCAACTACCGCTGTGCAGGATGAATGTAACGTGATTCCAGCAGAGTTCGCTCTTCAAAACAGCCATTCACGAGGATTTCTCCGAGAACGCGTAGCAACCAGTGATCAACAACGCACGTGGCGACCTATAAGCGTGCGGACAGACGTGCCATGTGTAGTAATCGAGCACCTGCCGAATCGGTCCTTTAGAAAAGGTACATAATGCTTTCGAAATGTTGTGAACTCATATATACTAGAATGTTTTGGAACATGAAACCAGTACTGTCATTTCAAATACTTTAATAAATATGAGAACGACATTTTGGTGTGTCGTTATATGTCCATGAAACTCATACTCTGCCCTTTCAGGAGTATATTTTACATTTTCCACCCGTACTCGCATTCTCACAAAACAATGCCACGACTTATGCCCCAACCTTCGCAGTACGGTTAATAAATCGCCGCTAAAGTAAATATTAACGAAGTGAGAGACAAATCTAAAAAATTACATTTTTGTATCTTTTGAAAAAACAAAAGAATAGAGCGATATGACAATGCCATCTCGGAGAGTACTATTAGCACTATCCCTACCAAAAGTTTAAAGAAAAAATTTGGAGCCGTTTTTGAGAAAATCTTGTTATTGTTATTTTTTAAATTGCACATATTGCACACAATATTGCGCTAAAACTACTATTTTTTTAAAAAAATGTACAATACCTTAATGAAAGAACTTACTATGAAGAACAAATTTTATTTGAGGGAAAAATCTCTATCTTCAATTTTGTAATTGTAGGAAGACGCCGAAGAAAATTCAAACTTTTGCGATTTTCGAAAATTCAGAGTTAACCGTGAAAATGGGACCTATGACACGTTTATAAGCATAATTTCCTCCATTCTTACAAGAAATTTAAAGAAAAAATTTGGAGCCTTTTTGAGAAAATTTTGAAAATGTCTGGGAGGCTTCATGTACAGTACTCCCAAATTTTATAGAATCTTTTTATTTTCCCGTATACGTACGTACACACGGAAGGAAAAGTTATGGGTCATTCCATATTAAATCAACACAGTTTTTTACCTCATCATTTTAGATTGAGATGAAATTTGACACATAGATGGTATGAATAAAGAATAAGAAAACTACAAAATTTGAGTAAAATATCTCCACCCATTTGTGAAAAACAGCCATGTAAAGTTTACAAAATTGGGTTCCCGAAAATTTTTAAATTGATGTAGAACGTCTCCAAATTAAGATAGGGAGCTGGAACAGGTGTCATTTTTCTTTGTGGCCTTTTATATGATATACAACTAAATGGGGGTTGCGATCAAAAAGTTTTTCAAATTTGAATTTAAAATTTTGATTTTGAATTTTTTCAAAATGCTCATCTTCGAAAAAATTGAAATTATTCTAAAATAATCCTTATGTTTCCAAACAGATGGTGCAAGTTTAAAAATGGGACTGCAATGGGTTCATATGGTAATCTTTACTTAAAATGCACAATATTTACTTACTCTAGATTTTACTGATTTAAAATGCATTTTATTTCACATTATAAGACCTCATATATATAAATTATTAATTTAGTGTTTTTTTGTTGGTGAGTGTGTGGTGTTTTATTGTTATTATTATTATTATTATTGCTCCATATCACGACTACAGATGTTATGAGTCGGCTGAGTATAAAATCTACTCCAGGTTGCAACCAGCTACCTAAGGAGCAGATCTAAGGACTGTCGGTGCTTCTACAATACTTTGCGCAAAATGTGAGCTGTGCCAAATAAAGCAATTTCTTGCACTTCCCAGTCTTTTGAATGACCTGGAAGTTTAGCCTAGTTCTTACACAAATTTTGCGGAACAAATCCCAGAGCTCCGATAACTATCGGTACGACCTGTGCTTTTACGCCCTACATTCGGCTGATCTCAATTTCCAAACTCTTGTATTTAAGACGATTCTCTGCCTCCTTGGTTACGATATTTTGATCGCAAGGCACAGCAACATCCACAAGTAGACTCGATTTTTTCTCAAAATTCCGGATAACAATATCCGCTTTGTTTGCTGCTATCGTGCGATCCGTTTGAATTTGTTGGTCGTACAATATTGTACACAATCCAACAGACGAACAAAATGAAAAAAAAATACTTTCGTCTGATCGCATGAGCTACTTAATACATTGTAGATTTAATTTATATGTTTGAATTAAAATATAATGAAACTCAGAAAGGCTGTCTACAAATAGTATATGACACACGCAGAAAAAAATGATTTTATTTAGTTCGTAGGATTACGTCACACGGCTTATCGGACTCATGTTGCAACATTTCACGCAAAATAAAATGAAGCATTTACCACTCGTATCATAAAAATCTAATTCTATATCTCTTGTCTCCAATAAAGGCAGATTCTGCGCATTGTTAACAGGACATATTTTATATCCATTAAAAAACGGTTGTCAAGAGAACTGTCTTGTTACCGTGAAAAAAGTACTTCATTCATGGGAATTTAACGAAGTATCCCTTAGTATGCATTATTATTATTATTATTATTATTATTATTATTATTATTATTATTATTATTATTATTATTGCTCCATATCACGACTACAGATGTTATGAGTCGGCTGAGTATAAAATCTACTCCAGGTTGCAACCAGCTAATGCTAATGCTCCCTAACCTTCCCCAGATATCAAACACTTTTTTGCAATATAAAATTACGAACTTTTCCGCATATTTTTATATTATAATTTTTATACAGATGTAGAAAAATGTTCTTATTTCGTGAGCTAAGTGTGTTTTTTTCATGGTCTCTGTTGATTTTTTGGCCTCGACCTACAGTGTCGGCTAAAATTTCAACTTCAACGCTGAAAAAACACGTACGTCCAGGGTTGCCAGATCCCTTCTGGGAAAATCCACCAAATAACCCAGTGGGGAAAAAAGGTAACCGGTGAACAAAGCTCGACTCTGACACTGCGGCTGATAATTTCAAAATAGCTGCACGTTCACGTTTCACGTAAGAAGTTTAAAAATAAATACTATTGTGTATAAAGCCTACCTACTAAGTCTAGCCCTATGATTTAAATACTTGTCGAATTGCTAGAAAAAGGGGCAACATGTATGTAAAAAATGGGCTCTGACATTTTCATAATAGCTGCATGGTGTTCAAAACTCAAACATTTGTACTTACGTAATTTCTGTCAGAAGCTATAAATACTTGTACAATTTATGGGAAAATGCAATATTGACGATTTAATAAGCGAAAAAAGCATACTGCCCACAGCCCTCCCAGGATACAAAGAATTACGCCCAAAAGACGGAATCCCCCAAAATGCATTTTCATCCCGCAAGTCGACGCTTGCTTTTCGCCCAGTTGGCGGTATTCCGCCCAATATGGCATCCTTGTGTACGTGGCGAAAATAAATGAACTATTTCGTTCTTTTGAACTAGTTCACTAAAAAGAACTATCTTATAAAGAACTGTTCACATAAATGAACGATTTTGCCCATCCCTACTAAACAGATCTTTGGATGGAAACAACTGGATCATCCACCTTATAGTCCAGACCTTGCACCTATTGACATGTTTAGATGTTTAAAGGATTTTCTCGTTTCAGCGCCAACAAAGAAATTAAAACTGCAGTGAGGGATTGGACTTCTTCACAGGCGGCTGATTTCATGACGACTGAGTTCAAAAACTTGTAGCATGGTATAACAAATTTTTGAACAAAAATGAAAATATGTAGAAATGAAGATGGAAATGTGTAGATTATTGAAAAAAAATTGATATGTTCAATATTTTCCTTCTTATTAACAAACGGATCTTATTTCAAAAATAACCATCGTAATTCGTGAAGAATATAATTACGTAGAATCTCTTTCACAAAATTATAACATAGTCGGAGAGAAAATCTTGAAGAGAGTGCGGAAGTGTGATTTTAGAGGCAGCAGTTGGATGCTACGTAAGTTCGAATTTGTATATTATTTCTAGAGAGTGGATCGATAGGCACTTTAAAATGGAAAATAAGCATGCAAAAAGGCGCTAAAAATTGCCAAAAAAGGCACTTAAACTAAGAAAAGGTACTTATGCATAAGTAATCATAAATCACTGTTGACATTTTTTGCTAATTTTACCTTTTTATGGTAACAAATTACTACTACGGGTTGGAACCAAATGAGATATATCTACTGTAAATAATTAACTGTTAATGTAAATCTCATGTACCTGACAACTCTTTCAACCAAACTTATTTTAATAGTAAGTAGTATAATAAGTATCTGCTAAAGCCTAGACGAAAGTGCCAAACAAACATGTTGAAAAGTATCAAATACTGAAATAATGTTTTACCAACTACACTTGGGTTTTTATTTCTTGGCGCGTGAGGGCCTGTCTTCATGACGGCATTTCGCGTCTTTCTCGGTCGTGCCGCTAGATCACCAGCACTGCTCGAAACGGTCGCGATCATGCGATATCTAGCGGCACGACAGAGACACGGAATGCCGTGAGATATTCCATTGTAAAGACAGGCTCCCATGCGCCAAGAAATAAAAACCCAAGTATACTATCTGCAGTGGCTGGTACTGTAGCAATACTGTCCAAGATATGCTGAAATAGGCCGGCTACAGTGTAAACTGTAAAAGATCTTTGTCAAAGAACATTTATAAAAGAAAAGACTGTAATAGCTAAAATTTTATAAAAGATTTCTTTTATAAAATGTAGCCTCAGACATCCAAGTTTTGTCATATATTTGGTAACATGGCGTCCCATACGTGGGGTATTGCTTCAACCAAAGTTTATTTGAAGAGCGTGAGCAATTATAATGTTTAGAATGTTTATGTAAATGCAGTCCATCCGGAATACAAAATTAAAACCATACGGATTGAAGCGTAAGACATGGAGGAATTACAGTCATTATTGTACGAATCACATTACAGTCACGAATCAGGTTATACAGTCAGTGTCAAAAGAATTCGTACACCCAGTCGTGTTTCAAGAAAGCGTCAGTAATTTGGTCGATAAACAAGAAAAATAAATTGTAGGAACTTAATATTCTTCCCAAATCACTTTTATTGCATATACACACACAAAAATAACAGTAAATAATATTTCACTTCCAAAAACAGGACAAAAATAAAAATGCCGCACTTTTCCCTCGCGACAAAAGTATTCGTACACTGCACATATCTACTGATTACTCCAAATAATAATAACTTGATGAATCCCCAATATTTTATGGGGTTCCCTTTGACATCAATTACTACCTGAAGTCTTCTAGGCATGGTCTCAACCAAATTAGCAGTAAAGGAAGGTGAAAATTTCCCATTCATCTTTCAAAACTGTTTTAAGTTCACTTACACTCGTGAAGTCTCTTTCTCTAACTTTTTATCAAGATAACTCCACAAATGTTCTTTTGAATTTATATCCGGTGATTGTGGTGGTGTGTGCAGTTGTGTGGGCGTGTTGTACAGAAGCCAAAGCCTAGACTTTAGAGCTGTGTGTTTGGGGTCATTGTCTTGCTGGAACATATAAATCCGTCCAGTCCCAATTTATCAACAGTTGGTTGCAAATTGTTTTTCAAAATGTTTATATAAACAAACTGGTCCATAACCTCTTCGATAATCTGCAAGTTCCCCACACCACAAGCACTCATGGAGCCCCACACCATCACTGATCCTCCTCCATGTTTAATCGTGGGCAGCAAGTTGCGCGGATTGAGTTCCACGTTCTTCCTTCGCCAAACGCATTGCTTTCCATCGCTCCCAAAAATATTAAATTTACTTTCGTCGGTGAATACGTCTTCCAAGGTCAGCTGCTATCTTTGGTCTACTTCTTCTACGATTTTTCTTTAATTTCACGTACAATGAATCGTCGATCATGATGAGACAGCACCAAATGTCGTCCGCATCTCGACTTATTTAAATACTATTTGCTCAAACAGAATCGATCTATTATCGATTGAATAATTGACCTGGGTTTTTTAAGGGCATTTGCAATGTCCTTTAGAGATTTGCACTGGTTGTGCATATTAATAACTTCTCGTCGCTCCTCTGTAGTCGTCTCCTTTCCTTTGCGTTCCATCGCGCCGACGAACTAGCCTTGAACTGTTTCCCAGTGACCGTTACAAACGACTGAATGAGATTTTGTAATTCCCACGATATGAAAAAATCGTTACAAATTGTGATTCCCGTTCAGACACGCATAGTTTGCACTCTCGGCCTCATTAGAAATAAAAAAAATATTCAGTATACGAAAACTTTTGTCGCCCAAAAAAGTGTCAACCTTTAGAGAGGGATTTTTTGCAAGAATTATGCAGGTCTTTTTTGTTTCTTTATCTAGGAATGAGCAGAAACAAGATGTAAAATCATAATTCTTTTTCTCGCAGATTTTTGATGAAAATTTGGTACAATTCGCAACGTTTGTAAGCGGAAATGCGAGGTGTACGAATACTTTTGACACTGACTGTATTATATTCCTATTCCTCCAAGCATATGACACGTTTTCCCGAGTGGAAAATATGTTGGGAAAATGCCCGATTCGTGAAGTTAATATTATTTTAACTCCAAAATCGGGGGACCCAATTTCGAAAGAAGAACGACTAATAAAATTGAATCTTTACTCGTTCATCCTCAAATAATTCATTTCGAAGTTCTTTAAGGTAGTATGTTCGTTATATCGACCACGGTGAAATACCCCCAAAAAGTATTTTAAATGAAAGTAAAATCGCTGTTCTTCAAGTTGGTGAGAAGAAACTAGCCCCTTACCGGCCTAATTTTTGAATAAATTAAGTTTTAATTAGCACAGGCTCTTATGGAGAAACTTTCGCGGGCATAGGTTTTTCCAAGATACCGGAGAAGTTATACGGTGAAAACTCGCTTTTTTTTTATTCAGTACATAGTAAATTTTTTGAGGAATCAGATGGTATTTAATTTAACCCACCTCACGGGCCATTCTGAGGAGTAATTAATAAAAAACTACCGTGAAATTCATGGCAGCCGGAAGTGACGTTTCTCAGCCGACGAGGTTCGCGTCGCAAATCATGCTATTGACAGCACTGTTTCTCTTCGGGAATGATCGGAATTCAAATTTTGTATTCACGTCAAAACATTAGTCCATAACAAAAACAACTAAAATAACTAGTAATTCTAATAAAGAAAGGCGAATAATTTAATTGCTAACTGAAATTATTAGCGATACTCTGAGTGAAGCCGAAGACACCCGAAAATATTTTAGTTGTGCCAAATTATGAAAATGAAAAATCATACGAGATACTAATTTTAATTTCGAACATTGTTTTTCTAAATCAATACTTTCAAATACCTCTTTTAAATATTTCAAAATCATTGTTTTATTATTCCATTAACAGTTACAAGCAGCTATTGTTAATTAACTGATGGAATAAATGATTGAGTATTTGACTAGCGACTGGCTCGAACATTCTACCTTAATTAAATAATGCTTCACAATGTGCGACCCACGGTCTCACCATGGATGAATACTGGCGTTGTTCTATGGCCTCACCCTCAACCATTTCCTATTTACTTCTGCATTAAACTTAGATTAGTTATTATTAAACTTAAAGTACTAGAAACACAACTATTTGTGCATCATCGATCTTGAATCGCAAGCAAAACTTCATAAAAATTGGACGAAATATAATATGGTCATCAAATTTCTTTGTCAGTTTCTTTTTCAAAAAAGGGAAAAAGAACTTCCACAAAGTTTCTCATCAGAGATATTTGTCCATTATCTTTTACAGAGTAATACCGGCCATAAACTATGATATCCTGCCACTCAAAACGTTTTTGTAGCTTGAAAACGATCATTCTACATCACATGAACACATAGGTGCATATTTCATAGAAAATAGTTCCAGGGGTTCAAAATTAGGTATCTCACTTTTGCCTTCCAATATCGAACTGACTTTTACCATCGTGGTCCAACCTGGATTATATTCGTTTTTTTTCTTTCTTTTTTCTTTTCCTTCTTTTTTCTTTCGCGTGAGGGCCTTCACGACGGAATATTGCACGGCATTTCACGTCTTTCTCGGTCTTGCCGCCAGATATCGCGCTGTCTTCACGATGATATTTCATCGTGAAGACAGGCCCTCACAAGAAATAGCAGTAATTTTTCAAAATTTGCCGCTATTTCTTTACCGATGTTATCTGAGATTTGGCTTAAATCAGTTTGAAGATTTCAAATTGTAGTTACTGCGTCCACAAGAGGCATACCTCTAAAATACCAGGGACTTTACTGAACTGAGTTGCGATATAAGCCAGATGCAGCAAGATTTAGAGATACTAAGGCCTTTTTTGTTTCAGTTACAGCGACAGCTTCGTCTTTGTCAAAAGAAAATACAAACTATATTAGTGGCACACAAAGCAAGTGCTTTAGGATTTCCTAGGCATTTATTAAATTATACCAACTTTTTAATGGAAATTTGCATTTAAGAGAAGCGGTTGGGCTGGGCAATTGTTTCAAATATAGATACATTGTTAAGAAGCGCGAGTTTAAATTTACGGTTGGCGAAGCAATAAACTCAAATGGAAAACATGTCCTCGAAAAGCGGGGGGGGGGGAGTGAAAATAGGCATTTATCCCATAATAGGCACTATAAAAATCTATTATGGGAATGGATTGATAATGAAACAAATTAATATATCAACAGCTTATGATTCTGAGAACAGAACGAAAAAGGTAAAAAGGGTGAAATCCGCTCTCTAATTATTTCATATTTCTTTGTTCATTTCTTCTTCGAGCTTTTGTAAAAAGTTTTAAAATAAATCTTTTAGAAATTATTTAAAACCTATATGAAATTGCATCCTTTAATTGAGTTAAATGTGAAAATAAATACATGATTTCACTTTGCTTAATAAGATGTGGGAATGAAAAGTAATGCATGTAAAAACCATGTAATTTTGATGAATAAACAAATATTATATTTTTCAATCCATTTTCATTTTCTTGCTAGAGGTATCAACAATGCTAATTGACAAAATGTGTTTCCTGTAGGAATTAGGAGTCATTGTTGCTTGTAACCCATTGTAATGCCGCACTGATAACAGAAGGCGATAATGACTCCTGCATTTTGTTTTGCGTTAACATTAACTGTTTTTGTTTAAGCATTTGAATGTATGCAATAAAAAATACATGTATTTTTCACACTTTGTTTAAGAATTTTTCAAATGGTTGTTGAAAGAAATTGTCATATAATATTACACAGCCATTAACAATATCATGAGTAACTACATGCTGTTGTAGCACCATTAGTTAAAAATGGACTATTTGTCAACATGGGAAAAAATAAACCATTGTTCAAAGAAAAACAAATTTTGTATTTACATATAAATCAATAGCATCAACAATATATATATATATGTGTGTGTATATATATATATATATATATATATATATATATATATATATATATGGCATTTATATATTAAGATTTACTTTATTCACAACCAGGAAATCAAGGCACATTTGTTCATTATTTATACTCTAAACCCTAACAATTTAAGGTAACTTTTCGGTATGTATAATGCAACAAAGCTCAATAGAATTTCCTCTTTTTGAAAATATAACAGTCCTGACACACTTTTCTGGAGTGATATTAGATTACAAACTCAATCACATATCTATCCTCAAACAAGCTTTACAATATAACAATAAAACTGCTAGGCAAATATGCTACTGCATTATGCACCAAAAATAAGTAACCTCAAAAGCTTCACCTATCACCAAAACCTAGATTTTGATAACATATACAAAAAAATGTATAACAAGATAACTACATTTACAATAAATTACTTACAAATATGTATGAGAAAATGAAATATGATTTTCATCTGTATTAAAATGAAAACTACTATGTACACCATGTAAATATAAGAAGAGAGCCTGAATATATATATATATATATATTCTACTTTTATATAATAATCTGTCTACTTTTTTGAATAGAAACATATAAATTACCTTGACTTTTAAACACATGTGCTGAGGTGGAATAAACCCAAGCGATTTTTTAAATCTCTGTTAAGTCAACTTTTTTTGGTGCTCTCCCTCCTTATGGCTAGATTGTTGCTGAGGGCTCACCAAATTTCATTGATACTCTGTGAGACAGTCATTTTACACATCATAAATCTTTGGCTGGAATGGATTCTACACCGTTGTTTAAAAAAAACAAACCAAAAACAACACCATGTTACTAAACTACTAACTTACTAAAAAAAGGTGATCACTGTATTCAGACTGGGTGATCCAAACAGTGAAAATGAATTGATTATGTACAATTACCGAGGCTGTAAAAGTTGGGGTGGATTACATCCTGCATCTTGAAGTTAGGCATATGTATTTATGGGTTATAAAACATTTCTATAAACCAATGCTGATGATTAGAATTTGTGTGAGGTCTGAGGTCTGCCTCTTCTCCCCCAAAACATCACAAACAGTTTTTACTGCTTTTTGATACATAATAAAATAATAAATTAAATGAAAGACTATTACTCATCAATAAAAAGTTGAAATCTCAATAAAATTTAGCCCTGCATCATTAACATGAAGTCCACATTCCCCTGTTTCAGTTCATTCTCACATTATTGCGTCAAAATTGTTTAAAAATAGAATAATAGCCCAGATTATTTCAACAATGGACACTTTATTTTACATAACACGAAAATATGTGGGCATCAGTGGTATGCCCAACAAGTTAATTAGGAATTTTGTGGTGGCATCTGAGACATGCCCTACAAGCTGTAGGACATATCACATTACATACTGATATGAGCTAGTAGCCATTATTCTCATGGGATCTCTTACATGCTGTACAAAGCTACATGACTTGTATTATGCTTGTTGCTTACGAGTACAAATGGTTTATCTCTACACGAGATTCAAAAGCAGACATTACTCCAAGATACCTTTTGTGTAAAGAAGCCATCCAAAAGAAAACAAATTCAACTTTCTGAAAAGAATTCAACACGAAACAAGTTATCTTATTTTTTTCTTCACCCATTCAAAATGTTTGCACTACTGATCCAATAAGCAAGGCACACACAAGATGAAATAAAAGACTACACAATTTTATTTTTATTACAGTTTTCACAATTTGAAGGCACTGCTTGTTCTAGAGAATTATTTTCATGTAAATTAAACAGTTGCTTAAAGTGCATGATTTCATTTCAGAATCTCACTGTCATCAAAATCATAGCTAAGCCACAATATAAAACACACATAAAAATGTCTGGTGCCAGGAATCTGTTGACCTCCTAATAAAAAATTACTGTATTACCTTTCTTCTCAAGTTCATTTCTCAGTATGAAAATGAAGAATAATTAGAAAGAAAGCACTTTCTAATTATTTCTTTCTTCACTCAGATCTACTTCCACTGGAGGACTGAACCATAAATTCGCAGATACAATAGGAATTCGTTTTATTTCAAACCATGCATTGTCAACCAAGGTTCCCCTTCTATCTCTCAGTTCAATTGTCATATCTAAAACAGTAAGCTGAAAAGAAAAAAATTAAAGTTGTTAATATTTTCAAAACAAGTTGTAGGTAAATGATTTTGTTAGCCTGTGTGAAATCACCAGGAATGGCAAAGAAACATCAATGGTTTTACAACATTGATATTTATAAAACATCGATGTTGTGTTCAATGTTTTCTTCACCTCCCACGCACACACTCACACCCATGCCTACACACACACCCAGAAGACAGCTGGTGGCAATCTCCTTCTGCAACTGAAACAGTCTGCTGGAGCCCAAACCATAGATTTTCAGTTCTTTGTAAAGAAGGTGTTTGGATCGAACGCACATGTAAGGGCGCTCACTCATACCGTGAAAATTGAGGTGAAGGTCCTGGATGAGGTCACAACTAAAGATGAAGTGCACAGAGCTCTGGTGGACAAACTTCTTGAAGCCAATGATCTTCCAGCTACTGTGTCAAATTTCTAAGACCAGCCTACAGGAGAACACAGGTAACAATAGTCAGCCTTCCTGTTACAGTGGCTAACAAAACGTTGGCCATCAGAAAAGTAATAATAGGATGGGTGAACTGCACTCTGCACGAGAAGAAGGTCCCCCTGAGGATGTATATTTGGATTTTGAACACCTCAGAGAAGCATGTAGGAGCTCACATGACAGGTCCAACTAGTGCATGAATTGTGGTGGTGATGATCACCTCACTAAAGCATGCACAAATGTTGCAAAGTGCTTGCTTTGTGAAGAAAAAGGGAAACAAGACAATCCTGCTACCGGGTGCAGCAGGTGTCCATCATACCGAAAAGCGCTGAAAGTAATAACCGATAGGAAATGAGAATTACACAACTCAATCTCAACCATTGCGCAGTCGCCCAGGATATCCTGGCACAGTCGGTAAGAGAATGGGAGGTTGATTTAGCAATAATATGTGAACAGCAAAGAAACTGTGAAGATACAGTGTGGATATCTGAACTCCACAACCAGGCGGCAATCTGGTTCTGTGGAAAACACACATTCCAGCAAGTAATGACAAGATCCACAGCTGTATTCATCTGCCTTAAAGTCAACGGAGTTTACATCTATAGCTCTTATGCCTCACCATATGCAACAATGGACAAGTTTGAGCAGTTCTTCAACCACTTAGTTTATGACAAAAGAGGATGAAGCTCCTTGGTGACAGCGGGAGACTTCAACGCCTGGGCGGTTGAGTGGGGTAGTCATAGTAATGAGCGAGGTTGAGCGGTTCTGGCATCCATCTCCATTCTGAATGTGGAGCTCGCCAACACAGGAGACACATACACCTTCCGCAAAGAGGGCGTGGAATCTGATGTGGATCTGATGTTCATGTCAGATAATCTATTGAGAATGGGAGTGTCCTGGAGAGTTAGTGAACACTATACCCAATGACCATCAAGCACTTTTGTATGAGGTGCAAAATCAACAGAGGGATAATTTTACACCGAAATATAAACCAGCTAGGTGGAAAGCAAAAGTGTTTGACGAAGAAGTATTCCAACTATGTTTGGAGACGATAATACCAACAGGTACCGCAGATGACAAAGCTGGGCAGGTTATGAAATGGGTAACCAAAGTCTGTGATGCAGCTATGCCTAGATGGGGCGCAATCATTCGACGCACACCAGTTTACTGGTGGAATGAGGAAATCGCCCAATTACAGCGGAATTGCCTTCGAGCCAGAAGACGGAATCAGAGAACTCATGGCAGAGACAAATTTCTTCAATTACAAGAGCAATACAAACTCGCTCGAAGCCAGTTGAAAATAGAAATTCGCAAGAGCAAATGCTTATGTGCCAAAAGCCTTTGTGACGAGGTGGATAAGGACTTATGGGGTAGGCTGTACAAGACGGTCATGAGTAGGTTAAGACAGTGGCACCTACATTCTCCAACTTGCCCCAAAATGTTGCTCAGAATTGTGACAGCTCTATTCCCAAACCATCTCGGCGAACCAATTAATATAGCGTCACTTGAGCCAGAAATAATTCCTCCAGTCACGCAAGAAGAAATTCTGCATGCAATTAGCAGAGCTGGCAACAGAAAGGCTCCCAGACCAGATAACATTCCCAATATTGCCCTCAAGACTGCGATACTCGCCCACACTGGCATCTTTGTGGATCTCTATTATTCATGCTTGAGAGAAGGGGTGTATCCAGATAGATGGAAAAAACAGCATCTGATGCTCCTCCTAAGGGGAAGAAACCTCCCGAAGATCCATCCATCATCTTACCGGCCACTGTGTATGCTTAACACAACTGGCAAGGTTCTGGAGAGAATTATTAGTAAGACTGGAGAAAGCTGTATTTGATTTGATTTATTTGTTTTATTTGGTCAAAAAACAACAACAACAACAGTGAAAACTGTATATGATGTATGGGGGAGAAGATTATTTGCTCACATTTTTTTGTAAGTTCCACAATCCCTTCAGAAGTACAATGTATGCTCATACCAAATTATTTGTAGATCTTTTTAACTCTTGCCTGAGATATGAAAAAAAAATGTCAAGTGCATCATGAGCACTAGTTTGAATGAAGCTGTTGAGATAGGAGGACCCTCAGAAGAAGCTTCATTGCACTCTTAATTTTACAAATAGCAGTAAAAGAAGAAATTTTACTGCATGGTGGCCACTAAAGATCTAACAGGATATGTTTGCCTATTTCTCAAGAAGAAAATTCTTGAATTTGTCAGAGGAAGAATCTATTCTGTTCGGTATTGGATTTCTATTACACCTGGAATTTTAAGGAAAAACGTATTTATGCATCAATGATTTGTATAACTAAAACAAAAATGCAATTCAATGAATCTGAACAAAAAATAATTTCTGTGTCCCTAAATTCAAGAGTCATCACTAGACATTTGAACTAAATGTGTTTTTGTTCTCATTGAGTTAACCTCTATAATATTAACACTTCTGAACATTTTATATTTGAATTTTTCTAGTCACAAACTTACCTTCAATTTCTGAAGATTCAGAACTGTCAAAATCTTCACTCCCTTATCTAACTTGAGTTGCATTTCAAGTTCCTAAGGAAACAAATTAATTTATTAAAGCACACATACTATTCACAAACAATTAATTTTTACAACTGTGCCAATAGATATTTCTTTCCATTTTGACAAAAATTAAATACTGCAAATGGATTTTTCAATTAATGAATAAATTACTTGGTAAGAAAACTCCCAAATAGCAACTGTCTTATACCAGGAACTCCATTTCACAAATTATATACAGAACAATTGAAGCAACGAAGTACAAATAAGCAAAAGTGATACGCTTTCATGAGTATGGACAATACCAATGATATTTCTAACATCCAAGTGAATAACAAGTCAATTGAAAGAATGACTGCCGGAATCTTTCAATAACTTGAGGATGGGCCACAGCTCATCTCATTATTGGGGAAATCATCTCATCCATCGCTCAACCCTGAGAGTGAGTGATGTCAGGATGAGGCAGGAAGGACCACATGCAATCCTAGAGTGTGCTTTCTAGGAATCACTACAATTGATAATCTATCTTACAAGTACATATCTACATAGTTCCAACATTTCCCTCTTAAGTTATTTCTCACAATTCTTAAACACTAAATCTTAGTGAACTACAGCTTTTGAGCGAGACATTGAAAACCTCCCATCTGCAGCATTCACACGGGAGTCGAGTGCACCATTCCCCAGCGAGTGAGGGCCCACAGCTGAGCACAATTTTCTACGATTATGGCACACTAATAAAATAGTCACACTGTGCATTAACACTGTATTTATGGAAGAAATCACCAAGAAATGAATATTAAAAACATTTCTGAAAATTAAAGAGAAAGTTTTACAATTTGTGCAAAATAATATTACTTTTTCCAACATTCATCCAGAGTTTTTTGGTTTACACACTTACTAACGCCTTTTCAATTGTTTTCTAACATTCAAAAACACGTAATAGTTCAAGATTAATAGCAGAGAGTGCTCCAACTGTAGAAGACTTGCAGGGCTTCAGAATAGGTATGTTCAGAGATTTGTTTCAATTGCCACATTTTCTTTAGTATCTGATCCATACATTATTTTTTCACTTTCAGTTTCAATGTCTCTATCTGCAAATATATCTTTATCGATACAGTTTACTTCAGCACACTCTCCCATAATTGTGCACAGCATATTCACATTGTGGACAGCAACTATGTCATTCACTGCCAGCAATTCATCTGCACCAATGATAAAACCCTTTTTTGGATGGTCTGGGGTTTTGTAGATTTTACTGCTTTGAAGATTATGACAATTCAGTTACATTATTAGAGTACTATGTATTTCTAATAGCCTCAGAAGAAACAAGGCCTTGAGCCTCCTCCTAGTCGAGGGGTTGTGATTCCCAACATGGGACAGTGAGATGCATGAATAGAAGCCTTGCCCGTTCTCCTTCCCACGCTCAGAGAGCCACGAGGGGGGGAATTCCCCTACACCCTATGCCTTCAGAGTCAACTGGCCCCAAGGTAGAATTCTATGCTGACAGCTGAATTCCTTCACTGTGAGACTGCCACAACTAAATTGCATGTCACAGAGACAGAGTATTTAAAACAGACTTGAAGATGCATTCATTCCATTAAGAATATCTTGTGTTGTTCTGCCAATTGTATTAAATTCGTAGGATTTACGTTTTATAAAGTTGTTGTTGTATTTCCATTCCCTGCAGGACTTGAAAAATCTGTTGGAGACACAAACGAGGGCATCCTAAGGACAACATCAAGCCCAAAAATGAGGAAGTCAGCCGAAAAGTCATCGTAGGATGTAAAGATCACAGTAAGCCTATGGACGTCACTTGAAATCGTACAGGATTTTAAATATTGTATAAAAGAAAGTTGATGAGTTCAATAAAAATTTGTAATAGTATCATAATAATCGTTAATTTCTTATTATTGATAAAAGAAAAGGTTCTTAATTTGTAGTAATTGCCATCAATTCAATAACAGGTTTCAACCAACAGAATTTCCAGAAATTGCAATTCTGTACAGTTGCACGTGCACGTATAAAAGGTAACTAGTGGTGCTAAAGAATGGCACAGACTTTCCTGTATTAGTTTTCTACTTCCTTGGGTCTGGGCTAGCTATTTGGAATTGCCACATACTCATGCCAGCTGCCCATATATCGTCGGCCAAAAGTACATTTTTTTGACATCTTCATAATTTTTGGGTTTTCTAATGGTTGAAAGGAAATATTAATTTTAGAATATTAAAGAACACAAAAACCTCGTCATAAATGGCAATTTTCTTTAAAAAATTTGGAGCCATTTTTTAAGACAGTAGAGTTTAAGCACTACTAAAAATGCAAAATTTGAAGCTCTTTTTCATAGAAAAATTTTGAATAATCAAAAAACTTCATTTGAAATCATTTGAAGCACTTACACTCATAAATATAATAATGTTTACAAATTGCTGGTAATGTGCATATAAATGATGTGAGAGATCTTTTCAAAAAATTACATTGTGTAATATTTTTGGGGGAAAAAAAAGAGAGAAGAAAAGAAAAAAAAGAAAAGAAAAGAAAAGGAAAACACAAAATTAACTTTATGTCATATTAAAGAGAGCAATTAGCATTGCCCGTTCGAAAAGTTTGAAGAAAATATTTGAAGCCATTTATGAGAAAATGGTGTTTGAGTGTATCTGAAAATGCAGAATTTTGAGCTAGTTTTCACAGAAAACGGTTGAGTTCTTGAGAAATATTACTTGACATTATTTACAGCACATGTACTTGTAAATATAAAAATGTGAACCAATCGCTGCTAATGTAAATACTAACAATGTGAGAGACAAGTGAAAAAAATTACATTTTTGTAAACAAAAGAATAAAGCAATTTGATGTTTATGTCATCTCATAGAGTACTATCATCTCATTTAGTACTATCCCTATCAAAAGCTTAAAGAAAAAATTTGGAGCTTTTTTGAGAAAATCTTGTTTTTTACTTTTTTGCTTTCTGGGCCCGGTAATGAATTTGTTCTGCCGAAAATCGGCCGTTTCTTCGCGCAGCATTACATAACTTTCCCTATAGGAATACTACGTATATTACTCGGTATACACGTACGTAAAAGGAAAGTAGAAACTCCTCTAATACGTGGTTTGTTAGATGTTTTGTGTTTCCTTGATACCGAAAAATCCAATGACGGCCAAACGTCTGTTTGTTTGTCCGTCTGTCAACAACGCTAGCGGCTAAACCGTTCAGCCGATTTTCTGAAAAATTGATATTCCTCAATCGATCTGGCTGATGTCACGGCCCCTTGAATTTTAAAACGAAATTTTAATTTTTTGAGAGATTTTCCCCCCTTAATGAAATCTGTTACATAAAGCTGGATTTGTAAATAAGGTCATGTACAATTTTTCGAAAATTAGAGTAGGCTTACTTTTCGCGTACTTTTGAGTGAAAATACGAGGGAGAATGTATGTGCTATTTTAGCACCACTAGTTTTGTTTGATGTCAAAATAATTGTACGTGAAATTTCGGGTACGTAGGACCAAGGTAGCCCGTGCCGACTTGTATGAAAACAATGAGTAGTAGTAGACAGCCTAACGCGAGCTGGTGTATTGCTAGTAATTACTTGCAATTTCGTTAGTAAATGCATTGTTTTCAAGTAGTGGAATTATGCAAGTCTAAAAAGAGTATATTTTTAATAGGGGGTGTGAAACATTAAATCATGGTTTCAAAACTTCTCTTAAATAGACAATATATGTTAGTTCTGTTTTACAATATTTGTGAAGTGAATTTAATTAGAAAGAAAAAATGTTCCAAAAATGGAACAGTGGGATCAAATGGGTTAATGCAAGCACAAACCCCGCTATTCGCAAGTGTGTTATCTATCGGGAAAAGATGCAAATACCTTCTAAATCTTTACCTAATTGCATAAAGAAAATTATGAACTTATATCAAGTTTGGAGGAATTCGCAAAAGACACACAAAAGATACTAGATGCATTTGAGCAGCACTGACCAGAGATTGTCAACAACTTAGATGTGTTTGACATTGCACACATGGATGCGCTTGAATTAATGACAATAAATGAAGATACCTTATTTTTGGGATCATCAGATACAGCCAGGTCAATCTGATCACTTAGCAGGAGTCGAAAAAAATGGCTGATAAAGAGGAATGGGCTTGGTTTAAAATTGTAGAAGAAAAGCAGCATGCTAAATATTTCTCCATGTCAACTTCTTTGACGCCATCTTATTTACATTAAAAAACAATTCATCTTCTCATTCTAACAAAAACATGGATTTACAAGCAGATTTGCCAAAGTTGTTTGAGAACAAATGACCTGGAACAAGTAAAATATCCAAGTGAAAAGATTCCAGAACTCTAAAATTAGTAGCAGCGTTTGATAGGTGTCTGCTAAGTATGAGAGATTCCATGTACATTCTTGATGCAACTATTGAATCACCTGGAGATAATACTGACAAATTTTCAATACATAAGCCCTCAATTCTCAAAATTTGTAAGAATAAACAAAAAGAGAGTGTGGAAGCCATAATAGTTGATTTTCAAAATGAGGTACAAGATAATGTGAGAGATCACTGGGATTGAAAACCCTTGCCAGCTTTAAATGCTCACAAATCAAAAGAAGAATGTCCACTGATCATTATTTCATTTGGATATAAAGACCTACTTATTGCTCTAATGAGGTGGGAAAGCTCTTCAGAAAGCGATCATGCACAAGCTGTTTGGAATGCGACTGTAGACTAGAATTTTAAAGATAAGTGCAAATTCTTTCTTGTGATACTACAGCTTCAAACATGAATGGTAACTGTGTGCTTCTAGCACAAAAAACATAATAGAAAAATGCTTATTTTTGCTTGTTGCTATCATGTACATGAATTGGTGTTAAAAAGTATGTTCAAAGTGAATTTCAGTCATGTGACTACATGCCCTGATAGTCTCCTCTTCAAGAACTTCTGAGATAACAGGAAAAGGGTCGATTTTGATAAAATACTGCGCTATGTAGGAAAGCTTACATCGTCCCTGAATTCCCTTTCAACATGGAATTCACCAAAGAAACAGTCAGAAATGACTATCAAGAGTTGAGAGAGTTTTCTGTTGCATTTTTAGGTGGAGACAACGAAAACTTAAAATTTGACCTCCAGGTGCCATACGCTATGATTGATGGATGGCGAAAGTGAGCAGTTTATTTTCTGAAAATGTCATTATTTAGTGCCCATTTGAAAAATTACAAGCAAGGACAAGACAGCACTGTTAGATGTCGTTACATCCTATATCAAGCATTTTGGTAGTAAAAGCACCTTACCAAGAATTGCACTTATTGAAGTCAAAGGATTATGGAAAAGTTCATAAAAGCTTATCAAAAGCAGCTTCAGAAGTTAAGCCAATATGGTATTTGAGTGATGAAGTATATGTCTTGTCACTACTTAACAATGCAGTGCAGCAAGAAACCAAAGTAAAACTAGTGGTGCTAAAACAGCTTGTACTTTCTCCCCCGTATTTTCACACAAAAGTACATGAAAAGACCTCTGATTGTCGAAAAATTATACATGACCTCATTTCAAAATCTATCTTTAAGGAACAGATTTCATTACGAGAAAAAATCTCTATCTTTAATATCTTGGTTGTAAGAATACTCTGAAAAAAATTTGAACTTCTGCAATTTTCGAAAAATCAGGGTTTTCAACAAATATGAGACCTGCATCGTTTTCTTAATCGTCCTTCACACTATCCAACAAAAAATTTAATCAAACACGTCAAAGCTAGTGTTTTTACTTTCCTGTATATGTGTGTATATACGGAGTAATATATATATATATATATATATATATATATATATATATATATATATATATATATATATATATATAGATAGATAGATAGATAGATAGTATAGGGAAAGTTTTCTAATGCTGCGTGAAAAATGGCGAATTTTCGGCAGACAAAAATTTGTTGCCGGGCCGTGATAACGAACTAGTGGTGCTACAGAATGGCACAGACTTTCCCGTATTAGTTTTCTATTTCCTTGGGTCTGGGCTAGAAATGCGGAATTGCTAGCCCATCTGTGGCTTGCCAGCTGCCATCTATCGTCGCCCAAAGTCTTTTTTTTTTCTTCATTTTCTTAATTTTTCGGTTTCCTAATCGTAGAACGAACAAATTAATTTTAGAATATTAAAAAACACAAAAACCTCATTCTAAATGGCAATTTTTTTTTAAAAATTTGTAGCCGTTTTTAAGAACATGGCGTTTAAGCACTACGAAAACTGCAAAATTTGAAGCTCATTTTCACAGAAAATTTTTGAGTTTTCAAAAAACATCATTTGAAGCTCATACACTCACAAATATAATAATGTTTACACATTGCATAATAAAGATATGATAGATCTTTTAAAAAAATTACATTTGTGTAATTTCTTAAAAATCAAAAAAAATATCCCAAATTGAACTTTATATCATATTAGACAGTGCAATTAGAACTATCTGTTCCAAATATTTGAAGAAAAAATTTGGAGCCTTTATTGAGAAAATAGCGTTTGAGCATTTCTGAAAATGCGGTATTTTGAGCTAGTTTTCACAGAAAACATTTGAGTTCTCGAGAAATTTTACTTGACATTATTTAAAGCACATGTACTCATATAATAATGTCAACAAATCACGCTAATATAAATATTAACAACGAGAGAGACAAGTCAAAAAATTACATTTTTGTAATTTTTGCAAAAACAAAAGAATAGAGCAAAATTGCGTTTATGTCGTCTCTTAGAGTACATTAGGCACTATCTTAAGTTTAAAGAAAAAATTTGGAGCGTTTTTTGAAAAAATCTTGTTTTTGTAATTTTTATAAATTGCACATATTGCACGCAATATTGCGCGAAAACTACTAAAATTTTCAACAAAATGTTCTTGACCTTAAAGAAAGAACTCACTATGAAGAACAAATTTTATTTAAAAGAAAAATCTCTATCTTCAATTTTGTAGCTGCTGCGATTTTGCAAAACTGTGAAATTCAAACTTTTGCAATTTTCGAAAATTCAGAGTTAACCGTGAAAATCGGACCTATGCCACCTTCATAAGTGTATTTTACTCTATTCTTACAAGACATTTAAAGAAAAAAGTTGCAGCCGTTTTTGAGAAAATTTTGAAAATGTCCAGGGGGCTTCATGTAAAGTACCCCCAAATTTTAGCGAATCTTTTTCAAAATCTCAAAGCTTTGGGTCGAGGCAGATCGACAGGGGTTTCTTCAATTTGAAAAAAATCCTACGTATGGTTTCAGGCGCTTTATTGCGATTTTTCTAACTTTGCCTCTGACCGTCTTCAGGATGGAATATGTCACGGTATTTCGCGACGTTCTCAGTCGTGCCGCCAGGTATCGCATGATCGTGACCGTATCAAGCAGAGCTTGCGATCATGTGACTTCTAGCGGCACAACGGAGAAAGACGCGAAATGCCGTGACCATAGGAGCTTGAGGGGCAGAGTTAGAAAAATCGCACTAGAGTAGAGTTCACAGACGGACGTTTTGCTTTCAATTGTTTTTTCGGTATCAAGGACCCACAAAAGAGAGATTCTGGCTACCCCACATTTTAGGGGATTTTTTCTTAATTTAGCAACTGGTTTTATCCACTTTTTCGTTATCAGAGCCTCGTAATGATTTTTTTTCTGCCGAAAATCCGCCGTTTTTTCGCGCAGCATTACAAAACTTTCCCTATACTATGTATATTACTCCGTGTATACGTACGTATACGGGAAAGTAAAAAAATCACTATCTTATCCCAATCTCTTAAACATCCTTCACACAATTAATCTTCATTAACAACATACAACTTCATTAAAAACTATAGAGCTTTTTTTTGAAAATTTGGAAAATGTTCATGTTAAGTATCCCCAAAATTAAAATATCGGTTTCAAATTCAAAGAACCGCGACATCAGCCCAATCGATTGGGGAATATCAGTTTTGGAGAAAATCGGCTGAACGGTTTAGTTCCGCTAGCATTCAATGACGGATGGATGGGGAGACATGTTTTGCCATCAATCGATTTTTCGGTATCGCGAACCACAAAACATGGATTCTGGCCACACCACGTGTTAGAGGATTTTTTTTCTAAATTTAGCAACTGGATTTGTCCACTTTTTCGTTACCAGGGCCATACAGTAAGAGTTTTTCTGCCTAAAGTTCGCTGTTTTTTCGCGCTGCATTACATAACTCTCTCTACGGCGCAAGAGGTGGCGAGAAAGTAAAAATAGATTAAGTTTAGATTTAAGATTTTTTCTAGTAAATTCAGAAGTTCCAAATCATCCCGCGTGTTGCACTGCGTTATGCATGGTACGGCCTGACATCACGCATGGTTCCATTCCCCCCCGTTTCAGAGCAGCCAGGCAAAGTTCCTAGATAAACAATACGTCGAAATCAGATGCGGATCGCCCTAATAATGAAAATATGTTCCTCATCCACATTAAGACTAAATGTACCGAAAAATACTTGTAGGAAAATTCAATAGACCGCAGCACTATCATGGGGAATTTACTTTACCGATAACGTCTGAACAAATGGTCCGATTTTCGATCTGTAAACGGCATTTGACTCCTTTTTAAAATAGAATCTACGCTACGAAGCCCTTTTCCCAAAAAAATTAGCAGAACTTTTTTTTCATTTTTTTCTCGTACTTAAAGCTCGTGCGTAATCTCTGCTCATTCTTTCCGGTGGTGGAATGATAACGGAAGATCTTAGAAGTAAAATACATCTAAAATAATATGAGGAGATGGAATATTGGTGATATTTACACAATTAGTTCAGTTTTCTTTTTGAAATCGGTTCCAAACGGCAATCGATATTTTGAGTAATGCCTCAAACATTTTTTTGATGGTATTTGAAGGAAGCCGGGAATATGTGAACAAGATAGTTTCATACTACAATTAAATATGATACGAGACCGTTTGCCTCTGTTACAACATCCCTAGTTTCATATACGGGGGAAAAATATATTGAGATGAAAAATGACGAAAGCATAAATGGACTGCTTGGCTTGCCAGCCCAGACCATAAGTTCGGTTTCGCGCGCCGCAAGACACCGGGACTGGCGTACTGCCGCGTCGAGGGAGTGCCCATGACGGGAGGGTGACGCGACAGCGTGTGAGGTGTTTTTCCAAATGTGACTTTACGACGCTTCTATTCCTCCGATTTGCATGATTGGCACGATGTTGGATTCTGGAAGCTTGTCGCCATCGCGCTATAAGTCCACATTTTTGAAATTGTTCCCGGAAGTACGAGATAAAATTTAAAAAACTAGTTTCTGCTATTTTTTTTTGGAAAAATAGCTTTGTATCGTAATTTCTATTTTAAAAAGGAGTCAAATGCCGTTTACAGATCGAAAATCGGACCATTTGTTCAGGCCTTGGTAAACTAAATTTTGCTTATTTTGGTGCTGCCACGTGGTGGCGGCAAATTGAACTATAGTGTCGGCACATTTAGCCTTAAAGGTTTTAGTTGTGGCACTTGAGGCCTTGCAAGTTGGACATCCCTGGTCGAGAAGATCAAATTCAATTAGTACTGAGAATAGTGATACTAATGCCTAGAGTTTAACATTTAGTTTCTTCAATACAGAGGAAAAAGGAAAAGATCAAACCGAATTTGATGATATTGTTACAAAATTCTTTGTTAACCGAATGAGACCATTATCAATTACAATTGCATGAAGAAACATTAGTGGTACAATGTTTGAAAAACTAGTCATGTTCAAGGAAAACATGTACAACTGTATACAACTGTAAACCATAACCAAGTTTTGAGAAATAAATTGTGAAACTGGATCACTGTTGTTGTATTTTGTATTTTCAAAAGTATTTTAAAATACTATTTTGTATTTTGTAACTAAAATATTTTTATGGAAGTATTTTGTATTTGGTACTTATCTAAAGTAACTTTCGGGAAAGTATTTTGTATATGAAATACTTTTTTAAAGTATTTTGCCCAACTCTAGACCATATTGTAATTTTATATTTCTTTATCATGTGTTTCTTCATTTTATCATGAACATTAACAGGATTGTCCTGCCTGTTCACATATTTGATAAATAAACAAACTGATTATTTTTATTTACTGACAAATGTACGAAATCAAGGTATTTCTAGCTGAAGTTAACTTACGGGGGATCTACGTCACAGCTTGGGTACTTCATTTGTTGAAATTTGTTGCCAATGTAACAATTGTAAGTTTCCACACCAACCATTGAAGTGCACCACAAGAATGGCAATGAATTGGGTGAAGATAGTAGAAATTGTAAAAGATGAAAATAAGACAAGAGCAATCAACTCAGTACTACTGAGGATTGTATTATCAAATCTTTATGTTTATAGTTTTATTTAGTTTCTAATAAAAATGTTTTGGATACACACAATGTTTTATGTAAATCCCAAAGGCTGCAGTCTTCAAGTTATTGTGGATATACATTGGAAATGACACAATTCAAAAATGTTTTCTGTTAAGCATGTAGACTGAAGCCTTGTCATAAAATTCAACATGCACAGCAGTGTGTCACTTCCACTTAGAAATAATTTATGTAATTAAAGTACTATTTGTAATTTTTAACACCTTTCCTCTTGAGGGTTTTAATTGTACATGCTCATAAAAATACACTAGTTCTGCTACATTAGCTAAATCAACCCGTGCATCACTTTTAAAATCCATGAGGTTAGTACTGTGGCAGAGATTGAGGAAAAATTGTGTCCATTCCCTGTAAGTTATATCTGTATTTCTAATTTTAAGGGCAACCTAATAAAACAAGCTCTGTCATTTCTTTCTCTGAAGATTCCATTCAAGGCTGTAGAAGCTCTGGGAGCAGTCCAGTTCCACATAGGAACAGATTTTGTTGCCAGTGATGCCTGACATCATTCCAAATGAAGGTATATGCATACTATCTGGAAAAGAGATGGTGGGCTTACTGAATATTAGGAAATGTTTGATTTTGTAAAACTTTTTTCCATATTGTTAGTTCACAATGTTAAAAGGTTCCACATTTGGCATAATTTCTATGGTTTCTTTAAGAGTAGTTTATTGACCCCAAAACGCTGGAGAACATCATCTTGTGACACTTCTAATTGATTTATGCAGGTGATAGGTGCATTATTCCTTACCTCGCATCCAATAATAAGTTTGGATCTTTATAACGTTACATGTAATTGTTTAGAATAATAGTTGTTCCCCTTCAACTTCATCTTTATAGAACTTTTAAGATATTTAGACTGTCAAAGCATATCCCCATTACTAACTCATTATGGTATTTTCATAATAGTTTTGTATCTAATGTAGTT
Organism: Acheta domesticus; assembly: GCA_031308135.1. Lineage (NCBI taxonomy): Eukaryota > Metazoa > Arthropoda > Insecta > Orthoptera > Gryllidae > Acheta > Acheta domesticus. Next base: position 53,983,512 of record JAHLJT010004567.1, read on the forward strand.
CCTAAGATTCTTGGTGTAGGATTAAACTTAAGTACATCTCCAATATTGTGTGAGGTCAGTATCCTTTAATGGAGTATGATCTCTTCTCATAATTAAGTTTGAACAAAGGTACCATCAAACAAAGTTGGTATAGCAAAAATATGATCCAATAAAATCCATCATGAATGGTTGTAGTATTCAATGGCTCATAAATTGAAAGAGAAACCCCATTATTTGTTTATTTATTTTTATTTATTTATTTATTTATTTTTATTTATTTATTTATTTTCATTTATTTATTTTTATTTATTTATTTATTATTTTTATTTATTTTCATTTATTTATTTTTATTTATTTATTTATTTATTTTCAACAGTTCTTAGTGCGAAATTCTGGGCTCTTTAAAATCCTACTTTGCACTTTAAGCATCCTTCTAAAACTGTTTCCTAATCTTTACCAATTTATACTGAAGCTGTATTCTTAAAAGTGTCACATTTCTTCAAAGCCATTACCAAACAATATTTTGTGCTCTCCATATATTGTTTGGGTGCCAATTATCTCAGATGTTGAAGCACCCTTAAACCATAATTATCATCACATACTGACACAACTGTCATTCTAAATGACTTACAATTTCTTAATTTATAATAAAGCACCGAATTTGTTTCAAAAATGTCATTATATATCAGAGCCATTATCAAACAAAATTCTGTGCTATTTATAAGCTAATGTTCTAAAAGACTGTTACATACATTTTTCCAAATCAGACTGAGGCACTGATGTGTCAATGAACCAATGTGATTTTAGAAGAAAATATCTACAAACAAGAATATGCAAACCTTTGGATTTAGTCATTAAGTTGCCAAAATATAACCTTCAAAGACTTTTATTTTCTCTCTCTCTCTCTCTCTCTCTTTTTTCTTTCTTTTTTCTCCCTTACCTGCATTTTTAACCCAGTAACTCTCAGTGGTCAATTTGTAAATTAGCACAAACATTGATTAGTTTTAACTTGTTATTATACCAACATTATAACGTTAATTTACAACTAGCTGAAGTACCTTGCATTTCCTGAGAATTTCTTTATCACAATCATCAATTAGAAAGGAAAAGGAATAAATTCTATCTACAGTGTATCCACACCTGACCTCCTGGCCTGATTTACCCTGCATCACACTACCCAAGCCCACCTTGCTCCTTCCTATTATTCTCACCCTCCCAACCTCATCCGCATTAACAAATTAGAAATGATGCAAAATGTGGTTCTCCAACGTCTTGGGGGTCTTACACTACTTCTAAAGAAGCAATAGAAGTAAAGCTAAATGTGGAACCTCTTAACATTGTGAACACTTTCCCAGAGTACACAAACACATAAATTTCGATTGATGTCATGCATCATTGATATACAATAAAATATTCTTGTCCCTAAGTCAAAGCCACCTATATTTTGTTCCTATGTGGAATTGTATTACTCCCAGAGTTTCTTCTTCCTTGACTGGAAACTTAAGGAAAAAAAATGACAGAGCTCTTTTAATTCAAGTTGTTCTTAAGGTAAATGAGAAATACAAATACAGTTTACATACGGGGCAAACATACCATTTTTCTCATCCTCTGTCACAGTACTAATCTCAGATTTTAAAAGTGAAGTGTGGACTGATTTGGCGAACATAGCAGAAGTAGTTTATTTTATTAAACATGTACAATGAATACCTGTGAATGAGGTGTCCAATTTATAAATTATACTTTAATTACATAAATTACTTGTTGGACCCCGTCACACTTCTTTATGCAAGTTCAATTTCACGATGATACTGGCCTTCAGCATACACACAAAAAACATACTGGTCTTCGGATTAACACAAAACATCCTTGAAACTGTCCAATGCATTTCCAAAGAAACTAACACAGCAGCCTTCAGAAGTTACATCAAGCATTGTGTATAATCAAATAATTTTTATTGGAAACTAAAAGAATTATAAACCTGTGTTACTACAATCCTTAGTAGGCAATACTATAGAGCTATAAGCACCTCTTTTTGACTTTCTTAATTTATACTAACTTCACCCAAATCATTGCCATCATTATGCTGTGCCTCAGCTGATACACAGTTGGCAATATAGCATACAAAAACTTACAATTGTTAGGTTGGAAACAGATTTCAACAAATAAAGTACAAAAGACATGTAATTCCCTGTAAGTAAACATCAGCCAAGAATTCTAATGACAGCTTCTCAGTTGATATACAGGGTGAGTCACGTAACTTTAGCACCTCCTGTAACTTTTGAACGGTTGAAGATATTGCAATGCAGTTTTCACGGAAGTGAGTGAGGGAATGGGGCTAATTGATATGTGTATTGATTTCTCTTTTATCACTTGTATTTTACGAGATATTTGAGGTAACTTTGTTTTTTCAAATAGGACTATACATATTTTTTCAGTCTATCATGACAAGCGTAAAAAGACAAATCCAAAGAAATAAATATTGTCATATGTTAGATAAGCATTTTTTTGTGTAATTGTGATTTTTTTGCGACTAGTGTTTAACGGATATTTTCATTGTAACTGTCAGCCCCACAAGGTCACGCAGCGCTCCCCCCAGCAAACGCGGGGTCGGGAAAGGGAAGGGATTTTAGTATTTGAGGATACGAAAAATATTCACAAAACTGTTGCATTTTTTCCTGAACTCTCCTTTCCATCCTGATCCATTTTCAGATATTTTGTGTTTCTTAGGGATTGAAAATACGGATTTGTCTTAAGTAGTATTTATTGAAATAAGATTATTTCTATCCCTAAGTTATTATTATATTCTTATTAACATTGAAATTGTTTGCTCAAAATACACAATATTTTTTGTACAGTTTTAATTATTTATTCTTACTGTGCTTTGTTTCAAGATCCCATTAATACGTATCTTATGAAACCCCATTAAATGGAGTTGAAGTTACAAACAATTTTAATACGATACAAACTAATGACAAATCCTTATTTTCCATCCTTTAATTCCTTCAATCAAAGAAAGTCGAAAATCTGAAAATGCGGAAGGATGGAAAGCACAGTTCAGGAAAAACTTGCAATGGTTTTGTGAATATTTGGAATATGTTTCGTATCTTCAAATCTCCCTTCCCTTGCTCGGGCGCGCGTTGCTGGTGGAGCGCTGGGTGACCTTGTGTGGTAGACTATTCAAAATGTCCGATAAACCCCAGTCGCAAAAATCAAATTAATCAAAAAAATGCTTATCTAACATATGACAATATGTACATCATTGGATTCGTCTTTTTATGCTCATCATGATGGACTGAAAAAATATGTCTAGTTCCATTTGAAAAAACAAAGTTACCTAAAAAATCTCATAAAATACAAGTGATAAAATAGAAATTAATGTACGTATCTATTAGCCCCTTCCCCTCATGCACTTCCGTGAAAACTGCATTGCAATAACTTCAACCGTTCAAAAGTTATAGGAGGTGCTAAAGTTACGTGACTCACCCTGTATAAAACATGATGCAACTGTGGGCTAAAATATGTTAATCAACATCAAGATAGATCGCGACTCTGACACTAAGGTGCCACATAACAATGGCAATGAATTGGGTGAAGTTAGTATAAATTAAGAAAGACAAAAAGAGGTTTAGAGCTCTGTACTATTGATTATTGGACATATTTCAACAGTAAAAAAAATATACATATGCTATTTACTTTTAAATAGAATAATTTCTATAGAAAAATATAGAAATATCACATATTTACATTTTTTATGAATAAAAGTATTCCCAGTCTCAGTATTTCACGTTATACTGCAAGACAGTAGCGTAGCAAAATGAGTGCAGGCCCGCCAGCAAAATGTTTATCCAGACCCCCTTTAAAAAAGTGTATAACAAACAAGTAGCGTTAATACCTTAAATAATAAAAATATACCCTAAAATAAGACCTTCTTTTACCTGGGCCAACCCACATTGCAGGCCTGGTGGGCCCGCATGTTATGGCACTGCTGCAAGATTTGTCACAGCAGTCCAGAAGTCTTTGTCTAATTTAGTACACACACTCAAAACTATATATATACCAAGAACCTTTACTTTATCAGTGTTCTTAGTAATCTAAAAAAGTAATAAAACAAAAATAAATACATAAATTTACTACATTTTCAAAAAAAATGTACAAGATATTTACAGTGCTCTGTATCTCACAGCCAATGCTCCATTCTTCAAGATTCTGAAGGTGGATTTCAATCCCATTGTGGAAGCAGTCCTGATAAAGACTGAATTTATGAGGTGTTGTTAATTGAATTTGCTCAAAATGGATGATGCCAGTCTTTTGAATATTAGTAAGTTCATCAAATAGTTGTATAGTTTGAAGATTTTCTAAAATAAAAAGAAATACTTTGCATTACTATCCAAGTATATTTATCAATGCTTTTGAAGCATTAGAACAAATATACCTTTTGCAGACACTGTCAGGTAATGTCTTTCAGATACAACATTTGAAAACATAGATGGCATCTGCTCATTAACCGCATCTGAGGATTCCCTAGCAGCACCTGCAAAAAAAAGAGACGAACCTAAAGAAACAATATTATGATTGATATTTTGTCATTAATTAGACATTATATGATAATCAGAGACAAATATGTCTCAAAACCTTCAAAATTCTATTGACATACTCTTCTCTCGGCACCTTATTAAACAATACTTTTCATTAAAACTGAGTATTTGAGCTCAAGGAAATAGTTATTCAACCTTCTTATCTACTTTTAAAGAAAATACACAATTGAATTTTAATTATTATTTGCTTGGAATAAGACCTATTAACATCTTCAAAATATTTTCAATAAAAACAAACTGTTAAAAGTTTTAGATTTTCAAAGAATTTACTACTATTATTACTACTTTTTTTTTACATAAATTTAGTGTTTTTGGTGTTTTGTAAAAAATAATAAAATTACACTATCTTTTTTTCTTCATCCTGTCAGCTCTCAATAATTTATTCTCTTTATTCGTATTCTCATCATCCACGCAAAGCAATGTATTCCAAAACTAATGAACTCTCTGACTTCAATAAATACTTACTTTGTATAACCTTGTTTAAAATATTAACTATGGGCTCATCTTTTGATAAATACTTCAACAAATGTTTCATGTATATCCCATTTGTCTCAGTCTTACGTTCATAGGCACCTAAACTACTTGTGGTGGCATAAGCCTGGATTAGATTACGTTGAGGTTCAAAGGCAATTGGAGCAACAAGTTCATCATACATTCCAGGATTTTCCTCTCTGTAATCATAATAAACTATCATTAATGCCATACATTATTTTAAAGGACCAATTTCCATGATCCTAGCAAACGTGAACAATTGAACGAACAATAACATACCAACACGCAAAGGTCACATAAAGAGGAAGTGGAGCTGCCTGTCACAAACACATGAGAAAGACACCCCTTTGGATATGGATTTTGCCATTTGCTAGTTTTTAAAAAATGTACAAGATGATCTAGTAGATCTACAACCTTCCTATTTTGAATGGGTTTAAGTAATCTCTAATACACAAACAAGATTATTTTGTTACAAAATGTCTGGAAGTGCGCTTCAAAACAAATTGTAGGAAAGAATTGCGAAGTACTCCCAGAAGGCAAATAAATGTATTATTCCATTAATGATCATAATTTTCACCATTCAAACAATGTAGAAACAATGTCTTGAAAGCCCAGAGAAGGATGTGATTTGCAAGCATTTACATATCTTTTGGAGATATTTTTAGAGCAATTTTCTAAAACAGTGACACTATTGCCAGAGTCATTAGTCTAATTGCTTAACAATGCTCCTCAAAGTCACAAAAGTTAAGCACTCATGACACCACGGATTCCCGGATAATTGGCCATCTGCGTTGACAGACTGTGATGTTACAAGACAAACAACAAAACTTTATGGAGGATTACTCCAAATGTATATACACTCAATGCCCAAAAGGGCTAAGAGGCACATTGCGCAAAAGATGCAACAAATTTAAAATACATATTATTTGTACAAGACAGAACACATTTGCAATTATCTCAAAATTTAAATTATTTTTTAAATTAAAAGTGATAAGGCCTAGCTAGGATTATTTCAAGACAAAAAGGAGTGACTCCAAATTTACTATTTTCCCAATCATAATGGTCAGTATTTTGAACACAAGGAAAGACTGAACAAATATAGGAGTTCAAAATTTGTAGCCAACATAGATATTTTGCATTCATCCAGTTGGGTTAAAACTGTTTTAAATCACTTTCTCATTATTTTTATTTTCTTAAGATTTTCTTTATCTTTCCTATTATTCTTATTAAAATAATTAAATTCAAAGAAGCATAGTGAAGACTTTTTTCAACCTGCAACAAACAAATTCATTCACCATACACACACTAAAATTTCAAACACAACAGGAAGATTATGACAAGCATAGTCACATTTTTTTATTTTTTACATCCATAAAAAAGGGACTTTCCTTTCCATGAGAAAAAAATGTAATATGGAATGTTTATGGTGGAGGGGAAAGGCAGATTCTGTGAGGAAGTTATGATACTTTAGGCAGCTCACTGGTCAAGTGTATATCACTACTGAATTTACAAAATCTTTGCTAATTTCCTTCAAAGAATTGTGCACATATTAAAGAACCAATCATAAAAACCATGCTTTTACTGTAAACAATTAACAGGAACATTTTCAATATAATAAATTATTTTTCATAATTAAGACAATACATTAACTAACACATTTCAGTATCAGTTACAACTACGGGTTGCAAATGCAGAGGAGCCAAGACCTAACACAATGCATTTATTGGAATTCTGTGACTCCTGTTCCTTATCGAGAGAGATTCTCACACATTCAGAGAATAAAAATTATTATGCAATTTGAAACAGCATATCCCAACAATAAAACATAAATAGCAAATGTAAATGATGGAAAGTACGTAATACCAACCTCTTTGGTACTTTAAGACACATATCCAGCATTAGTAAAAGGAGATTTGGTTTTCTTGCTAACACCTCTTTGATCACATGTCGCTCACAAAGACTATCTGAACGTCGATACATGTCTGGAGTTGGACATTCTACAGGTAGCATATATTTGTCATGCAATTCAAATCCATGTCCCGCAAAATAAAAAATTGCTGTAACACGATACAACAAAATTTATTTTCCTATTTTTAAATTGTATATTTATTTTTATTTGTTATTGGTGGTATTTTATGAAATTAATTTTTGTCCTACAACTTATAAATTTATAAAATTTACATTTACAGTTCAGTAAATTTAGTTTTTTTAATCCTTACAGAATGAAATACATGAAGAGAAATAACACAATAACACATAACAAGTGAAAGATACTTACTATAGGCACCTTCAGGAATGAGTTTGCAGAAAGTCTTCACAGCATTGATCATTTCCACCAAAGTCAAATTACACAACGACAGAACCTTAAACCCTAATTCTTTTAAAACACCTGATAATGCTTTCACATCGTTGTATGGTGTATAAAGTTCTTGAAGATTGGCATAATCTACATTTGCAATAAGAAGAGCTACTTTCTCCGTGACTGAAATTAAAAAAGGATTTTAAGAATTATTGTATGAATCTCTAAGTTAAAGCAAAGTTTTCTAATAAATAATTCATAATGCCCACATGTTTTGGGCAATTTAAGGATAACAATTTTTAGGTATCAGCACAACCAAAGGGGTATGTAGGGAAAATTTGTGTATGAAGCTCTGGCTACTTTAATATCTTTTTAATGTCACTAATGTCAGTAAATATCCTGATCCATTTATTATAATTTAAAGTAATGACCCTACTTTGGGTTTATATTAATAGATCTGACACAGACAGTTCATGAATACTTCTTTACAATAATAGTTTTTAACACAAAATATTGGTGTTGTGGCATCAGATCAACACAAATTCCTTTTTTACTGAATAATTGTTCTTACAGAATTCTAAAATTACATGAAATTCACAACTATTGTTTCCATATGTTTCTGTGTCACTTGTTTAAAACTTTCACTTCCAGCCTTTATCTCAACAAGGAATTTTTAGTAAATTTTCTGCAATTTACAAATTACTGCAAATGTAAATACTGCTGAGACAGTACTTCATTTTGCACCTAGGCAGTACAGTTGGCTCCCTCTTCTCCAATGCCAAATACTGTTATACAAGTAAAATAAAATAAATAAAAATTAAAGAATAAAATAGAAAATTCCAACTCAGTGAATAGACATAATGGAATCTGGAAGTCAATCAGTTGTAAGTAATACTGTAAGACATTTTAGGAGTGCATAAAACATCTGCTTTTCGGAGTATTATTACAGAACGAAAACTGGGGCAAAAGGGAAAATTTCTTAAAAATTTGTTTGACAAGTTATTTAATTTTGACACTATGTAAGACTAAATGATAAGTTTTTCATGTATCATTTAACTTAGTCAAAGAGGAGTATAAATAAAACCACAGCCATCAAGACACAATCTGGATAATTCCAGATGGTCGATACGAAAACACTGGAACAAGTGCTTACCTATTGGCATTTCCCAAGTTGGTTCTTGAGAACATTCAATAACCTGTATCATACAAAAATTTACAATAAACACACAATTTAACAGATGCTACAGATATTATCTCCACGTAAGCTCAAATGGATTATTATAGACTCAAAAAATATATTTCATAGAAATTTTGTATATACATCAAAGCACTAAAGTATAATACTCACAGATAATTTAACTGGTTCAGTTACTTTTACATTATACCCATTGCTCACAGAACATTTGTAAATCCCAGAATGACTCAGAGAAGCATGAGGTATCTAAAATCACATACAATTCATTTAATGATTCTAAGCAAATATATGTGTAAATAAAAATTAATATATTAAATGGCAGCTACAGAATTTTCAGATACTAATTACAATTGAAGAGATAGATCTTCCATTAATTTTTGTTAAATACTGCATGCCTTAATCATTACCTTAAGAACTGGACCATTCTGATCAACCAAAATAGTATTATCATGCATCCATTCATATGTTGGGGGAGGATAAGAAGCAGCTTTACAAGATATTATCACTTCTTCTCCAATATTAACTGATTTTGATTCAGGTTGTTCTTGAATAACAGGTGGTTCTGGTAACATCATAACATTGACAGGAACAGAATACTCTTCGTAGTGTCCATGAGCACAGTCTTGATAGACAAAGCATTTATATTCCCCTACATGTTGAAGCCTATGTACAAAGCAAATGTAAAATCAACACAGATACCCTTACACCCATACAAAAAAAAAAAAAAAAATTGTGTAATTATTCTGATTTAGTTGTAATCAATCACAATTTTCTTGCATTAACTGCAAATCAGATACTAGAGAATAATCTGCACTGTTCTGCGAGCCTTGTGGTTTATGTGTTGCTACCTGAGAGCCAGATTGCTGATGACAAACCACTGACTGATTGTCCAGCAAGCCACACAGCTCCACAATCTGTCATCATCTCAAAGATACGGGGTGGAATTTAGGGTTGGCAGATGGACACAAATGACCTTCAGACCTTTGTACATGCAGTTAGCTTTGTGAACCGATGGCAAGAGCTCAGAAAAGGCTGGGATCAGTGAAATGCATACTATAAATTAGGAGTAGTGCACACATTGTGTATTAAATGTGTGTGTATATTAAACTGTGTACCATATATCATAAATAGACATTTTTTTAAATTAAACAAATTGTTGTGTCAATTTGCATTGAAAAAAGAAAACATAAAAAATTAGTATAACAATAATTTAGTATACAAGCATTGTTCATCATACAAATTTGTACAAAATCTAATGTTTTAAATCCTCACTAATTTGATCAGCATCAGCTGTCCTATTCAATTGTGGGTGAGTTCTTGGCTGCTTTCAAGTAGTTGGCTGGATTTGTTGATGGAATCTAAGCCTAATGATTTTGAGAGAAAACTTCAGCCAGACTTTTAAACCACTGACTTTTGATGTCATAAATCACAATTGATCTTGACTGCACAGCACACACGCTGTCACAGTCTCCTTAATACGTTTGTACATATCATATCGATAGGCAATTTTGTCCCAGCCGCCTTATAATGCCAAATTACTTTCAAAGGTAAGTTTTCTTACTTCGCTCGCCCAGATCCAAATCACAGCGAGGCTTGGGTCTTCGGCCCTCGCATTCACTATAAACAACCTTGAGTCTATCCATCGCATAATTACCAATCCACTTTTATAAGAAATCACTTCAGTAAGCACATTATAAGAAAGCCTCTAGTATTCAAACTGCACAGTGAATGACACACACATATTAAGGAGGCCATGACAGCGTGTGTACCGTACAGTTGGGATCAGCTTAAACCACCTCAGCTTTGGAGTAAAAATTGTCAAAATTGAAATTATTTCATTAAAATTTCAATTACCCAAAGTCACTAATTCGTAAAATAGATGTCCTCTGATCACCAAGTTCATCATTTTCACAATACCACAAATATCGTGGGGGTGGCACACCTTTGGCTATAATTTCTAAACGTAATTCCCCACCAAAGGGTACATATACATCATCTTCACCTTCCCCAGGTTGGACTTCTATAGTAAGAGGCTCTGAAATTGAATTGTGGAATAACATCTCATTGAAATATGGATCAAGTTTATAATGGTGATGTGATATCTGAATGAAGAAATTAGTATCATACTAGGTTCTGAGAGCACAGCAGCAGCATCATCCAATTCACACCTTAACAACAATGAACGTAAATTTTTTACTTTCCACAATCTATCATCCAATGCATTTAAAATTGTAGTGGCAGGACACGGCTTTTGTTCCAAACTCTCTTCACTACAAGGAAATAAACAAGTAAGTAACAAACAATTCAAAGTTGTTACATGATATATTTAAACAGTGCTACATAATACAGACTTAAGTATTGAAAGAGGAAGAGACGAAGCCAATCTTCGCCAAGCATCACGTTTGTTTAATTTCTCAACCAATGCACGATATACAGCTCCATTTAGTTTCTTTATGCCACTATCTGGATCAGGAACAGCTGTCATTTTCTGTTTTAGTAGTATCTTCCAGGCAAATGTGATCGCTTCTGTATGAATATCACTCTTTCAGATCACGTCACGTCACACTATAAAAAAGTACAAATAAGTATTTTACAAGATTTCATAGAATACACCAGTTTTTCCTTGTGCGCTGACATCCTACGCATTCTGAAGGACCAATTCAGACTCACATGTCAACGGGTATATCCAATTATTAGTGGAATTCTTTAACATTTCTTGTTAGTTTGTCACATACTTACTTGTAAAATATTACTTACATGCCATTCCACTCAACCTCTTACATCATATAGCTCGATATTTTAATAATTCTGACATTTTGCACCTCTAATCATAGGTGATACATTCTGGTTTCGTATTTCAAATGATTATGTTGGCTATCATGTGAGAGTAGAATTAACTCTTAAATGTTGTCTAACTTTTACACCAGATGGCTCAGCGTTCGCTGTCAATTGCGTTTCATTGGCTATCAGAGAGTATATAAGTATTTGGTGTTGCCTTGCAAGTCAAAACCAAAGCAGCCATCATGGCGAACCCAAGGAAATTTAGTGAGAAGATTGCGCTACACAATCAAAAACAAGCCGAAGAGACAGCTGCCTTCGAAAAGATCATGCGTGAGGTGTCGGATGCGACAAGTAGGGTAAGATTTTTCTGCAACATCACTTGTCTTGGAAAGTGGCGTCTCTTATACTCTACCTCCCAACATAAACAAGTCACTTAGCTATGTAGTTCAACTTTTTGTTTATTTCTTTCATCTTATTTGTTACGGGAGGATTATAAATTGTAAAAATGAATTTCATTGGTTTTTGAATGTGTATGAGCTATAGAGTTGTTTACATCAGCCTCGTTTGGACATATTTAGGAAGTCTTCCCCCACAACACAATGAGGGAAGTTCAGTTTGTCTGAAACCATACTTTTTCGTGACACTTGTTTCACTACGATTTCTCGGGCTTTTTGCTATAACATATTGATATGTGTGCATAATAGTATTGATAATCAGTTGGTGGGATATATTTCTAAGCATTAAAGTTTTAACCAATGCTTGTAGTTTCACATGTAATTTACATACTGCATTTTAATGCTAGATGTAAACATGGGATGTAAATAGTATTTGAGTAATTCATGTAAATGTTCACATATTTGCCATAAATCTTGTGAAGTGTAGCTGTACAACATACACTGATATGTTTTTAATATTTTTGTTTTCTTCTTGATTTATTGTTTTTTTCATCTTGATGTTCTGAATGTGACTAGTGTCTGAAGTAACAGCACATTCAGTGTGGAGAATGAAAGTGTTTCAGTCAAGATTTGTATTTTTCTACCTCCAATCATTAGGAAAAAGATGATATTTAGTGAATATTGAAATAGACAACAGTGGTAGTGAATTGTGAATTTTTTCAAGATCTGTTAAGGTAAAGAAAGTGTGTCCAAAATGTGCTTACTAATTTATTTACAAAAGTAGACATGAGATTTAGGTATGTTAAAGGAAAAATGGAAATATTGCCTTCATTGGGTAATTGGTTCAAGTGCTTTGTAATATTGAGTGTAAACGTATTATAAGTGGATTTATGTGTTTTTCTTTAGTTTATTGAGTGCTATTGAGTTCTAGGGCACTGTGACACTTGTTGACCACAAGTACTTCACGCGATAGTTTATCACATTGCACCATTGTAGTCCAAAGTATACACAAGTGATTATTTGTTTGACAATGGAACCAATATAACATTTGTCTCAAAGCAACACTTGAATTAGTATTGTGAATTTCAAAAGGATGAACATTTACCACATAAAGAATACTATAGTCTTTTTTTATTTTTTATTATTACTGGAAATCATCTTTTTTTCTGTACACTTTTGAAGATAATTTACTAGCTGTTCATGGTTTTATTTTTGTATTAATTATTAATTGGAATTAAATGAAGAAGTTAAATAACATATTTTTATGAATAAATTTCAAAAAATCTGAAAAAAATTTCATTTGTTGCTAAGATTAGTGTTATTTTTTGCGCTGGAATTGTCAAGCTGTATGTTGCGTTGTGACAGTGTGATAATGCTAAATAATTGGAATTAATTTGGGGTATGCCTAAGCATTATGAGTTCTTTTAGCAGTGGCAAAGAAACAAAACAATACAAAAAAAGGAATAAATTTCTTGGTCTGTGCGTGGCAGCTGCATGAGCGCCAACCTTGAAGCACGAGCTTGCCAACTAGTTGAGGCTGTCCCTACAGCTGTAGTTGGCTTTGTGTAAGATCGACGGGGAAAGAATTTTCCTTTCACTGATTCCTCTCCACCAATCCTTACAGATAACTTTGCACCCATATTCCAGTTACATTTATTAATGTCCTTTTTTGCAAATTTTTTGCTGTATATTAAAGCATTAGTGAGTTATAATTTGCATTTATAATGTAATTTTTTTGTAGTTTGGAGTATTTGTTGCACATTTTAACAGTCTGATCTGCAAATTACTGATCAAAGTATGCAGTGCATTCATTTTGCATGTTTTAATTATTATTCCTCATAATATTTTGTGGAAAAAATGGATGAATTTATAGAATGTGATAGCTAAGCAAAGGCAAGAGGATGGGAAGTTAATTTCTTTTCTAGTCAATAATTTCACCTTGCTTCAGTATCAATGCTCATTCTTAATTTTTTTCATTGTTTTCATTCATAGACAATTTCGGCAAGTGCTGCAAACTCTCTCCAATAAGCTGTGCATGGCTTGTGGCAACTGTAGTGGCTTGTATATAACAATAATTTTAGCACAATTGCTGTTGAGATTCGGGAACACTGTTCATGAAAGTAATAGGTTGTTGTATGGTTGTGGGGCGTGTATGTGGTCTGGGATCTGCTTGGGTGGCGGTTTGGGCCTGTTCTCCAGTGGTGGTGTGTGCTCTTTGTGTTCTAGGTGCCAAAGCAGCATCTTCACATTAACCAATCTCTTGGAGCCTACAGGGGCGGATCGCTGCCCAATGTGAACTCTGTAGATTTGAAGGTATGGGTGGCAAGTCGTGTTAATAGTGTCTCTATGTGCGCGCGTGTTGTATGTGTGTGTACAGTGGGTGGGTTTGGCCAATCTTACAGGGATCGCGGATTTTCCCTTGAGCGGTGAAACAATTATGTTTTGCTCTTTTATTAAAATGAAAATTGCCTTTTCACTCGTGGGCGTTTCCCCTTGTTGTAATTGGTTGATCTTCCTTTCTGCTCGAGGGAAATGCGCAATTCCGTGTCTGCTACACGTTTGTACTTTACAGTGTTTAAGCATGAGATTTCAGCATGACTAGCGGACTCTGGTGATAAATTTATACATCTCAGCGCTTTTTTCGCCTTTTCCAGTCCCTGCCCCTTCCTGCCCTCTCATCCCCTCCCCGGACGTCCGGCGCAGCTTGCCGCTCCGCGCAATGCAGCGCCGCCTCGCGTTGTCGCCGCGCTGCTGGTCCTATTGTTGCCGCCGCCGCTGCTGTGGGGCGGCCGCGACGGGCAGGCGCGCGCGTCGGGCACGGCGCCAGCGGCACCCTGACCAGCGCGTCGAAAACATTGCTTACGATAACGTATCTCTCAGTGGCGTCATTCATTTCTTTCCGGCCCGCTGCCCGACGGTCCGCGGGCGCGCGCGTACGGCGACGGCCTGGCCTGGCCCGGTCGCCTTCGCGGAGGCCAGCGAGACCTCTAGGAGGAAGAGGCGCGCTCGGGCCGCCGCCGGCGGTTCCGTCATCGCGTCGCTCCGCCACCGCCGCTCGTCGGCCTTGGCCTCTGCGGCAGGAAAACCGTGCGCGCTCGCTCGCTCTCCCAGCCGGTCGGCCCCGCCGCCCTGCGGACCGCGCTCCGCCCCGAACCCGGGTCTCGAGCAGCGCCTCGCGGGCGCGAGATCGATGGATCGCCGGCCCCGGCGAGAGCGCGTCCACGCGCCGCCACCTCGCGCGGTAGGATTGCGAAAACCGCGTCCGGCTCATTACCCTTGGGGCGGCGAGGCGCGCGTGAGCGAATATCGGCGTAGTCACGCCGGAGGTTCCCACAGCCGCGGGCCCGGGACAATGGCGCGCTTGCCGCCGCCACCGCGTCGGCAGCGGGCGCGAGCAGCCTTCGCCGCTTCCGGTGTAGCGTGCCCGCCGAGCGACATAAACAAACAGTATTGATCGCGCGCGGCGCCGCGAGGCCGCGACGCTGACGCCGCGTGAATGGCGAGCGCGCGCTGTCGCTGTCACCGCGTGTTGTGGCAGACGGTCGAGCGAGAGAGCAGGCAGGCAGGCAGGCAGCAATGCCGCGCGCCCGCCCGCCCGCCAGCCAGCCAGCTACTACACCGCCGAGCCACGTGGCCCGCGTCGAGGCCGCCGAGCCAGCCGGAGGCGTCGCCCGAGTAAACAAGTCCCCTCCTCTCGCCGGCGTCTCCGTCCCGCCCCGCTCCGAGCCGGCCTGGCGCGGGCCCGCTCAGCTCGCTGGCTCCGTTCTGCGCGCGAACGGCGTCGACGCGTATAGCGCCGCCGCGTCGGCTGCGGACCTTCGAACCGCGCGAATCCCGAGAACCAGCGCTCCGCCCGCGCAAGGTCGCCGCCGCCGCCGCCGCCGCCGCCGCTGCCAGCGACGCGCCTGCGCGCCGAACTGCTGGCTACGCCGCGCCTGTGACGACGCGCGATTATGCGGAAGAGCGCGGCTTCGCTTCCGGTTGGCGCTGTGCTCAGGGCTCGGGGGATGGTGTTGGCCACGATGGGGAGGAGTGTGACGTGGCCGGAAGTTATAGGTGAACGCCTGATGATTGGGGGAGGGATCTTTGCAGGTGAAACAGGTTGTAACCTTGACGTAATGGGGTGTATAGGGCGCGCGAAATTTCCAGGGCTATTTTTAATGCTCGGTGCTGGAATTTCTTTCATTAAAGGAAGTTCACTAACTCACTTCTTGGAAATTGAATCAGGCAATAATGTGTAGTTATTATTTTCATTTAAAATATTTTTATCGGGTTTTCGTTAAAACGTAAGCGAATCTGTCGGGCAAGTATAACATCGCGACTTGTGAGTGCTGTTAGTGAGGGTTTGCAGGTCTTTCCAGAGATTTTTTTTTAAATGATAGATTTACGAGATCTGCGAGGCGTAAGCGCAGCACGACCTACAAAAAAACTTCAGTTCATCGTGCGCATCTTTAAATACGAAACACATAGAAACCAATGCGATCATGTTTAAATATGTTTTTGATCGTACTTGCCGGCATGTTTGAAGCTGTTTACGTTCTACGAGAAAAGAAAGCGGCGTCCGCCGAGGCAGATACTCCTTTTATTGTACGCCATTTTCCCTGAAAAACTCGAACAGGAACCCGTCCCGGGCAATTTGCTTGCCTCGTTCAGGATTCATAAGTGGAACGCGTCAGGAAAGTAGGGAAACCACTTCAGTACATAGTGTAACTGAGCAATGTGTGATGAAAACTTACTAACGGGACATTGGGGTATGCGTGGTTTGAGGAAAACTTAATATTTCCGTTTAAAGAAAATCGTGCGTGTCCCTCTTGTTTACATGCGGATGCTGACGCGGAAGCCCTTAAGAAGATATGACGTTCCAGGAAACGTTAGTTCCTGATGGAATTTCCGCTTAGGGAATCGAAGATTTGTAGCTCTTTGGTGTACTGTAGTTTGTAAGGCAGCAGAGCGACGACTACGAAATTGCTGTACTATTATCCACTTTTCATAGGCGACTAGAGAAATTTATGGTTTTTCTTTCAGTTTTTAATTTGTGATTTAAATTGTTAAGAAACAACAATGGGAATATTTAAAATTTCAGTAGCAAATGCGAATTCTAAAGGTCCTAAGTTCGTCTGATTTTTTTTTACCACCAGATCCAGATTTGCTGTTTTTGGCGTTGGAGGAACCGCGCTTTTTTAAAAGTACACTGATCACTAGTAGCGACATTATATCATTTTAAGGGGCTTTTTTCAGGAGAGTTAGAAAGTAATAGTAACTTCCAAGGGAATTAAAGTAACTTTACTCTCTGTGAGGGGTCACAGTAAATAAACGTTTTAAGGTGAAATAATATTTGCGTTTTAGTAGAGAATTAATATGAAATTTAATATTCCTGCCTTATTTTAATATTTGTGACGGGGCTTCATAAGATACAAATAAGAATGTGCAGAGTACGTGGTGAAATGAATGCAGAACACTGTGTTGGGATAAGTCGAATGCACTGCTGTACTTGCGCACCTGGTACGCACTTGTATCGTAAAGATAAAGTATTGTAACGTCGCAGCAAAAATCGGTGATTTTTCGTCAAATTTTTGTGGTGTCCTGCTTTGGAAAAAGTAATTATATTTTGTTCATTGCATGTAGGCAATTACTTCTTCTGACACTATGTGTAGTCAGAATCCACGTTTTGTGGGTCCTTGAAACCGGAAAACGGGTTTGTGGCAAAACATCCGTCCATGTGGTGAACGCTAGCGTCTAAACTATTCAGACGATTTTCTTTAAAATTGACATTCCCCGATCTGGCCGAACTCGAAGCCCTGCGAATTTTAAAAGGATATTTTCATTTGTACTTTACCGGGTTTGTTCGGAGAGTAATGTCAATGACTTCAGAACTAAGAATTTATTAATTGGATTGGAACAGTCTCCTAATACTCTTCAAAGCACATCCTTCCTGCATCGATACACAGCTGCCAGCACGATTTCCATGCGTCAAAGGCGGCGCAAAAGTCCTTTTACGGGATGTCCTTCAAGATGCGCTTAATGTTGTCGACCGACCCGAAGTGCTTTATTTTCATTTCGTCGGAGTTTTCAGTCGTGGGAATAAAAAATGTCGGGAGGGGGCGACGTCCGGGTTGTAGGAAGGTTGTGGGATTGTTGTGACGCCTGTCTTGGCCAGGTAGTCGCTTAGAACAAAGCTGGTGTGCGCGGAAGCATTGTCGTGATGCAGCTTCCTCTACGGGCTCTGTTGGGTCGGGCGCGTTGGACCCGAAGTTGTGCCTGGTGGTACGAATTCGTGATGGGCGATCCCTCGGAAATAGAAAAACACAATCAGCATTGATTTTTTTGATTTGGACTTCCTGGCCTTTGGGAGCGAGGGGATGTTGATGTGTGCCACTCGGCACTTTGCCTTTTCATCATTCGTCGTTGATGTCTTCTCGACTTTCTGTAAAGGCCTTGCGCCATGGATAAACTTGCCTATCCGACAATCATTCGTAAAGGCAGTCTTCAGCATTAGAACAGTCTCAGAAGCAGTCTTGCCGAAAACTTGATCGCCATACGTTGCTCGACAGAGCTTTGAATTTCGAACTCTGACGCATCACGAAAAGAACTCTCACGAAAAATGCTGTCCTAACCCTGCGACAGCTTGCCGACAACCGCAGTAAAGACGGCTTCGTTCCCGAAGCCCACTCCGCCACCCACCATTCCCGCGCTAGCGGAGCGAGCTGGGACGGACAGTGCCGTCGGAAAAAAAAATCATTGACATTACTTTCCGGATAAATCTTGTACATGATTCCTCAACATTTTCAAATTTTTCTCAAAAGTGGCTCCAAATTTTTGGATTAAATGTTTTTTTTTGGGGGGGGGGAAATGAAGGGTTAAAATGGCGCATTCTCATTTTCGTTGTACTCTAAATTGTCGAAAGTTCGATTTTTTTCGACCGTCTTCCTACAGCTTCAGTGTTAAAGATACAGGTTTTTTTTATCTATAATAAAATCATTAGTTCATCAATTTTTAAATTAGGTCATGTGCAATTTTTCGGCAATATAGTAGTTTTGCTTAATTTGGCGTGGGATATAGGCAATTAGAAACATATTTTCTCAGAAAGTTCTCCAAAGTTTTTCCTAAATGCTTTTTCTCGAATAGACCAACGTATGCTTAAAAAAGTGATCGCTGATCCCGTTTGTACTTCCGAAAATTTTCGAAAAAGATTAACATGGCAAAACTACAATATTGATGATTGGGATTGTTTAAAAGAAATCTGTTGTAAAATATTAATCTTTAAAAAACGCCATGAACGGTTTTTTGGAATTTTAGTTTTCGCGTAATTTTCTCTAGAAGTAAAGGCTTTTTTATTCTAAAAAAAGGCTCTATTTTTAAAAATATGTTTTACTGAAAGTCATCGAAGTACGCTTACAAAAATGGTGCAGTTTTTTTTGTTGAGTTCTCTGAATTTTCGACAATTTTAAAAGTTCCATACAATGAAAGCATATGAAGTTGGGGGCGTGACAATTGATGTGGCATGACAGTTGCAGGGGCGCTGCAACACGAAAGCGTAACGCACGAACGTCAAGCGGGCTGCCTAATAAAGAGGGCGGCAACAGATCTGGGCAGCCTGGAATTGTCAGGGAATTTTATATCCTCAGGATAATATTTCTGTAGAAAACATATTTCGAAATAGCGTTTTTTTAGTCATCATTTAAGTGGAGATTGGAAGAGGACATGAGCTCGAAAATGCCTTTCTGAGAAAATTGCTTTCTAAATATTTTCCGAATAATGTAATGGATTCCTTTCAGAAGTAGCGCAGATGTAAACTCACGGTAAATGGTCTTCACAAAGCGAACGGTTCGCTCGGGCCGTCCGGCGTAAACAGGGTAATATAAAGATTTCGTCATTCCATGTGGTGACACTAAAGGTGGCGTTTTTCTGCGAAAGGCCGCGGACACATTGTGAAATGTATCTGATATTTCGCAGTGGTGTCGCAAACTTTTCCTTCGTCCCCGTCGGACTTCTGCAGTTCGGTCTTTATTGGTATTTTTGGTTTCACGAGATAATGCAATAGGAAAATTGCGTATTCCTGGAAAATTTTATAGAATATTGTAAATACATTTCAATCCAAGAAAAAATCTATTCAGCAGAACCCCGTCATATTTTTATGAAAAATTGGTATGGAATAGTGGAACTAGTGGTACAGTACTAGTTTCACTATAGGAACGAGTGAAATAGCGGAACTAGTACGGCACAGTCTTTCTCGTACCAGTCAGATTTATATTCTGTTCAATCTTTTTCTCTCTAGGCAAGGGGTTCCCAACGAGATTGGTACTGACCCCCTGGAGGTCAATAGAATTTTGAAGGGGGTCATTGAAGATTAAGGGGTCGATTGGGGGTCTATAGCCGAATATGAACCGGCGATTGATTGGCATAATCAACGTAACATAGAGTACAAAGGTATTAAATAATCTTATTGTTTTCTTATAAATAGCAACAAAACATAATGAATTACAAATCCAATCCTCTTTCGTATCCGTCGTTGATTCTAAGGATCAGGAGCGGAGGGAGCTAGCTGGTGCAATCAGTACCTCAAAATAAGGGGCCCTTAATCTGGACCCCCGCGGATGTATATCAGCAAAGAATAAAACAAATTGCACTCTCTCCTTATTTTCTCCATTGCCCCACCTCTATTATTACAGGGCCTAATTAAAAAAAAACTAAAACTCTTAATTTCACATCTATTGCAGATATTGGTCCCATTTCGAGTTTCTGCACCGATAACCTAAGTACGCAAGTGCTTGTATTTAGAAAACTCAACAAATTGTAACTGTGTTCCCAACTATATTCTATCGCAGAAGAAACTACTCCCTGCTGTACGCATTCGTGAAATATTATGGCCAGTTAAATTAGTTCTACAACAATACGTACTTTCTCGCGATATTTTTAATGGCTATGTAATATTATAATATGATAATTTCTGTCTTACATTTCAACTATTATTTGAAAAATTCTTAAACATACAAAGCGTGAAAAATACATTTTAATTCACACTTTTAAATGAAAACACCTTTCTGCCATTGAATTCAGTGTATTCACGTCCTGCATAAATGTACCAACAATGTGCGATGCGTATTTTAACCGTAAAAAATGATTATATTATTGCGAACCAACGGCGACCGTCATTATCGCCTTTTGTTATCAGTGCGGCGTTTCAACAAGGGGTTGCAATAAGCAACAATGACTGCTTATTCGTATGGGATACTCATTTTGCAAATTAGCATTCTTGATACTCCTTGCAAGAAAATGAAAATGGATAGAAAAATCTAATTAAATGTAATATTGTTATATTCATCAAAACTACTCGATTTTTATAGGCATTACTCGTCATTCTCACATAATATTATGCAAAGCGAAATCATCTTTGTTTTCACATTTAATTCGATTAAATGACTCAACGTAAAATATATTTTTAATGATTAAATAAATATTGCACCAAATCTTTCTTTTCAAGATTCGAATGAACTGCCTGATTATGGTTCCATGTCAGTGTTCAACAAAGAGAAGAATTCAAGACATTTCACTATCTTAACTTGTCGCCCTTCAACAATGAACTTCTCAAATGTCCATCCCTGCATTGTATCCCGAGGTAGCGTAGGTTAATATAAAATTAAAGTTAATATGTTCTTACAAATTTATGGTACTCAATATTTTTACTTTCCCGTATACATACGTATACACGGAGTGATATACGTAGTATAGGGAAAGTTATGTAATGCTGCGCGAAAAAATGACCAATTTTCAGCGGAAAAAAATTAATTGCCGGGCCGTGAAAACGAATAAGTGGATAAAACCAGTTGCTAAATTAAGAAAAAAAATTCCCCTAACACGTGCTGTAGCCAGAAACCCTGTTTTCTAGGTCCTTGATACCGAAAACCCAATTGAAAGGAAAACGTCCGTCCGTCTGTCCGTCCGTCCGTCCGTCCGTCCGTCCGTCCGTCCGTCCGTCCGTCCGTCTGTCCGTCTGTCCGTCTGTCCGTCTGTCCGTCTGTGAACACTGCTAGCGCCTAAACCATACGTACGATTTTTTCCAAAATGGATATTCCCTGGTCGATCTGATTCGAGTCAAAGCTTTGAGATTTTGAAAAAGATTCAGCAAAATTTGGGCCCCCCCGGGGATTTTCAAAATTTTCTCAAAAACGGCTCCAAATTTTTTCTTTAAATTTCTTGTATGAATAGAGTAAAATACACTTTTTAACATGGCATAAGTAGAATTTTCACGTACAGCTCTGAATTTTCGAAAATTGTGAAAGTTTGACTTTTTTTCGGCGTCTTTCTCCAACTACAAAATTGAAGATAGAGATTTGTTCTTCAAATAAAATTTGTTCTGCATATAGAGTTCTTTCATGAAGGTCATATACATTATTTTGAAAATTTTAGTAGTTTTCGTGCAATATTGCGAGCAATATGTGCAATTTTAAAAAATTACAAAAACAAGATTTTCTCAAAAACTGCTCCAAATTTTTTCTTTAAACTTTTGGTAGGGATAGTGGTAAATGTATATTTACATTATCGGCGATTTTTTTCACATTGTTATATTTACGAGAATATATGCTTTAAATAATGTCAAGTAAAGTTTCTCGAAAACACAACCGTTTTCTGTGAAAAGTAGCCAAATTTTCGCATTTTCAGAAACGCTCAAACGCAGTTTTCTCACATATGGTTGCAATTTTTTTTCAAACGTTTGTAACGATTAGTGCTCATTACACTCTTTAGTATAGCCTAAAGTTCATTTTGAGTTTCTTTTTGTTTTATAAAAAATTAGATAATTGTAATTTTTTTTAAAGATCTCTCACATCTTTAATATGAACATTACCAACAATTCGTAAAAATTATTATATTTGTGAGTGTAAGTGCTTCAAATAACTTCAAATAAAGTATTTTGAAAACTCTAAAATTTTCTGCGAAAATGAGCTTCAAATTTCGCATTTTTAGTAGTGCTAAAACGCCATTTTCTCATAAACGGCACAGCATTTTTAAAAGAAAATTGCCATTTATGGCTAGGTTTTTGTGTTCTCTAATATTCTAAAATCAATATTTTCGTTCTTCCAATAGGAAATCGAAAAAATTAAGAAAATTACACAAAAAATGTACTTTTGGCGGTGATAAATGACAGCTGGCAAGAAAGAGTTGGTAATTCCGAATAGCTAGCGAAGACCCAAGAAAATAGAAAACTAATACGGGAAAGTCTGTGCCATTCTGTAGCACCACTAGTTAATTTTTCTTTCGTGTAAAGTATTAGAAACAATGGTACTATAATCCAAAACCAACCTATTCAAACGAAGCGTCTGAGTTACCATAAAGAACTATCACAATTCTTGATGTAAGGAAGTGTGTTTGTTAGTTCTAAGTTAAATTTATTACTTTCCTTCAATCTACATTATTTTTACGATCATTCTACATTCAATCTACAATCTACATAAGAATAGCAAAAGGCTACAAACACCTGTAAAATCATGCTCACGAAGCACAGGAAATTCCAAGCGGGCGACTTTTGACACCAAATTATACAAAATACGCATTTTCGAAAAATTGAACATTAACTAATTTGAAGATCTCTTTTTGATGGACACATTTCATTAAGAAAAAAATTGTAGCTTCATAATTTTGGTTGTAGAAAGGCACAGAAAACTTTCAACGCACATAGCACCCGCACCATTCTCTTAAGCGTCCTTAACGCTAGACTCTAATTTAATCAAAACATTTTGTGCTGTTTTTTAAATAGTTTAAAGAAAATGAAAATTGCCTAACAGAATTTCGCAAATAAAGAAAAGAAACAACAAATATTCGAAAAATTGACCATGAATTACTTGGTCTTTTTTAATGAACATATTTCAGTAAGAAAACTAGTGGTGCTACGGAATGGAACGGACTTTTCCGTATTAGTTTTCTATTTCCTTGGGTCTGGGCTAGCTATTCGGAATTCCCACATACTCTTGCCAGCTCCCATCTATCGCCGCCCAAAATACTTTTTTTTTGTTGGCCTTTTCTTAATTTTTCGTTTTCCTAATGGTGGAACGGAAATACTAATTTTAGAATATTAATGAAAAGTAAAACCTCCTCCTAAATGGCAATTTTCTTTGAAAAATTTGGAACTGTTTTTAAGAAAATGTTTAAGCGCTACTAAAAATGCGAAATTTGAACCTTTTTTCACAAACATTTTTTGAGTTTTCGAAAATCTTCATTTAAAGCACTTACACTCACAATAATGTTTACAAATTGCTGGTAATCTGCGTATTAAAGGTGTGAGGGATCCTTAAAAAAATAATTTCAAAATTACATTTGTGTAATTTTGAAAAATAGAAAAAATACGCGAAAATCACTTTACTTCATATTAAAGAGTGCAATTAGACATATCCGTTCGAAAAGTTAGAAGAAAACATTTCGAGCCATTTTTTGAGAAAATTTGAGCTTTTCTGAAAATGCGGAATTTTGAGCTAGTTTTCACCGAAAACGGTTGTGTTTTCGACATACTTTACTGGCTATTATGTAAAGCACATGTACTCATAAATATAATAATGTGAACCAATCTCAGCTAAAGTAAATATTAACGAAAATATTACTGAAAAAAATAAATTTTTGTAATTTTTGAAAAAAACAAAAGGATAGGGCAGTATGGCGTTTATGTCATCTCATAGAGTATATTTAGTACTATCCCTACCAAACGTTTAATAAAACAATTTGGAGCCGTTTTTGAGAAAATCTTGTTTTTTGTATTTTTTTAAAATTGCTCATATTGCTGGCAATATTGCGCGAAAACTACTAAAAGTCTCAAAAATTTACATGACCTTAATGAAAGAACTCACTTTGGAGAACAAATATAATTTTAAGGAAAAATCTCTTTTCTTCAATTTTCTAGTTATAAGAAGGCGCCAAATGTTTTTAATTTTCGAAAAATCATAGTTTTCAACCAACATGAGACCTGCGCTATTGTCTTAAATGACATTTAGCCAACAACAAAATTAGTGAAAATTGTTGGCGGCTCTTTTTAAGTTTTGAAAGTGTCCCAAGGGCGCCATGTAATACTTCCCAGAATTAAAATATCGGTTTCAAATTCAAACGGCCACGAGATATGTTCAGATCGGTTGGGGAATATCAATTTTGGAGAAAATCGGTTTAGAAACTAGCGTTGTTGACAGACGTTTTGCTTTCAGATGGTTTTCGGTATCAAGGACCCACAAAACAGGGATTCTGGGTGCATCACGTGTTATGGGATTTTTTCTTAGTTTAGCAACTAGATTTATCCACTTTTTCGTTATCAGGGCCCGGCAATGATTTTTTTTCTGACAAAAATTCGCTTTTTTTTCTTTCCCGCAGCATTCCATAACTTTCCCTTTATTACGTATATACTCCGTGTATACGTACGTATACCCGAAAGTAACTAGTGGTGTTACAACAGCACAAACTTTCCCGCGTTATAGGAAACAGCTACGTAGTATTGAAATATTGCACTTTCTGCCCTACTAAGATCTTCGTTATTATTTGGAAACGTCCAATTCAATCAAGAAGGGAACAAGTCACTGTTCCCAACCCAGTCTTCTGATTTACGCCCAGCTGTTTTGACTGGGTTCGAATCCCGGTCGGGGTGACCAGTTCTTTGAACAAATTTAATTATTAAATCGCATTGTTACTTAGTAACATGGTCATAATTTGGATTCTATACGACTGTGGAACATGTTCTCGGAGCGTAAGGACTTCCATGAAGGTGGCGGGAAAGGTGACAATTAGAAAAAAAAGTTATCTTCATAATTGTAGTTGTAGGAATACGCCGATTTTTTTTTTAATTTTTGCAATTTTTTTAAAATCAGAATTTACAACGAACATGAGACAACTTTTTCATATCCGTCCTCTACGCTCTTCGACGTCAAAATTTATTCAAAATTGTTGGGTGCCGTTTTTTTGGGAAAAACTTGTTTAAACGTCATTTTAAAAATACCTACATTTCCCGTAAATTACTCGAAAATACTCAAATTTTCGAAATAATGTATATGACTTTATTTCAGCATCTTTAAGGAACATTTCATTAAGGGAAAAAATATTTTTCTTTAATATTTTAGTTGTAGAAAGACGCCAAAAAAATTTAAACGTTTGAAATTTTTGAAAAAAGAGTTTTCAACGAAAATGAGACCCGCACCATTTTCTTAAACGTCCTTCACACAATCCAACAACAATATTTAATCGAAAGCGATGGAGTCTTTTTTTTTTTTGAAAATTTTGAAAAAGTCCCTTGGGTTTCATATAAAGTACCCCCTCCCCCCAAAAAGGTTCAAATTCAAGAGGCCGCGACATCAGCCAGATTGATTGGTGATATCAATTTTGGAGAAAATCGGCTGAACAGTTTATCAGTTAGCGTTGTTACAGACGGACAGACGTTTTGCCGTCATTCGATTTTTCGGTATCAAGGATTGGATCAAAACATGGTATTCTGGCCACACCATGTGTTAGAGGATATTTTTTTTTCTAATTTAACAACTGGATTTATCCGCGTTTTCGTTACCAGGGCTCTGTAATAAGAGTTTTTCTTCCGAAAATTCGCGGTTTTTCCCGCAGCATGACAACTTTTCTCTATTGCGTAAACAGTAACAAGAAAATAAAAACACTCAACATTTTGTAGCTATTGTCCAGCAATGAAGACCAGAAACTTGGCTTAGTGGAAGCGTCTTCGATTCGTGCAATTATTTGTGTTATGATTATGATACACAGAAAGGGGATCGATGGGACCAACAATTCACTTAAAGGAGTCGATGAACGAAAAAGTTTGGGAATACCTGCTGTAGCTTTTCTCTTTTCTCTCTAGCACCCTCTTCCCTGGTGCTGTCGGCGTGTAAAGGACTTGCCAGGGCCTGTCGCGGTCCTCTACGGGTATACCAGCTTTCCTGAATATCGCATAGATATATCTCGGCCATGTCCTTTTATGCCCCTCATCTCGGTCCTGTACCATTATTTTGAGAGTAGGGGTCTAGTTATATTATCATCGCATCTCACACCAAGTTAGCCACCATGTCACAGACGAAGCTCATCCCGGGCAACCAATATCATCCAAAATCATCAACACACTCCGACCGTGGAAGCCTACGCATTCACACACAAGTTGCCTGTCAGAACAACAGATTATGGAACAGTTGTAATTTCACGAGGGTCTCGGAATGACCCTCCAGGCCATGAGTACAACAAATCGTTCATGCAGGTTTTAAACCAGACTGTGTTCAGATATGTAGTTCGGTTCAAAGGATCGAAGCGCCCCCCCCCTTCTCATGACATATCGCTTGTTTGGACTATTAATAAACATGTCATGGTTACGTAAGATCATTCGATAAAAATAATAACTAAAATCGATTTTTTATGTGTTCGCATCAAAATGTGCGATAAATAAGTTTTTCATCGAGAAAAGTATGTTCCAAAATTTGAAACTTTTAAATGGAGATCTTTCAGAGACAAACACACGTCGATATTGATGTTAACTCTGATCCCTCCGATGCTGATTTTTTTTAAATGTTTAACCTCCGTTCCGAATTGGCACTTTTCCAAAATTATCAATTTATTTCAAAACATGCTCTCAAAGTAAGTTAATTAATAATATCAATTAAATTTTTTAATTTTTTTTTTTTTTCATAAAGTATTACGAACTTCTATTTTCAGTGTTTCTTATATGCATGCACCTCCCTCAGTGAGGTAGTAAATTGCAGTGCTTGAGTCTCATTGGACACAATTGTGTAATAACTTGTATGTTCTCGCTTTCAAGAGTAGTAAAGAGAAAGTATTGCAACCGTGCTGCGAAAATCGGCGATTTCCCACAGAAAAACTTTGTCGCCCCTGAACGGAAAAGTGGACAAATCGTATTCCTAAATTAGTAAACTTCTTCCTCTTACTCTTTGTGTAGTCAGAATCCACATTTTGTGGTTCCTTGATGCCGAAAAGTGAATTGTGTGCGAAGCGTCTGCCTTTGTGAAACGCTAAGCCGTTCAAACGATTTCTTCCAAAATAGGTATTCCCGTATCAATCTGAACGAAGTCAAGGCCCTTCTCTCGAGTTTGAAACGCATATTTGCATTGTGAGGGTACTTTACGTGAAACCTCAACATGTTCAAAGTTTTCTCCAAAATGGCTCAATTTTTTCAATCAACTTTGTCCTGGTAGAGCGAAATGGACGCATAGAAAAATCAGGACTGGTTTTCGTTGAAATCTCTTAATTTTCGTAAATTGCGAAAGTTCAAATTTTTTCGCGATGTTCCTACAACTACAATATAGTTTTTTTTCCTCTATGAAATCTGTTGTTCAAAGACAATCTTGAAGTAATGTTAGTAATTTTTTTTCGAAAAGTAGTTTTTTCGTAATTTCCCGTGAAACGTAGCGAATTTTTAAACAATTGTTTTCTCAAAAACGGCTCCAAATTTTTCTATAAATCTTTCTTAGCTATAAATCTTAGACGATAAAAAAAGTGGTGCTGGTCTCATTTTCGGCGAACACTATATTTTCGAAAATTAAAAAAAATATTTCAAAAATACAATATTGATGATGGAGATATTTTACTTTCTAGCTACCGCTTACGCAGTAGAGAGAACGTTGTGTAGTGCTGCACGTAAAACGGCGAATTTTCGCCAAAAAAAAAATACAGGTCCGTGGTGTCGAAGTGTATAAATCTAGTTGCTAAGTCTAGACAAAAAATCCCCTAGCACGTGACGTAGCCCCAGAATCCATGTTTTGTGGGTCCTTGAGATCGAAAAATCGAATGACGTCATTGCGTTTGTCCGTCTGTGAACAACGCTAGGGGCTAAACCGTTCGACCGATTTTCTCCAAAATTGTTATTCCCCGGTCGATCTGGCTGATGTCGCGACCCCTTGAATTTGCAACCTTTATTATTATTATTGTTTCTTTGCTTTTCACTTCTTTCCACACATGCATCTCGGTTACCATGAACAAGAGATACACGATTCATCTGTCGTAATCAGCACTGGATCAACCATCAATGTTTAGAAACATCCTCACGATGTTGCATGTAGTATGACAATCTTCTTCAGTTGGATGTATAGCCCCTTCTTCAGTTGTAGTTCAGCCAGGGATTCATGAAGGAACTTAGGAATTCCACCAGTGGCACCTAGAATAATTGGTACAATAGTCACCATTTCCACGTCGCTCCAAATTTCCTTTATCTCATTTGCCAATGGTTGATATTTTAGAATTTTTTCACTCCTTTTCTTTGGGATATTGTGAGCTAGCGGGACAGCGACATCGATCAGATACACCTTCTTGTTTTTCTTGTCATGCCATGCAATGTCCGGTTTATTAGATAATACAGACCTATCTGTCATGATGGACCTGTTCCAGTACATTTTGTGATCACTTTTGTTAATGACTGGTTCAGGAGTGTATTTGTAATATGGTGTTCTGTTACCCATCAAAAGGTTATTATTATTATTATTATTATTATTATTATTATTATTATTATTATTATTTTGAGGGATATATAATGTGAAGCCCCTGAGACGATAAAAAAATTGCTCCATCGTTTTTTTATTAAATTTTGTTGTTGGATAGTGTTAAGGACGATTAAGAAAAAGGTGCAGATCTCATTTTCGTTGAAAACTGATTTTTTTCGAAAATTGCAAAAGTTCGCAATTTTGTCGGCGTCTTCCTACAATTAAAATATTAATGATAGATATTTTCCCTTAACGAAATCTGTTCCTTAAAGGTGGGTATTGAAATAAAGTCATATACAATTTTTTAGAAAATTTGAGTACTTTTCGCGTAATTTTGTGTGGAAGTAAAGGCGAGAAAGTGCGTGCGTCATGCTGCGTGATTCTCGAAATTTCTGCTTGTATTTAATGCAATTTGTAAAAAAAAAAATCAAAAACGTCTCGAAATTTTTTATGGATACTTTACTTTTTTTATGGATAGAGCAAACGACCTTATATTTGGCTGAGGCCTCATTTCCATTGAACTCTGAATTTATAAAAGTTACATCAGAAATAACGCGAGTAACCATTTTTTAAGCGTCGAGAAAGATAATTTCGCCATGCGGCGACTGTTCGTAAAGCGGTAACGCGCTTAGCGTGTTGACTCGATGGATTTGAGTTCCAATCTCGACGTGGAGAAAACATTTTTTTCTATTTGAGAAGACTTCTGCTGCTTCATGTAGTATAATATTGCATAGCCGTCACAAATAATGTGAGAAAGTATGTGTTGTAGCAATACTAGTTTTTGGAAAATAACTCTCCAATAATTTCAAT
This sequence comes from Acheta domesticus, assembly GCA_031308135.1. Classification (NCBI taxonomy): domain Eukaryota; kingdom Metazoa; phylum Arthropoda; class Insecta; order Orthoptera; family Gryllidae; genus Acheta; species Acheta domesticus. The sequence continues at coordinate 54,013,502 of JAHLJT010004567.1, forward strand.
ATTGTTGTGGACACGTTTATCCAATTGTAAATATATCCCAAATAGTTTTTTTTACTTTCATACTACGCAGTAGTATAGAGAAATGTATGTAATGCTGCAGCGAAAAAGGTGATGTTTCGTCAGAAAAAGTCGTATTGTAGATCCCTGGTACCGTGAAGGTTTCTTGTTCCTCTATGTAATAAATTACTTCATGTATCACGTGTAGTCAGAATCCACATTTTCTGAATCCTTGTTACCGAAATGTTTACGACAAAACATTGTCCGTCTGTGGCGGCTAAACCGTAAGCAGCGTTTTCACCAAGATTAATATTCCTCTCTGGATCTGACTGATATCGTGGCCCCTTGAATTCAAAAAGGATGTTTTAATACTGCATGTATTCAACATGACGCCTCAAGGCCAACTTCATTTTTTAAATTAAATTTATTGAATAAAATAAAGAACGCTTATCAAAATCGTTCGAGTCAAATTTTCGTTGAATTATCTGAATTTTCAAAATTGATAAAGTTGAAAAAATATTGGAAGTTTTCCCATAATTGCAATTGTGAAGTTAGAGATTTTTCTTGTGAATGAAATATGTTTTTCAAAATTCGATATTTAAAAAACGTCACACATGAGTTTTTCGAAATGAATAGTTTCCACCTAATTTGGTGTGAAATAAGGCAATTTTAAAAACAAGATTTTCTCAGATGCTGCTCTTTTTTTCCTTATCAGAAGTACGCTTATACAAATGGCGCAAGTCCGATTTGCATTGAACTCTTGTGCTTTGTAGCATTCAATCCGTGTATCGGAATGACGCTGACACCATTGATTTCCATAGCAACAACGGGAACAAAGTAATTTTTCAGTAGCAAAATCTTTCATCGCAATCATTAATGAATAATTTTCTCAAAATTACGCAACATATCCGTTACATTTGTTTACTGTGTCTGTAGTTTACTTTGATATAAAATCTATGTATTTAAAACATTAATGGCTAATTTAAACACTAAATTTTAATATTTTAAAATTTATAGAACCCCCTATCCCCTGCCACCATTTGTTCAGTACGCCATTTTCAAGATCAACTACATTGCAGTTGTACTTATTTGGGATGTTTTGATTTGCGAGGTTTTTATCCGTTTATACTGACCATTGGCTATACCTATTTTAGAAGTTTTGTTCACAGAAGGACACTTTGAACAATTCTGTGAGGTAGTAACAATATTTAGAGATAATGTTTTTGGTCACGTTGCGTTTAAATATGTCGCCAAAATAACCTAGCTTTTCTGAAAGTGCTAGTTTCGCGAGAAAACAATGAAAAAGGTTTTTACCGTCACATTAGCTGTTAACATAAACAGCATGTTACTGAATTCAATGATACAACTATTTGGCTGTAGACGGATCTAATACTGGAACCTGTAAAATACATCATCGCGTTTCGAGCGAGAGGAAGAGGAGGGTGCGTAGAACGAGCCTCGTCCTCATGTTCAGAGTAGTCTGACCGTTGCGCGATGGCGGATGAGGAAAACTGAAGCCTTTAAACACTTAAGTGTGTTTAATACTGGACAGCATTTAGTTACTTTGCAATTCTGAATTGAAGGACACACATCTAACAACGTAGTGTGTGACACTTTCGTGTCAAGTCCCTGTGATATTTCTCGAAAATTGCTGCATTTTGTTTTGCTAGACTTGCTAGAATAGAATAAAGGGCAGTTATAAAAATAATATCGTTCCAATATCTCTTAAAATCTATTTTTTTAATTGCAAAAATTAATTTTTTAGCTATTTTGACCAACACCTCCAACATTTATAATCAAACATTCCTTTTTGAATGTAATTTATCCGTCACTTTTATATGTGTGAATATTTAATGCCCTTCTTTTTTAAAAAAAATGTGAGAGGGTGTTGAGTAATAACTAATGACACTAAGAGGAGGGAAGTTTTTGGTATGCCGCGCTTCCCCACTCAGTTTTGTAAGGATATTGTGAAGTCTTTTCAGTGCCAGTTTGGCAGTTATTACAAACAAATTTTCAGATTAACAAAGATGTTTCAATATGATTTATTATTCGCTCCGCTGTTTTACATTAGTTCGACCTTCCCGTCTAGTCCAAATGTTTCAAGTTGACTTCGATTAAAGGCTCCATGACCAAGAAAGACAATAAATCGTTTGTTTTACTTGAATAATCTCAAATTGTACGCTGTGAATAAAGAGATTCTTTAAAATATCTGTGGTAAACCAATTCAGCATGTATCTGCATAAAATTGTCTTGACAAATGTGCAAAAAATCAACCTAAAAGGACTCAAAGTGATAATAACAGAAAGTATTCACGTTCACGCACCAATTTCAGCCAGGCAAAACGTACAAATACGTAGGCGTTGAAGAATGTATCATCTCGAACGAAACAAAGATGGAGAGCATTTGATGAAGACAGAAGTGCCATTCATTCCAAACTCGAGGAATAAAATGTCCGCAGTAGGTAGCTTGGTAGCCGAAAAAGCAGGAAGCCCCGTACAGTGCATCACGTCTACCACACGCAAGCTGAAGGACATGGATTTAGTATCATGCAGAGAAAGCATAGGATTGAAATTGAAGCCTCCTGGTCCAGTGCATTAGTCCAAATGTAAAAGTCTGACCGAAAGTGGGGCGCGGGTCGGTAGGGCTAGAAGCAATGTAAATGTAGCAAGAAACAATATGAAGAATGGACAAGGGATGTGGATATTGTGTCCTCATTACAATGCAATTTGAAATGAACTTTTAATTTTTTGAGGACTGTACATAGAGCCTCTCCGTCATTTTCGAAATTTTCTCATTGAAGAGAATGAAGTATACTTGTAAAACTGGCACAGTCCCGATTGTCGGTAACTTCTGACACTTTCTTACATTATTGAAGACAAGAGACCTCCAGCAATAAAAATGCTGCAGAATAAAACCACACAAAATGGGTTTCCGAAAGGCATCGTGCACAATACTCAAGAACAGGTAAAACACTAAAATACAGACATAACACTGCAAAAATATTTTAACAAAGCTGCCTTCACAAATACTGCAATCACAATATAAATGCATATATTTGCAGTTCATTTCGTTACATACCGAGAATATCAACAAAAAGTTGCTACTACGTAACGCAGCCCATGAATAGCAAGTATTTAATGGGGGAGTCCTCTTTCTCAGAGCCTTACTGTCGCATAACGTCACCTGCATCCTAAGCAGTATAGTACTGCGTGAGAACATCTCTCTTTAGTCGATATGCGCAGTATGAGGACAGGAATAACAATCTAAGATTTGCATTTTTCAGCCAAAATCGAAACAGTTTCAGTGTTTTAGGGTTTTCTACAAATACACGGGTATCTAACAAATCATAGACCTCTCACATGGCTGGAGACTGCATAGTTTTCTGCGCGAACTGGAAATTCGTAATACAAGATTATTTTGTAAATGCAGTCTGTTCAATATTGTCCTTCAAATAAAGTCATATGCAATTATTTGACAATGTTTTTCGGTTTGTGGTAAATGTGTTACCGACGGTTATGAAAGTATTGGATGTAGAGGTGATATACGAGGGACTGAGAGAGTCCCAATACTTCAGACACAATTGAAAATATCCAATCCTTACAAGTGATTCAAACCCACAACTTTAACTTCCACTATTTGGGCGTATCTGGCCCTAGTCGCCGGTAGGCCTGAGGCCGGTAGGCTTTGCCATAATATTTTTAATCCACTTTGGTTAGGTTAAGTCAAACATTATGCCATTATCAGTTCCGTAATGAAGTACTTTCCCGTCCTAGTGTGGTAACGTACTTCATTACCACTCTAGTGCGTTAAAGAAATGGTGTAATTTGCCACTCTTCTTTTGAAAATATTTGGGACTTATCTTGTATCCTACACTTTTCCCCTTTCAAAATGGTACTAACTGAGTAAACTTATGATATTAATGTTTTCTTGGCTTTCCGGTATATAATACCGGACAGCACATAAGCGGCGATATTGTTCCGGATATAATACCGGACACGCAGCACCATGGTGTCACTGTCCTAAGGAAGCCTGCGACATGACAGGCCAAACGTCGGCCTCTCAGCCAACGACACGGCGTCACCTGGACAGCCAAGAAGTTACAGATTCGAGCCGCGGAAGCTTACGTTTACATTTGATATCAATGTTATCATTAAGTGGTTTTGTACTCTTTGGGACCAAAGACTAGTTGATTTCTCCTTCTCTGACGTGCCAAAAAAGTACCGAATCAAAACTTTTTCCGATATGGAATGAACTTTTTTTTCCACACCGATCTTTAAAAATTAAATTTCACGCTCATATTTATTTCTTGATTTGTTGAGTAACATTGCTTCTGAAGCAGCAGATGCTGCTATTTATATTTTCAAATCAAAACTATATTCACTCATGTCGGAAAATATACGCCAAGTGTGTTTCAATTGTTCTCCTTGTTGAGAAAAGTGTCGCCATTTATGGGAGAAAAATGTTAATACTATTTGAAGGCGTAGAACGACATTTCACATTAAATCTAACAACTTTTTACTAAGTGGATAAAATGTTGTACGATATTCGCGTCGTAACTTCTGATTTCAATACTCAATTGATTACCATGGGGGAAGACCAGCGACACCACACGAGCAAAAACATGCACTACACTTATGAGACTATGGCCCTAGTAGTTGACGCGCCCGGAATGTCTAATCAATCTAGACGCGGTTCTATTTCTTCTAAAATCTTCAGGGACAGGCTGAAACAATTCTTTCTTAAGCATTTCAAAACTCTGAATATTAATTAGTATCATATGATTTCTCGGGGGAAAAAAGTTTTCTTTAAAGCGTGTTTTTGTAAAAAATTCTACTCTCTAGTACTAGGTTGCGAAAGAAAAGTGTGTAAGTAATATAGTACGGTTAGGTAATAAACAGAAAAACGAAATGTAATGTGCGAAACAGAATCCCGAAAATGTATATTCTCAGACCTGAAAAACCGGGGAAAAGCCTTGAATTCCAAAAAGATAGACCCAGTATTACACTGTCAGACATTTCTGCATTGCTTTTCGTGTAAAAGTACATCAAAGTATCATGTGCATAAATTAAATTTAATGTACACGTACAGTAACTTTAAAGTAGGTGTGCATTAAAGGGTCCCCCCGGATAAGATGGTAAAAAGTTCCCCTCAACCAAATTACATATGAGTGGTTACACTATAATTCTAACATAAAAATAATATTTTTGAAAGGTTTTTTAGCCCCCGTCCCACCACCCACACCCCTATACAGCCAAAAACGTGTATTTTTAACTTCAATTTTTTTCGACAACTTAACACTATTTTATCAAACTGAAAAAAATATGATAAATAAGAACACAATTTGAACTATCAGAAAAACATTTTTCAATATTTTCTCAAGCCCAAATTCAAACACAAAAAAATATTTTCGAAAAAAAATCAACAAATATTTTTTACTGTGTCTTAGAAGCCTGGAACAGGCTCGAAAAAAATGTCAAAGATTCCCCTTAAGACACAAATTGTTGTGCATTTTTTTCAGATATTTTCGATTGCTGGGCTGCAGTTAAAAAAATAAAAACCATTTTCCCGCCTTTATTACCTTGACTTTCAATATACTTTGAAAATGACTGCAACGGTTCTGTGCATGTATTTTAGAGTTTATTATACATTTGTATACATTGTTGTAGCACCCAATAAAGTTTTGATTTTGGAACATACTTAAAGAGTATCATTTTTTAAAGCTTTCTAATCCTTTGTACGAGAATATCATACGCTAAGGAAAGATAATAGTGTTTGGCAGTTTATTAAATAATAATTCCGTCATATTTGAGGGATAATTGGGGGACATGTGGAAAAATGAAGGGGAAGAGGTTAGACCCAGATTTACAGGAACTGTTTTACATGTCTTAAAACACAGACACTGGCACGAAAATAATCTTAAAACTTCATCTCAGAATGCTTGTGAATTTTTTCATATTTTTTAATAGCTGGGTCGTAGTTTTTTTAAAAAAACTAGGACATTGGTCGTCAACCACTTGGCTGTTCGGCAGTTGCCGCGTCCTAGGCATGTGCGACCTTGCTTGAGGAGGAAGGCCACAGAATAGCAGCTGAAACGTTGACAACTGAGCCAAGACAACTGCGGCGTCTCCCGGACAGATTAATAGTAACGCATTGGCTGCGGAAGCCTGTGGTCTCACGTCTGTAGATATTTCAGACTAGAGAAAAAGTTGTCTTTTCCTTTACCTAAGTATTTGTTCTTGAATACGTATAAATATGGAGACCGTACAATCTGTACACGTGTGAAAATTCTGCACTTTGTAAATAATAATTGTATGAAAACTGAAAATTGATTTAATGTAGCACCCAACTGCAAACTCCCATTCTCCGAAAAGTAGTTTACGGCATTATAGACCTGTGCTAGAGAATTCATTCCAATATTGCTGAGCATTGAGATAAAAATTCGCAGAAAATAAAAGTCCCCTTAATTTTATCGTGAAAGATAATTTCAGTATTTTCCTTCAATTTAATTTTACATTGATAACGGCTTCTATTTTCTGTCCACCTGTGCCACGGAAAGAGGGCACCCAAAATAACTAATATGCAAAATTGTAAAATAGGATGATCATAAAAGTGGTATTTTGAAAAATACATCCCAACAACATAATCGGGGCCTAATCTGTTCCCCTTCACTTCCCCACTGTTCCCCATATATCCTTCACCTGCACCGGAAATGACCCTTATCATTTCTCCATTTGTTATCCACCCGTCCCCCAAAACATGTCGTCTGTTAGAATTTATTTGTTCTCAAAAAAGAAAAAAAAAGTCGTGTCCCCATGAGACAAGTAAATCTGTTTTAAAAGGCATAGGAAGCATCGCTTCCGAGTTATTTGCCATTATAATGTGTGTTGCAATAATCTTTTTTGTATGTCATAATTTGCAAACTTCTATTTTTTCTTCTAAAATCTGTTTGATGTAGGATGGGGTGTAATTATTTAACCACCAGTATCACACTTACAAGATCTTGTGTCGATTGTTTCTTATAAATTACCAAAACTATCGTCTTTCCGTAGCGTGCGATTACTTACGCAAACGATTAGAAAGCTTTAAAAAATGATACTTTGTAAGTATATTCCAAAATTAAAACTTTATTGGGTACTACAACAATGTATACAAATGTATAATAAACACTAAAATACATGCACAGAACCGTTGCAGTCATTTTCAAAGTATATTGAAAGTCAAGGTGTTTTAAAGGCCAGAAAACTGTTTTTATTTTTTTAACTGCAGCCCAGTAATCGGAAAAATCTGAAAAAAACACACAACAATTTGTGTTTGAAGAGGAACCTTTGACATTTTTTTCGAGCATGTTCCAGGCTTCTACGACACAGTAAAAAATATTTCTTGATATTTTTTTTCGAAAATATTTTTTTGTGTTTGAATTTGGGCCTGAGAAAATATTGAAAAATGTTTTTCTGATAGTTCAAATTGTGTTCTTATTTATCATATTTTTTCAGTTTGATAAAATAGTGTTAAGTTGTCGAAACAAATTGAAGTTAAAAAAACACGTTTTTGGCTGTATAGGGGTGTGGGTGGTGGGACGGGGGCTAAGAAACCTTTCAAAAATATTATTTTTATGTTAGAATTATAGTGTAACAACTCATATGTAATTTGGTTGAGGGGAACTTTTTACCATCTTATCGGGGGGACCTTTTAAGTACATTATGCTTACTTTAATCTACTTTTACATTCAATTTACTGTACATGTATATTAACGTCAATATTTAAAACTTGTTCAAAGAATAGCCCCCCCGACCGGGATTCGAACCCGGGTCTTCTGGTTTACGCCCACTCTATCCTATCGAGACAACCAATTCCTTGAACAGATTCTTAGGCCTGATATTGCACGTTTGGATTTACGAATTGTCAACTTTTTGGACGCGCTTACGCTCGGAAATATGTCCCGCATACGTAAAGAATACGAAGTTCTGGCCTTGTTGCTGAGTAGCAAATGTATTTTAATATTTAAATTCGTTCAACGAATGGTCACCCCGACAGGGATTCCAACCCGAGACTCCTGGTTTACAAGGAGGTGCTCTAAGCACTGAGCTATCGCGACATCCAATTGCTTCTTAGGCGTGATGTATTGCTCGCTATGAATTACCGTGCTATGTAGGTCGCTACAACTTTATTGTTAGATTTTACAATTTTATTTGTTACCAATTTGAATGTAAATCCGAATTTTAAAAATTTATATTTTTTGTATACACGTTGAAAATATTTTTTAAATTTATTATACGTAAGTTCAAATAGCGGAAAAAATATTTCTAAGTTTTTAAACAGTATCTTATGTTCCGTACATTCCATAATTATTTATCAAATCTCCGTGAATTTTAATTTAACATTAAATTGAATGTCGAATTATATTAATCGCTCTTTAATGTAGGGAAAGGTGAAGTTAAGTTTCATATACTGATGTATATTAAACCTACATTGATTTTAATTGAAACATTAAATTTAATGTACATTAATCTCGGTTTAATTTACAAGGTACATTAAGTTTGATGTAGTCCGACATTCAATCTACATTGATTTTAATTTTAACATTAAATTTAATGCACAAATACATTAATCTCGTATTAACATGCACGGTATATTAAATTTAATGTAAATACTGTATTAAACTACATTAAATTTAATGTAATTTCTGACATTGTAGAAGGGAACGAGGATCGCATGAACTTTAAAATAGTTTATTGGATTCGCATACTTTTAAACCTTTACGGAATAAGTGTAGTTGCCTAATGGTAAAGGTTTGCTGGGCATGGTCAGAGCAAAGAAACAGATACAGAGACGTTGCCCAGTAGTGGCCCCGGAGGTACGCCACCTATTAGTAAGCTGTGCTGATTGCCTAACAATAAGTGCTTGGTATTTCACCGTGACCTAACACTGATTAAATGTGTACTAAATGTTTATCATAAAATTTGAACACCAAGAATATCTTACACAGTAACATGTGTTGTACGTTTAATATTATATTTGTTATTTGTTGACGCATTACATATAAATTTTATTTTATTTTTCGATGTATTTTGATTTTTCCCAATGTATTTGAGTATTGTTTATATTGGAGATGATAGCATTACATTATGATTAATTTAACATGTGTGATTGTTTATCTTAGTAGCTACGCTTTAGAAGCCAAGAAAGATTTTTGATACCTTCAGTCAGAAAAGTAAAAGAGCGAATTAAATACAGTGGGACTGGAGGACTGAAGGATTTACTGTGGAACCGTTATCCAAGTTTCGATTATCCGGGAATATGGGCTTTCCGGAATGAGTGGTACCCGGTATTAAACGGAATAGAATTGAACTTAAGAACGACTTTGTGGATGTGCAAATTACATGGTACATGTAATTAACTTGTAACATGTTAAATAATTTGCTTAAAGTTATAATTGTTGAAAAAAGGAACCAATTTATGACTTCTTTTCGTTTTGAGGGAAACCTCATGTTCACAGCCGTTAACAGATTTAAGGAATTTTCGTGAATTTAATCCCATAGCTTTAAAATTTGATTAAAATAATTAAAACGTGTTTTTGTAACGGTACAGAAGCTGAAAAGGCTGGATAAATTCAATTGTCACGTCTAGCGTGATAATGAGGACATTTCCACCTTTCGGGGAAATCATTCGTCAATTTTGAATATAAATTATAGAAGCTACAGCCTTTTGAATTAAATTGTTTGATTATTTTCCGTATTTTTAAGTGGCCCGTTTTATCTGTAGCAGCGTGTGTTATTTTTCACATATTTCGTAATGAGCCTTTTAATTAACAAATTGGAAATGGTAAAAAAATTATCCGGGGTTTTCTATTTTCCATGTATCCCCTTCCCTGTCGTTACCTCGGATAATTGACCTTCTACCGCACTTTGAGTCAGAATGTTAACATTAAAGCTCTACTTACAAAATAACTTGGTTGAGAAGTTGTTTTGTGTCATTAAACGAACCTGTAAATATACAAAACTAGAGCCCATAATTTTTGAGAAATGTTCAAAGTTTCATAGTTTTTATTAGATTGAATTTAGAAATTTAGATAAATATTGAATGTGTTTTTGGAATCTAAACTGTGTTGTTATTTTGAAACTAAAAATTTCATTTCTGTTTACTAGTTTAATCATTTTATTCATTAAAATATTTTTACCATTCATTGAATACGTGAGGTTGTAGGCTTCCGCGGCCAGAGTCGTGTAAATGAGGCTGCGCTGGCGACGCCGTGTCGAAGGCTGTGGAGCAGACGTTTTGACCCCCGACTCGTTCCGTCGCCTTTCGATCACGCACCGCGCCACCCGATTTCCCTGCCCCCCCCCCTGTACCCGCGGTTGACGATTGTCCTTCTGATTGACCTGCTGGTTCAAACAATCGTATTCCCCCCCCCCCGTTTATAAACTCGAGCGCTGACCACTCCTTCGCAAACCAGCCCTGAAGAAGACCACGGCAAGATGGTCGAAACGTCGGCAGCACGACCTTCGACACGACATCATTCGGAGAACCAAGATCATTTTTATTGAAAATCATTGTCCATCAGTTGATACGCCGTCTGGGAAATATTTTTGATTATTAATTATTGAATAGTTTAGAGAAGTAGCCCCATCGCATCCATGTGCGGGAATCCTCCTTTTGACCCGCCGCCGCTCTCCTCCCGGTTGCAGGGCGGGCCGGGCGGGCCGCAGAACGTGGAGATGCACCCGGCGCGGCCGCCGGACTACCGCGAGGTGCGGGGCCGCCCGGGCGGCGGCCCCATCCGCCAGGGCGGCCCCACGCGGCCGGGGCGCGTGGAGCGGCGCGTCGACACCTCGCCCTACAGCAGCAGCGCCTACCTCTCTCCCCCGCCCGACAGCAGCTGGCGCCGCACCAACTCCGACTCGGCGCTGCACCAGAGCGCCATGAACACCGGCGTGGAGGGCTCGCTGCGCTCCGCGGGCTCGCAACGAGGGGGTAAGTCGCCCCCCTCCCCCTCCCCCGCGCCAAGTGGCAGACCGCCCCCACATACTCTCTTTTTAACACCTGTTGCCGCTGCAGCTCTTTGAGGGGAGCCCCAGGAGTGCGAATCACGACTGTGTAGCAGAGTTTCCACGTTCGAGATCGACCGTTGTCTGTATGAGAAGTCTAGCGACAGGCAGTAGATGTTTGTGGTATCTCTGTTTACAGTACCGTGACAGATAAATGAAATCTCAAAACATTAGCATTTACTGACCGGCTATGACACGTTTTGATATCATGCTCATAACTTTCGTCAAAGCCGAATCTTATCGCGTCCGCGACTTCGTGAGTCAGATGAGCGGCAACGCTGAACCCTGGCCGTAAGAAGGTAAGCGAATTCTTGCAAGCTGATTGCTTCAAAGCAGGTCACGTGACGTACTATAACATGGAGCGAGAGAACTGTCAGAGTCGTTTGTGTAGTGCCGGGTGAATTCCGGAGCAGTCCCCTACCAAATGGTCAAGAACCGCGCGTGATTTTTCTTTCCTCTTCCTCGCCTCCCCACCCTCTCTCTCTCACACACACACACACACACACACACACAAAGCATGCACTACACTACTGCAAATGTCGGAAGCTTAGAGCTTTCCCGGTCTGGGACGACGCCCCACCGGGGAGATAGCGGGCGAGGAAACCCTGCACAGACGTGTAGGTTGGCGCCGGACGGTTTCAGTGAGGGAGAACCATCTCCCGTGATATATATCCTGGAAGACAGGCCTAATGGCCTGAGCCTCGCCACTAATAAAGACAATTTTATTATACTTATTATTATTTTTATTATTATATCTTGCACATCAAGTGCTGGACTATGACCATGACTGTTGATGCGCCCGGAAACGCCAATCTGTCTTGATTTCGCATTTTTGTATTCGTAGTTCGTGGGAATGCTCTTGATATGCCCACCGCTATCGTGAAGTTTCGAGATGCCCGGCGCATGGCACTGCGCGGTGCCATGTGCCCTCGGTGATTTGAAGGGATTCTGGAAATCTTGAAGTCTTTCGAAATCGAGAAACTACACTCTTCAACTTCATGTTCTCCGTTCACATTCACGACGAAACCGTGAATATGCCGTTCGTTTCTCTCTCGAAAGTAGTTTGGCGCAAGAGAAGGACTGGTTGCAGGGCAGCACGATGTTCGTGCTTTTGCTTGCTTTGCAAGATTGTGTCTCTATAATAAAGCCCGCGGGATGAGGGGATACAGTTGTCTTGTTTGGCAAGAAAAGACTTTTACTTCCGGGAATTAGAGATAGGAGGGGTATATTATTACTTTCCCGTATACGTAGGTATATACGGAGTAATATACGAGGTATGGGGAAAGTTATGTAATGCTGCGGAAAATAGGTTTCGAGATTTCAACGGAAATACACGTTTTGGGGTCCTCTGATACCGAAAAAGTGGTTATTTTCAAAACGTCCGTTCGTCAGTCAGTCTGTGAACAGCGCTAGCGCCTACCACAAGTACGAATTCTTTCAAAATGAATATTCCGCGGTCGATCTGGTTCCCCTCGAGGCGCCGTGATTTTGAAAAACTTTCTTCAAAATTTGGGGGTATTTTACATGAAGCCCCCCAGACATTTTCAAAATTTTCTGAAAAATGGCTCCAAATATTTTCTTTAAATTTGTTGTAAGAATAGAGTAAAATACGCTTATTAAGGTGTCATTCTTGGTTTAATGCTTAAAATACGCCTATTAAGGTGTCAGGTAGGTCCGATTTTAACAGTTAACTCTGAATTTTCGAAAATTCCAAAAGTTTAAATTTTTTCGGCTGCTTCCTACAACTACAAAATTGAAGATATTTTTCCTCCAAATGAAATTTGTTCCCAAAGTGAGTTCTTTCAATAAGGTCACGTACGTTTTTTTGGAAATTTTAATTTTTTTTCTTCCCAAAAATTACAAGAATTTCATTTTCTGACTTGTTTCGCACATCGGTAATATTTATATTATTTGGCGACGATTTGTTCACATTATTATATTTACGAGTACATGTGCTTTAAATAATGTCAAGTAAAGTTTCTCGAGAACTAAACCGTTTTCTGTGAAAACTAGCTTAAAGTACCGAATTTTCAGAAACGCTCAAGCGCCATTTTCTCATAAATGGCTCCAAAGTTTTTCTTCAAACTTTTCGAACGGATAGTGCGAATTGCACTCTTTAATATGACGTAAAGTTCATTTTGGGGTATTTTTCGTTTTTTCAGAAATTACATAAATGTAATTTTTTTTAAGATCGCTCACACCTTTAATATGCACATTACCGGCAATTTGTAAACACTATTGTATTTGTGAGTTGATGTACTTCAGATGAAGTTTTGCGGAAACTCAAATTTTTCTGTGAAAAAGAGCTTCAGTTTTCGCATTTACAGTAGCGCTTAGATAACATTTTCTTAAAAATTGCTCCAAATTTTTCAAAGAAAATTGCTATTTAGAACGAGGTTTACTTTTTTAATATTCATAAAATAATATTTCCGTTCTATTATTAAGAAACATAAAAATTAAGAAAATGTCCAAAAAAGTGTACTTTGGATAGATGATAGCTGGCAAGAGAATGTGTCACGTTCGAATAGCTAGACGAGACCAAAGGAAATAGAAAACTAATACGGGAAAGTCTGTACTGTTCTGTAGCACCAGTAGTTCGTTAAGGACTACTATCGGTTAAAGAGATCAGAATAACGAATAAATTGTTCTCTCTTATCTTACATGTAGTTAATGCAAGAAAATGACGATGCGAACGCAACTCTCCATGGTGTTCAGACAATCGCAATAAATCCATTATACATATGAATTACTACATTTTAATACCAATTATAAAGCGCAAATAACTAGCACAAGCCGCCACTGGATCTAACAATTAGAAATCCTTCACTTTTCCTCTTCTGTTTTCTGTTGTAAAAGTAGTATTCAGTAGTTCCAGTCAACACAGAAAACTATCAAAGGAGCCTGTCCCTAGAATTCTCCTCCATACATTTGGCCGAACTCTACCTGATAAATTCGACCTGACGAACTGATATCTAATAGTGTCGAAATGTTGTCGCTGCTTTACTCGAACCTAGGATTTCCCAGACAGTCGCTGGAGAGTCAGCGGTAACTCAGTCTGTTTTATTTCTGTGTTACGACTAAATTGGAGTTGTCAATGATTGCTTATGAAGTTTGCTTTTTATTGTCACTTTACCATGTTTTTAGAACTTGTTTGTATGCGTTTGTTGTTATTAAATTTGTTTTCAAGGAATATGTCGTTGCATAAAAGTTTTTTGTTTGAAATAACTCAAAAGATCATGAAAACGTTTCAGTGGGGTTTCAAGTTTTGTAGGCGTTCGGCTGGGTAAAATTAAACCAATCTTGCCTGTCCTTCTCCGCACTGTTCAAACCAATCCTACTCCAGTCCACCCTACCCGCCCAACTGTCTCCATTCTCCCCACATACCCTGCCCTGCGTCCTTCCCCTTCCAGCCCTAGTCTGCCCGTCCAACTCCGACCGTTTCATTTCCCGCCAAGCCACGTCACGTCACGTCACATCAAGTCTCGCGCCTGGCATCGCTCCGCCTCACCACGCCACACTTCTCCCTGCCACATGTCGCAGGGAGAAGCCCCCTCACCTTCCCGCCTCCCCTCGCCGCACCTCTCCCCTTCCCGTGGCCCCGATTCCGACGTGGTTGTGCCCCTGCTCGCGCTGCTGCAACGCAATCCCTAAACACATGAATGCATTGCGGGATTGCGTTAAATCAAATTCTGTAATCGTTTAAAATAAAGTTTACAATAGCAAACTGTGCTAGCAAATGCAGTTACCTCAGATTAGGTCAGAAAAAATATCATGAAACTAAACCCAAAAACCATAGAAATCTTACAAAAATCCTTTTAACACATTCAAACGTACGTACACGCACACAAAAACGCAAACGTACACGCACACAAAAACGCAAACGTACACACACAAACACACACTCACAAACACCATAAAATACGTAACGCAAATTTAGGACATTTTGAAAACCCGCTGTCGCCTCTCCAACGCGAGCTTGACCCGCTCCCCCCTCGTAGCAATAACGTAACGCTTCTGAATCCACCCATCCCCGACCATTTACAAAGAGGGTCATTCCATATTCAATCAACACAGTCATTTTACATCACCATCTCAGATTCAGATGAAATTTGACACATAGGTAGTATGAATAAAGAATAAGAAAACTACAAATTCTGAGCAAAATATTTCCATCCGTTTCTGAAATACAGCCATGTAAACTTTTGCAAAATTGGGTTCCCGAAAATTTTTAAATTGTTGTAGAACCGTTACAAATTAAGATAAAGAGCTGGAACAGGTGTCATTTTGCAGCTTTCTTTATGGCCTTTTATATGACATACAACTCAATAGGGATTGCGTTCAAAACGTTTTTCAAATTTGAATTTAAAATTTTGATTTTGAGTTTTTTCAAAATGCTCATCTTCAAAAAAATTGAAAAAATTCTAAAATAATCCTTATATGTTTCCAAACAGATGGTGCAAGTTTGAAAATGGGACTGCTATGGGTTCATATGGTAATCTTTACTTAAAATGCACAATATTTACTTACTCTAGATTTTACTGATTTAAAATGCATTTTATTTCAAATTATAAGCCTTAATATATACAAATTATTAATTTAGTGTTTTTATTGGCGAGTGTGTTGTGTTTTATTGTAATGATTATTATTATATTATTATTATTATTATTCCACTACATCATGACTAAGATGTTACGAGTCGGCTGAATATAAAATCTATTCCAGGTTGCAACCAACTACCTAAGGTTCTGTTCCAAATTAAGCGATTTCTTGCACTTCCCAGGCTTTTGAATTAACTACACGTTAAGACGAGTTCTTACTCAAATTTTCCCAGAGCACCGATCACTATCGGGACGACCTGTGCTTTTACGCACCACATTTGGCAGATCTCGATTTCCAAACTCTTGTATTTAAGACGTTTCTCTGCCTCCTTGGAAATGACGTTTCTATCGTAAGGTACAGCACCACCGACAAGTAAATACGATTTTTTTCTTCAAGTCCCGGATAACCATATCCCGTTTGTTTGCCGCTATCGTGCGATCAGTTCGAATTTGTTGGTCGTACAATATCGTACACAATCCAACATTCGTCACTGGTTTTCGTGAGTGTTTGTATCACATGGGGCATGTGTTTGGAACTTCGAGGGCGGTACAGATCTGCCAGTGGAGGTAACTACACACCCTGTCGTGTCTTTTCAAGTATTCGGTCTTTGCTAGGATTGGACAAGCTGTGACCATATGATCAATGGTTTCTACTTGCTCCTGGCAAATGCGGCATTAGTCATCTTGGGAAATTTTGAAAACCGCTGTATCATAATGTCGTGTTCTCAACACCGGATCTTGGGCAGCTATTACAAGTGCTTCCGATTCTGGCTTCATTCTTCCCCTTTTAAGCCACATAACTGATTGATTTTTATTGATCTACACCTTGTCCATTCTTTTAAGATATTGTCCGTGGAGTGGTTTGTCTCTCCACGAGTTTTTGAACATTTTTTGTGTCTCACATTTCATGTTTAATTGCATCAGATATTGAGTGTCTGTGTTATTCGACGTGTCTTGCTTAGTTTTCTTCGCAATGCTTTTTGCTACACTAACAATGCTTGTTTCCCATTCTTCGGTCACTATTATAATAACTTCGGTCATTATAATGATAATAATAATTATTATTATTATATTTTTATTTTTGGTGATAGCTAAAGTTATATTCGTTTCCTTTCGATATGCACAGTCAGTAAAAATATGCAATTGCATGACATACCGCGATCTAATAATAATAATAATAATAATAATAACAATAATAATAACAATAACAATATAACACAACACACTCGTCAACAAAAAACACTAAATTATTAATTTGTATGTATTAGGGCTTGTAATTTGAAATAAAATGCATTTTAAATCAGTAAAATCTAGAGTAAGTAAATATTGTGCATTTTAAGAAAAGATTACCATATGAACCTATTGCAGTCCCATTTTCAAACTTGCACCATCTGTTTGGAAACATATAAGGATTATTTTAGAATTTTTTCAATTTTTTTGAAGATGAGCATTTTGAAAAAACTCAAAATCAAAATTTTAAATTCAAATTTGAAAACCTTTTTGAACGCAACCCCTATTGAGTTGTATATCATATAAAAGGCCATAAAGAAAGCTGCAAAATGACACCTGTTTCAGCTCTTTATCTTAACTTGGTGAGGTTCTACATCAATTTAAAAATTTTCGGGAAGCCAATTTTGCAAAATTTTACATGGCTCTATTTCAGAAACGGGTGGAAATATTTTACTCAAAATTTGTAGTTTTCTTATTCTTTATTCTTACTATCTATGTGTAAAATTTTATCTGAATCTAAAATGGTGAGGTAAAATTTTAATTGAAACTGTGTTGATTTAATATGGAATGACCCAAGAGTTAAAATAAAGTGTATAAAAACGAAAACAATTTCTATTAATTTTGTGTTATATATTATAATTAATAATAATTAAAGTAAGAATTAATTGTTGATGCTGACTGCACCTAACAAGGTTTGGGGACAGTTTTTACATGAAAGAAGTACGGAAGGAAGCATTTGCGAGAAACTTTCTGACTAGTGCACGTGTTTTCATAGAGGATGCATGGACGAGAATGTACCTCGTCAATTTAATTGTATTCTAGAATATATGTCAGTTCAGGTTATAGGGGACTCTGATATAGCGAACCTAACTAACTGCTCCCGTTTCACTTACATTTCAGATAAGCACAAGAAGATTTGGCTATAGTGAATGTAGGAAATACAATGTTGTTTGAATTAATTCCCTCCTAAACAAATCTCTTCAGTGCCACAAATTCCAACACTAGGCAGCTTGGAAAAAATCTCATTGGCCAAAGGTCATAATCAAAGACATCTCCTCAGAGGTAGAGGTAGCGGACCCAGAATGGAGACCTTACTGATGACCTTACACATTCCCAAAAATGATCTATAAAATGCTCTTGAAATATTTTTCAAACGCCCTAAAAGCAAAGATAAATGACATAAAAAATGTTATCAAAATCACTTCGGATGAACAATTCAAGCTGTTGGAAATGTTACTGATATTATCATTGTGGAAAGGAAGTAATGTATGGATGTAATTGGGGCTTCTCCCATTCATTCAAGTGAACTCAGCTTGTAGGCTTTTGGTTTGGACTGTTCTTTACCAGGAAATGTGTTATCCCAATATTGACAAACCAAGAATGGCACTGATAGGCATAGGCAGGAACCTTATATTACATAGACTCACAATGATGACATTACAATTTCTGAATGAAGAAATTGAATAGACAACTCAGAAATTCTGTGGAGAACATTTGTTGCATCTCATAAATGTTATTTGTAGCAAGTGCCATTGACGATGATATTAAAATGAAATAAGCAAAAAATACATTAAAAAGGACAGAAAACATACAAAATAACTTGTTATTCAAAATCGACGAGAAATGAAAGGGAAAAAAAACAATAAAAACACACCTTTAAAAATGGGTTATTTCCTTTTGTCATAACATAAAATTTATTTCTATACTAAACATTACTGTTCTAAAGCGAAAAGAAAAAAATGACATTTTATTAACAACCATCCCCTACTGATTACCTTGTGCTACTTGGTTTCATTGCGGAATCAAAAGCTGTGTTCCACCTGGGCTACAACTGGCAGGGATGATGCACAACTCTTTGCTTCAGTTTCAAGTTTGACATTCCACAGGACAAGGAATTCGTTTCATTAGCATCTTGCACCATGCTGCTACCTAAAGGATCTCATATTAGTAAGTAACTCATTATTAGGTGAGAGAAAGGGCCTTCGGAGAGTTGGTCAGGGTGCCATCAGTTGGAAAGGCAGTAAAGGGTTTCAAGATGCATTACGATTCTCAGAGACTCAAGTATGGAGAGAGAATACAAACTTTGGAAAAGGATCTAGAGAAATTGCTAATGAAAAACATAAAGTAAACAATTGAAAATAATTGCTTTTTAAGATCAAATAAAGAAAATTTCAGTTCATGCTGATAATGTATTTTGCTATATAATTATATTAATAAAATCAATAATTCTGGAGAAACTCAATTTAATTTTGACTTCATCAGCTATGGTGAACCTCCAATAGAATGAACCAAAAATATTAGTTCCCAGGAGTTCCCTATAACCAGAATCAACTGTACTATAGATCATTTTCAGATATTTTCTTCGTAATCTAAAATTCAATAAATGAAAATATATTTTCACTTATTGTAAACATTTATACGACATTACTTTTTAATTTAATTTGTTAATATTTTAATGTTTTAGTTGGACTGAATAAAAGGAATTATTTCAGCAAATGTTGAAAAATAAAAAATTACCTCGGCATAACGTAACACTAAACTACCCCTGCCCCCCTCCTTCCCCCTGAAACACAGTGTAATGCTTCCTCAGACCGTGCTCCCCCCTCTAGCGTTACGTAATTTATGGACCAGCCCTTATTACACATACCACAAATATCTGCTCTAAATCATCATTGTATTGCTCTTCCCCGCCTTAGTCATTATGTTTGCTAATGTCAATTTCATTTAGCTGAAGTTTGAATTATACTTGGAAACTGTACCTACTTTAGACTTTATTCATCCATTGTGGATAATAAGGAAATGAACTCGCTAGTTCAGGAATTAGCCACATCTGGTCATTCACCACAATGCACTCAAAATAAAACAATAATTTATCTTTTGAGATTAATCTGCATGAATAACATCAGTAATAGGTGGTACCAATTATTGTGGTTTATTTTCCATAATGTCTATTTCATTTGTGTGTTCTATTTTTCTCTGTATGTGTGTATATAATAATATGTATATAATAACCAAATTGTATAGTAATTGGGGGACTCATATTACATTCATATTTTTCGTACATTTTTACATTCTCAACCTTACTTTGTGAGAAGAGAAGTATTGTAATCAGTTGCCTGGAAATGACGAATTCTCGGCAGAAAAATTATTTTAATTCCGGCTCCTGGTAATGAAAAACTGAAAAAATATTGTTGCTATGTATAGCAAATTACTTCCTCTTACACTTGTAGTCGGAACCAATTTTTTGTAGGTCCTTTATACCAAAAAATTGATTGACATCATTATGCTTGTATATCCTTCTGTCCATCTGTGGTCCGTGCCTCAATTGGTCAGCGCCTCAATTGGTCAGACAATTTTCTCCGAAATTGATATTCCCCTAATATTTTGAATTAACACGAGTCCCTCTGAATTGGAACAGATATTTTGATTTTTGAGGGTACTTAACATGAAGCATCAATATTTTCAAAACTTTCTGAAAAATGGCATCAAATCTTCAGATTGAACTTTGATCTTCGATAAAGTAAAGGACACTTAAGAGAATGGTGCAGGTCTCATTTCCATTGGAATCTCTGAGTTTTTTAATATTGCAAAAGCTCAATTTTTTTCAGTGGCTTCTTACAACTGCAATATTCAAGGTCGAGTTTTTTTTCTGACTGGAATCTGTTCTTTGTAGTCAAATCTTGAAACAAGGTCATATACAATTTTTCAAGGTATGAGTAGTTATCACATAATTTTGTGCGAAGCATATGCAATTTTCATTAATTTTTTAAAACAGGTTGTTGTTTTTTTTTTCCCGAAGAAATAGCTTAAAAATTTTTCTTTGAATATTCTTCTCGTATATATCAAAGAACAGTAAAAAAGAGTGCCTGCCTCATTTTCAGTTAACTTTCTATGTTTTCAGAAATTTCAAAAAGTTATAATTTCAAAGTTACAAAATTGAAGATACGGATCTTTGCCTTCAACAAAATTTGTTTTAACCCTCAACTGGTGTGGTGAGTTTTTGTTACATAATTGGCATCGTGGTGACATTTTGACCCCAGGTCCCCCTCTTTCTTTTTTCCTTTCATTTCTTTAGGAAAGGGTCCCCCCCGATAAGATGGTAAAAAGTTCCCCTCAACCAAATTACATATGAGTGGTTACACTATACTTCTAACATAAAAATAATATTTTTGAAAGGTTTCTTAGCCTCCGTCCTACCACCCACACCCCTATACAGCCAAAAACGTGTTTTTTTAATTTCAATTTTTTTCGACAACTGAACACTATTTTATCAGACTGAAAAAAATATGATAAATAAGAACACAACTTGGACTATCAGAAAAATATTTTTCAATATTTTCTCAGGCCCAAATTCGAACACAAAAAAATATTTTCGAAAAAAAATATCAAGAAATATTTTTTTACTGTGTCTTAGAAGCCTGGAACAGGCTCGAAAAAAATGTCAAAGGTTCCTCTTCAAACACAAATTGTTGTGTATTTTTTTCAGATTTTTCCAATTACTGGGCTGCAGTTAAAAAAATAAAAACCATTTTCCCGCCTTTAAAACACCTGCACTTTCAATATACTTTGAAACTGACTGCAACGGTTCTCTGCATTTATTTTAGTGTTTATTATACATTTGTATACATTGCTGTATCACCCAATAAAGTTTTGATTTTGGAATATACTTACGAAGTATCATTTTTAAAGCTTTCTAATCGTTTGCATAAGTAATCGTATGCTACGGAAAGACGATAGTTTTGGCAATTTATAAGAAACAATCGACACAAGACCTTGTAAGTGTGATACTGGTGGATAAAAAATTACACCCCATCCTACATCAAACAGATTTTAGAAGAAAAAATGGAAGTTTGCACATTATGACATACAAAAAAAGATTGTGGGTCATGTACAGTTTTTTTGAAAAAACAAATATTTTTTGCCTAATTTATGTTTGAAATATATGCTAGTTATAAAACATTTTCTCAAATTCCGCTCCATGTTTTTTCTTTAAATGTTTCGCACAGATGAAACAAGGTGTGCTTAAAAGAATAGTGCAGGTCTCATTTTTGTTGAACTCTCTTAATTTTCGAAAATTGCAAATCTAGAAATAATGTTAGAAAGTATATGTTGTTGTAACATCACCAGTTTATTTCTAATTAAATGTTTGCCCATGAAAGCTTATTATTTATTTTCGTTGCTTCAAGTTCTTCTTGAAGTTTGGTTCTCAGTGGTCTATATTATTTTTATTATGTTGTTGTCATCCATCATTGAATTTTGTATATTTGCTGTGCATGGAAATTTGTTACGGATTTTTTTTATTGAAAATGTAAATATTGTTTGTTGTTTCTTTTTCTTCCTGTTATTGATCCATGTCAAAAGATAATTTAGAGTCCGATAATTAATTCTCTCTGGTTTTACATGGCTTTGATTTTTCTTCTTCTTCTCCTCCTCCTCCTTTTTCTTCTCCGTTTTCTTCTTCTTCTTCATAATCTTCTACTTTCTTCCCCAATCATTTAGATTTAGATTAAGAATTACTTTTCAGTTGTGTAAACCTAATCTTACTTTGTCTTAGGACGATAATATATTATTTTTTACCAAGCATCAATAATTCCATGTTCAACCTTGTATATATTTTAAATAGATATTGTTTGTTTAGTTGCAGATAGTCAGGTGTTTGGGTTTGTTGTAGCTGACTCTCCTGATAGCGGTAGGAAATACTTACCTACTGCAGATGGACGTCCACGTTCAAGTTGTGAAGTACCTCGAGTGCCAGGAATAAAGTGAGATAATTAATGTTTTTTGAAATACTGTGTTGAAATATTGGTGTCAATAATTCTTAGTTACTGTCTTAATTTTTCTTTTCAGTATTTATCCATCTCAGCAAGAACCTGGTACCATTCAAATTCCAATTGGGAACAACACTGGATCATTGCCTGATCTAACAAATTTCCATTCCCATTTCCCATCTCCCTTGTCAAATCCTTTGGATCATGAAGACCCAAACAGTTCCCCATACAGCACAGTAAGTACTATAGATGTTATTAATTCAAATGGCAAAGCATGCGCTGGGTACAGTTTAGATATATGCACCTTTTCTCCACTAATTTTCAGTCACTTACATTTGTTACATGGAACTGCCAATGCTTGGCATAAAGAAAAGTCAACACTGTGTGTCATTTAATATGGTAATTCTTGTTTATGTTGTTTTTTGTATGCCTATTTAATTATTTCATATTCCTTTGCAAAATAGACTGAGGATCTACTGCCTGTATTTCACAGAGGTGTTAACTTACTCTCCTCATTTAAATTTAAATAAACCTTTCATTTAATTATTTATATGATATATATAACAAAGGGTTAAAATAGTTATTTTATATACAAGTATAAGAGTTAAAATAAAAAAGGGAGTAATGTTTAGCTCTCAAGTGAGCAAAAATCAATTTAAACTTGTGAGAGATTGGATATTTTGTTTATTTCACACATTTCTGTGTATTTTGATCATTTTTATGTTGAATTTGAGAGTAGAATATAGAAAAGTATATGATCTGCAGGGAGCTGATGTTTCCTAGATCATTTTTTTAACCCTCTTGATTAGAAAGAGACAGATTACCACTTGCAGAAATGGGTCTTTGGAGACTGTGATTTGTATGAAAACTTTCCTTCTCTTAACTGTCCAAAAAATAAACAATTTTAGAATTATTCTCTCATCTGAACACATTATCATTTGCATTCATTGAGAAATCATTTCTAAACCCAATGTACATGTATTTTCAAAAATGTGTAATTTTAAATTATTATTGTTTGTGATTAGACTAAAGTAAATATACAAGCTGGATTTTGGTACTTGGCTGCCTGGGACAAGCCATGTCACAGTCAGTCATGCTGTTTCAGCCATTAGGCTTCATTACATCAAGCTTACAATGTGGATTAGGCTGATTTGCTCATTAATTAAATGAAACACAAATTTTGTAGTACGATGTTTTAAAGTATATACTTGTAAGTTCCTATTGATGTACAATTTTTTATTTATTTTACAAATTTATATACTGAATGAATACAGTTGAAATTTAATGTAAATTTAACATAAATTAGAATTGAATATTTAATATTATTACAGTTATTTATTTTACTTATTGAAATACTAACTGAAAATTGAATCTTAATAAACATTTTTGAAAGCTGTGATAAAAATGTACTTGCTTAAACATTCATCACTGTGTTATGTTGTATTCACCAAATTTTCGTCAGTTTTCTTAATAATTATCAGCAGTAAAATTCTCAAATCTATATAATATGTGATAAATAGGAGGCAGATTTTGATGACCTAAAACATTGCCAAAAATTATTACTTAAATGCTCATAAAATGTAAAAACAGAAAAATGACTTTAAAAATGTTATCAAAACCACTTCAGATGAACAACTCAAGCTGGATACATTACTGAATAAAGGCTTCTTCTATTTACTAAAGTGCACTCAACTGGCAAACTTTTGGTTTGGACTGTTCTTTACCAGGAAATCTCTGTCTTAAGTTATCCCAAAATCGGCCGAACTGACAAAGTACAAAGGTATTTTGTGGGAAATGATGCTGCCTTGTGCTGGATGGGTGATGCCACTGAAATGGAAATTTCAGCAAGATAACAATCCAAAGCACTGTGTGATGCATAAAACTGTGTCTTTGAAATGAAAACATTGTTATTTTGGATTGGTCACCACAATCCCCTAACTTGTCTCTGAATGAAATTTTGGGGCAGATCATAAACTGAAGAACTGAGTGATTAAAATATCATATATTCGAATACACTAATCATATAAGTTCCGTTCAAATTCCATTCAAAACATATAAACATATTTAATTTTCAAGATTTTGCAAAATATTTCATTTCCCAAATTTTCAGTTTTTATTTAAAAATTGAATATTTTTGTAAACAAGATGGGCTAAAAATGTTAAAAAAATATTTATAAACGCACTAGAGTACTGATGATAAGTTCAGAAAAAATCAAAGTGGGATCTCAATAACTTTAAAAGATATTAATATTTTATGAACCAGTGTGTAATAGATTGCTGCAATAGACACGTTTCTTGCGTTACTGGTCGTCGGTTTCTTAGGATGAAGCAGTAATTTAAGTATTTCTAGTGGTGGTGAAACTTCACGTTTGAATTTATAAACAATAATATTTATGTGTATTAATATAAATACATATATTTATATATAAATAATTTATAAATAATTAAATGACGGATTCTTGACTCAGCTTTTGATTGACATTTTGAAATTTTCTGGTCTCTCACAACTCACTTTAAATACAAGTACTCACTTACCATAGATTTCCTGAACCTTCGTCACAATGCACAGTTTCAATACCTTACTGAATTTACTTCAGGTCTGGACAAATTCCATTTTTTTCAGCCAACTTTTTAGACACTTTTATCATGCGTTCAGTTGCTGCAAAATGTTGTTTAATTTTATTGTATGTCCAACTTTCAAAAATTGTCAAAATTTAAATTTTCAACATAATGTCATCTGTTGAGTGAAAGGAATCAATAAGTTTCCAAATAGTATCTTTGATTTTTCAATGGATGTCAAAGGATCTTCAGTGTGAAAAAAATTATCTGTGTTGGCGCTTTGTACTTTCTGAAATTTCTCATAGGGATGCCGTTTTTGTTCCAATTTTCTTTTCTTGGTGGAGGTTTCTCCTATTCCAATTAAACTCTTGTTTATCTTCTCTTTATTCCTTTCACAGACACTTGACTAACTGTTTTTCACGATATTCACTGGACGTTCCGCTACTTTCGTTAATGCACAGGAGCCATTGATCTCGACGCTCTCTTCATTAACAAAAGGCCGTTTTGGAAGCCAATTCCCTTTCTTCCGAAATGGATCACAAATTCGCCAATCTAATGACTCCTGTAAATTCACCAGCAAATTGTGGTTTATGCGTCTTGGAGATTTTCTTTTCTAAAAATCATTATCAGAAAGATTAAATGGATTGAAACCTCTGTCGTATCTTATAAGGTGATCGCCACTCATGTTGCAGTGTACACACGATTCACAGAGTAAACACTTGCACTCTTGTATTCATAAGTTGCGTATTGCGACTGATGTTGAGAAAATTTTACCATGTCCCTTGACAAGTGGTCGATTGTATTTCACAAGCAAGGTCAGGAGGGCACCCCGTCCCTAGGACGCAGAAGGACTCTGCAGTAAAATTCGTTTCGCTGATACAAGGAAAAGCAGAAGTAGAATTAATTTTGCTGTCACACATCCCTTCTGAGGAAAGAGTGAACATATGATTTACAAATGTTCCTTGAAACCCTAATCAGGCAGATGTCCATTCTTTTTATTGTTCGTCGGCATTTGTATCAAAGACTGATCGAACACAATTCGTTAGTGTAGGGGCAGGAACCACGCACCCGCATACTAACAATCGATTTTTTTATCTGTACGTGTTGAGTGCACACTTTTTTTCTTGTTATGTTTTGTAGAAAATTGAACAAGAAATGCGCCTATTTTTTCAAATTTTTATCTCAGCGAGCTCATAAAGAAATTTTCATTTTTTAAAATAATTACAATTTTTAATGAAATATTTATTTTTTGAGAAAGTAATTTACGGATGAATAAAATACACATATCAAAATATTAAACGAAACAAACCAGGAATTTGTATGTTAAGTACATTCATGTCGTTTATTTAAAAAAACTTACATAATTTAAAAAATAGTCATGTCAATTCAAGTGCGATTTCACATGGAATGGCTTGTATTTCAATTCGTTTCGCTCTCACCCATAAGAACATAAATGACCCACAAGTCACCTCGATGTTACCCACAAAAACATGTATGACACAATGTCATACATTTTGGGGGTAGAAATACTAATAACTCTTCAAAACCTAATCAGGCAGAAGTCGTGTCAACTCTTGTGTGATTTGACATGGAATGGCTCTTGCATGTGTTCAAATTCTGTATTTACTTGGCTGTCTGGGAAACACCACATCCTAAGCACAGGTGCCAACATTTCAGCTGCCTTTCTGCAATCTGCAGCATTTTGCCCTAAGGCTTAGAATGATGGCTGAAATGTTGTCACCTGTGCCTAGGACGTGGTGTCTCGTGGACAGCCAATTAAATACTGGCTCCGAGCAGGGAAGTCTATGCTTTCATGTTCAAATTCTGTTTGCTCCATCATGATGCACTCACAACTGCACAGCTCACTATCTCGACAACTGATGTCTGCAATATATTGTAGTTGTAAGGAAGAAGAGTGATAGTAATTGGTTAGCCCGTTAACATTTAGTGATGTTCTCTGTATGTGAATGGTTTCCATCCGCTTGTGGGGAGTGACATGCTTGGTACACTCATTGCAGTTCTGCTTTATGTTGCTCTCTCTCTCTCTCTCTTGCACAAATTTAGAAATATTCGAAATCTTCTTTCACTGCCTTCTAGTTAATGAATCATGCTGTACTTTTGTTTCCATATACATTGTAATGATTGATTTATAGGGAGTCTTTTTGGCAAATAAATCAAAACATTCTACGCATGTCATCATATGGTTCAAAGTTGGTTTCTCTATCTTTGAAAATGCACATCTTTTGAAAGAAATTTGTGATTTATCGAACAGTGAATTTGATGATACCATCCTTAACACATTCAATCCTCAGAGTTACGTCACATGGTTAACTCCTGTGTCCTGGGCAATATAGCTGTTATTCAAATCATTGTACAAAAATTATTATTGTACACATCAGTTCGAATATTTATAACATATTGTAGTATTGTCTTTCCTCTTTTATTTTGTAGAGGTTCAGAAATAGATTCATTTGCATATCTATTTGTTTCTGGTTTAACTTTGAGAAATATACTTTGGTAAAAAAAAAAAAATGAAAGTCTTGTTCAGTTGAATCTTCATTTACAGGAAATTTTATTTCACTGGTTTTCTCAAGCACTAGTAATTCTGATTGTTCATCAATTTCACTCCATTCTAA
Source organism: Acheta domesticus (assembly GCA_031308135.1). NCBI lineage: Eukaryota > Metazoa > Arthropoda > Insecta > Orthoptera > Gryllidae > Acheta > Acheta domesticus. Next base: position 54,041,335 of record JAHLJT010004567.1, read on the forward strand.
AGGAAATAAAAACTCGTGAATTTGAGAAGACTCACCAATAGAATCATTCTCATCCTTATCTCTTTTTGCTTTTATTTTCATTGCTCAAATTAGTCAACAGTCCAGAAAGAAAATTGTCGTCCTCATCACAAGAATTTAGTTCCAATCCATAAATCAAAATTTTAGAATTTCAGTTGTTGGGAGTCACTGTGAATTTGACATCTGTATATGGCTTCTAAACATCTGTATTTGTTGCTAACAGCACGATCAAAGAAAGATTCCAGACGTAATTGACAATGCCCGCAGATACAAATATCTAATTCTTCGAAAAAAATTGCAAATATGTGCAACAAATAGAAGCATACTATGACAATTGTCCTACAACTTTATTAGTGACAATAAGAAGAATTCTAGGTACCTACAAGTGTCCAACAGACATCTTTAGCCTGACAAAGAAGATCAATGCAAAAGAATGTATGGCATGCATCCATCCATAGGACATAGCAGTAATATGAAGATGACGTATCTGATATGTCCTTAGGATCAAAAGTGTTAAAAGCATGCTTCATTTTCATAAATTATAATATTGCTATAATAAATATATTTTTGACTCTTGAAGCTTTGTGAAAAATAATAAACATTCTGAGAATTCGTAAAAGGATTTACTTAGTACATATCTGCAATGTACAACAATGCTCAAACAAGAAGAAAGTCCATTTTACCAGAAATCATAGTTGAATAACTTGGCAGTATAGCAACTGTAACAATTTGACACAGTCATGTGAAAAAGTATCAGCAATGTGAGGTGTGGAAAAGTGTTCTTGTGCTGAAAGGCTAATATGGGTTTTACAAATATTGCTCAAATACACATTTTAATTCAGTTTAGCACTGAAGTTTACCCCTAGGGAGCTTTTGTAAAAACGTTCAAAATAGCAGCAATCAAGCGTATTTTTAAACCATTAAAGTGTTCTCGATTTATAGTCTTGTATTTCATTAAATTGAACTGAGTTCATTTTTTTGGTTGTACTGGGAAATTCAGTTGCTATTGGTGTTGTTAAAAATTCTAAGAAATATTGGTATTCAACCACAGAAAATGAATATAGGATATATACGAGTACATTTTAAATGTGTGAAATAAATTTAAAATGAAAGATATGAAATGTATACCTTTCTCTTGCATTGTTATAAAGAATGACATCCAAGGGAAATGTAAGAGATCTCCATTTAGGATTTATTTGCATATTATAAAACTTGAAAGATGAGATCTGAAATGAACCTTTGTATTCAGTCATTCAGTGAATGTAAACCATGATTTTGGAAGTTAGCATTACGTTGGTTTTTAAAGTGAAGTATATCAAATATTTAAAAGTTATTAATAAAATATGCCATTTTGATATGGGGAAAAATCTACCTCAAAGACAAACTTCAAAAAAGACCCACAACAATTTTTTTTTTCCATTTTCCCCAACACCTTGATGAGAAGATTAATGAAGCTTAAATTTGGAACCTATACTATATTGCACCATAAACTATGTTATATTGTGCTTAAACCAAACAGAAAATAGCTACTCCCAGTATTATGAATTTTGGAATTCTTTCTTGAATACAATGTTTGTTTTGATATTATTGGATAATAATAATAATAATTTATTATTATTATTATTATTATTATTATTTTCCCCCTCCACTTTTCTCCTATTTTTTCTTCATCCTCTGCTTCATCTTCCTTTTTTCTTCTTGTTTCTTTCTTTCTTCTTCTTTTTTCTTTTTTTTTCTTTCTTTTTTTCCTCTCTCTCTCTCTCTCTTTTTTTTCCCCTCTTCTCTTTCCTTCCTTCCCCAAGGCAATTCAGGAATGTTTTCCAGTTTGTTAGAAAATGAATAATTTTCAATTTTTCTTAATATTATGATTGTTTGACTTATGCATTACTTATGCATGTTCCTCTTACTTGAGTCAGGTAGAAGATAACAACATTTGAACTTTATTTTCATTCTCACTTTTATTAGAATACCAGACATTTTTATTGTAATAACACATGTCTTTGATAAGTTGGAATCTTTGATTATGTTGGAAAGATTTTAGCCATTCTTTTTAAATGAAATTATGGAGAAATTGTAGTTTTTCTTAACGAAAATAATTTCTTCAGCTATATATTAGTCTGTCCTAATAATTGGAGAGGATCAAGGCCTTATTTACGTATCCAATTTGAAATATATGGCTTCCTTTTCTTGAGGTCTCAGTATTTTATTTAGACATGAAACATAACACTACAAATTCTTACGAGAAAATCATATTATCAGTAATTAATTATGGTTCTTAATCTTTAGTTCTCTTATTTTGGTTTTTCTGTTCAGTTCATGCTAAAGAAGTTATTGCCCACTTGAGAAATCGATATAGATTAGAGCAGTTTATATGTATTTGGTGATAAATTTGGTTACATGGTTGGAGGTTGAGTGTTTTCTTTTGGAACTGGCTTCTTTTGAAATATTGGCGGTAGAGGCTGGACACAAGAATTACCATAGTCACTTCAAGTGCCTTCACTGCTGTTCATATGCTAATCTCTTTGGTTGGCGTTTGGGTGCAGTCCCCCCAGGGAACGAGCCCATCCACGCTCTCCCCAACCAGTCTGTCTTCCCGGCCTGCGGGCAGGTTCTCATTCGGTGGGGGAGGGGGAGGAGGCGGGGGTGGGTCTCCGCAAGAATCTCAAGGAACCAGCCCAGGCCATTCTCCTGGTACACGACGGCGCCCCTACCCACAAGCCCATCTGCAGAACCTGGTGCTCCCAGCAGGGGCCCAGCCCACAGCTGTAAGTTTATGGCTGTGTGGACATGTATCTGTGTGTTGTTTTGCATGGCTTTTACCAGCAAGACTCATGTGGGTGTCAGGTGTGCAAAAAGTCTTCCACCAGGAGAACATTATTCCCATTTGCAAAGTGCAAAACTTCCCAATTGTAGATATTTAGTGTATAAAAATATTTGAACATGCCTTTTGCTTATCAGCCACACTTACACAGATATGGTAAAACCTTATTTTATTGTTCAGTCCCCTTATCGGCTTGGTCCTCAAAATAGCTCAACAAAAATTGTGTTTTTGTGCTATAGTTTAGTTACTTATTATATATGTAAGTTCATATGTATTTTATCCATCAATCATTTGGTTCTGGCAATAAGCTAACTTTTTTCAGTTAAAATTTGAATGAAAGGATATTTTTTAAACAAAATTTGGTCACTTTTTTATGGAATTTAATGAGTAATTATAATCATAGCACATGTTATAATATATCAATATTGCATATAAGCATTGTTCCATATATTTTCATTATCTTTTGCTGATGTGGATTTGCAGGACTTTCACTTTGAACTGACAATTATTGAAACTTGCATTTCAATTTTCCAAAGCTTCTGGAATTCAACATATTTGCTGTATTCATTGCTCTTGAAGAGGATTTCAAAAATTGGCTTTGAAATTTCATTTAAACAAATATAATAAAAACAATGTACTAATAATGTTATTCTTAATGCTCATTGAATGAGAAAATGTGTTACTAAATAATATTACTTAAATATATCTATTATCCAAACTAGAAACTATCCAAACATTTAATTCTGACTGTGTGATTGAATTCAGTGTTGAATTCTTTTACATATAATTTTGTTTCTGTTTGAGAAATTGCCTGGAGGATTAATGAAAATGATGAGCAGAAACTAATAAGAAAGATTATTTCAAAGGCCCAGGAATATGTTTCGCCATTTAATAGTTTTCATTACAAATGTTGAGTTTCATGTTTTGCCCAAGGACTCGCCATTATGTAGTTTTGTTTATATATTTTTTTTTTTTCCTATTTGTCCTGTTCCCTTTATTTATATCCTTCACATTTCTCAAATATGACCTTCTAATTGATACATTACGAAATTTTAATGGTTCCATTCACTTGTATGTTTAGAAAAATGTATATTGTAGAAATATTAGCTTAGGACACAATTTTTTGTGTAGATAGAGCAATATATAGATTCCATAACTTGTGAATTAGTAAAATTAGTTGTCTTGTTTTGCTACATGTGCTGGGTAGATCTTAATATCTCAGGTAAGAAGCTGTTAGGTGGTGTGGTAGTATATTTATGTGGAGAGATCAAAGTTTGCTTTTGGACATTCCAGATGCTCGGTAAGTTGTGTTAAATTCTAGGAGTCATTGTCAGAAAATGTTTTTTAAGTTTCATGTTTTTCAAAGTCAGGCAAATAGTTGTATATAGTTACATGTGGTACATTTTGTAGTTTTGCTTTTTTCCTGCAATACATTAATATTTAAGTTATTTTATCTTCTTGCGTGAAAACTGATTAATTTTTTTTTAGTTTATTCAGTATCTGAAGTGTAATTTTTCATGCATACTAATGCAGTTTATTGTAAAGAATCTAATACTTATCTATAACCCTTAATGTAGGTATTTGTTCACACAGAAAATAAGCATATCTTAAAACATTGTTCATGATAGATCAATCATTTGTCCTGTTAAAGTGGGCATCAAATTTTGGGCCAATTTAACAAATATTGGAAAGAATCAGTCTATCCTTTCAACTGTGCTATACTTGATGTTTTTGCTTTTAAACTAGAAATCTTACAATCAGCATGATATTTCATTAAATTTTCATGCAAATTTAATCTGAAAACTACTCATAATGAAGTTCTGTACTATCCATTTGTGTGTTTGAATGCATGTGTCCCCATGTAATGGTTAACTTTTTTTCATCAGCTTTCAGTAATTTTGATTGGTTGGTTAAAGCAGTGGCATTTGGTTTGCCTTTAACAGCTGCACTTTTTTTATTCTCTTCTCTTTGCATGGCCGCTTTATCTTGTAGTGTGTAGTTGAAGTATTTTGTTTTGGTCTCACCTTTGTTCCAGAATCATCTTTCAGTGCCATCTCTTGTGAACACAAGGTATCTCCATCAATCTAAGGTTAGTAGATGCATGAAAGTGTCACATCAGTGTTGTTTTGGTGGAAGTTATTGTTAGTTTTGCTTTCTAAATGTTATACAGTATGTACTTATGTGCCAATTATTTCTTTTCAGCTCACGTGTATGCCAATACATATATAAATGTGTATATATATAAAATTTTTATTGTTTTGTTCAGATACATCTACATGAAAATTTTGTGATTTTCAGGGGATTACGTTGGATGGTGGAAGCCAATTAGATACTTTTCAATCAAACTACCTTTACCAACAACAGCCACAGCAGCAGCAACCACAACCACAACAGCAAACACAATCTCCTCAGCAGTCTCCGCAACCTTTGCAGCAGCAGCCTCTTCTTCACCAGCAACCAAATACGCCTCCCTTACAGCAACCTCAACAGCAACAGCAACAGCAACCTCAACTCCACCATCCACAGTCGCCACAGCAACAACAACAGCAGCAACACCAGCAACAGCACCAACAACAGCAACACCATCAACAGCAACATCACCATCAACAGCAACAACACCAACACCACCAGCAGCAGCAGCAGCCACAACATCAGCACCAGCAACAGCAACAGCAACAGCAGCAGCAACAGCAACAGCAGCAGCAGCAACAGCAACAACAGCAGCAACAGCAGCAGCGGCAGCCTAGCCCTCAACCACAACCATCACAAAGCCCAAATCTCATATCCAATTCTCAAAACATTTCCCCTGTAAGTATGATTTTAAATCGTGTAGAGTTGATAATTTTAGAATCAAGTTTTAACAACTTAGTCCTTTCTTTAGAATTAAAATTAAATTTTCACAGGTATTTTAATATAGAAACAATGATGAATCCAATCCTGCACACAACTTGACACCCAATCTTTAAGTGCTGATATGTTTAACCCTTTTGAAGCAGCATTTTATATATATATATATATATATATATATATATATATATATATATATATATATATATATATATATATATATATTTTTTTTTTTTTTAATTTTTTTTTAAGTGAAAGGAGTGTGGATAATATCTCACAGGAATTAAATTACTTTTTTATTTATTGTCATAATAGAGCGATCATGGGATGTACTGCAATTCATCTACATTGCACGTATTTTTGAAGTTTGTGTTCCATATTATCACCAGCTTTGCATTTGTAATTATGCAATATAGAAAATGGTTGTTCTTAGAACTGTAGAATTTCTAATCTTTTGTGTAATTGACTATGGAATAGTGCTTAGAGCTTACATGTTCTCTTGATTTCTGAGCTGCTGTGTTGTAAGTAGCACCAGTGCTTAACTCATTTTGCCCGAACCTAAGTATGGAAAATTTTAGATGATTTGCATTTGCGTAACAACATTTCAAGCCTTTTTGGCATTGAACATGAGTAATTCTTCTTGAACATTGCCAGGCGTATGTCAAATCAAGTCAGGGCAAACCACACCAAACCGAACTGTACCATATGGTACCGGTACTGATCTATATTTCACAATATAAGTGAAAGATAAATTTAATTTTACTGATGTAGGCTGAAATCACATACAAGTTTTTAGTACCATTTGCTTGTGCTTTGAAAAATCATTTCCCAAATCTCCGTTTTATAAATTTCAGAAATACAAAATTATTCTCAATACAAAAGCACAAGCATCTACTTTCAGAAGAACGAGCATAAATCTAATATTCAAGCACCTTAAGCCACGCCACACCACATCACAATCACACCACAATCACACTCGGAACATCCTATTTCCTTCCAGGGAAAACCAATTTTTGCACTCCCACAACACTATTTGATTTCATGTTGTACTATGTTGCCAACTGTTGCAATTGTCAGTATTTCCCTTTCATTATGATTTAGAATATATTAATCAACCCAAAAATGAACCTCTAGACTTAATTTTCCAAAACATGATTTACCTCAAAATTCTGTTCTGTAAAAACGAGTGAAATGTAATGTCACAAACAATAATATTTAAGTTTCTAAATAAAATGCAATGTAATTTCAACATAATTATTTGATAGTTGTAGGTTGCAAATGGCGTATAAACAAGAAATGATTTAATTTATGTGGTTAGGTTCTTAAAAAATGCAGTATTCATCTCCCATTTCATAACGCATCATGTAGATTAACCCGAGTTAAAATTATATTTTTTAGTCATTATGAGTTTCATAAAAAAATTCTGAACAAGTACTCTGTTATCTCAAAATGTTTATTTGAATATGCAAAAGTCATTATACTTTAACGTATGACATTTAAGTCTCCCTGCAGAGATATTTCATTTTGTACATGAAGACCTTGGGCCAATAACATGCTATGCCACATTTCTGGTGAAATTGAATATTAATGATTTTTGATGCCCCATTGATATATGTAGATGTTGGATTTTTATTTTAAAGATTTGCCACAAGATGGCAGTGTAATTCATAAATTAATGTTTGTTATTCCAATGTGTAGAAAGCAATGTCTAAACCTTTACTCTCCTTTTTCTCAGAATTTAAGTATCACGGCGTAGCATGTTATTGATCCAAGGTCTTCAAATTGTTGGCTCCTTTTTTTTATCAACTAAAGCTGAATGAAACAGAACTGTAGCAAGAACCTTCGCTTTAACACAGTTAATCAATGTTTAAGTTGCTCCCCAAAAGTTTGTAATAGGCCAACATTTGTCATCCATGTGCAGATCTTCTTTTCATCTAAGTGCAATTACTCTCACCTCATGAGAATATGTCTTAAAGTTATCTTTTCTTTTTGAATTAACACCATCTTGAATAAACTTTTGACAGAAGTAGTTTCTTGTCTTGAGAAACTGAAAGTTTATATGAAAAATAAAATAAAGAAAGGAAACCCATACAAACGTTCCAGAGATAGTTCTCATTATTTGAGTTAACACATTTTGTAGAAGGCAGTTTGCTTAAAATGCACAGTTTATAAAGAAATTAGCTGAAGTGAATATTTCCCAGTTTAATACAATTGTTATTAATATTTCTATATTTAAAAGTTTGCATTGCAATAAATAAATGTGACTTTTTCCCCTAGTTAAATTGCATTTCCAAAATAACATATTTCAAAACTGAGTATTAACAGAATTTTTTTATGATGTACTGTATCCTGTTTTCAGGTTGAAATAGAATAAATACCAATGGTAAATAGAGCAGGTTTTTAATTAATTTTTTTTTGCTATTTGTTGGTTGGTTGGTCAGTCAGTCAATCAACTCATGAAATTTTGGAATGTAGGAAAAATGTTGTCCCCTGTGTGTAGCATGAAGCAAGTATTTGCCTCTACTTTGTCTTAAAGATTGCAGGAATAACATGTTACCATTGCTTGGGAGATTCTAGGGTTTACATCCTGATGATGGAACAGTTTTCAACTGTAGTTAGGTTGAAATCAGCCATAGTGTGGGTGTGTGGGAGCGAATTCAGGTTACCAGCTGCTCTGGTCAGTAGTTTTCTTGGTTTCTCCTACCAACACCAGGTAGTACCTTAATAAACAAGCCAGGGATTGCATGCAATCTTTCCTTTCTCTTCGTTGTCGTATCCCTTAAAAAAAAATACAAAGTGGGATGCTCTACTGTGGGGAGATACCTGGTTGGGGAAACCCCACATGTAGATTAGAACCAGATCATTCCTTCCAGTTGAGGAAGAACACCACCACCTACTTCTAAAAACATACACTACACTGACAGGTCTAATGACTTAAGCTGTTGCCATGCCTGAAAACATGAATTAATTAGTCAGTCAGTCAATGTTACTACTGCATCATTAAGTTGTCTGCTGTTAAATCAGTAAAAAATTTGTTTTATTGCTCTTGTAAATAGTGAAAGTAGATAACAGCAATACATTTAAGATCAGATAATGCTTAGTGTAGTAAACCCCTTGCTTAGCTTAAAATCCAGTGCTTCAGTCCTGCACTTTTCCTTGAATAGAGCCACAAATTTGATGTTTCAGCAACATTTGAATTCCTTGAATACGTATCGCAGCCCGCCGCCCCTCAGTAGGCCTAGCCCCCAGACTTCCCCTGGCTTAACTGTGCAGGTTAGTATTCTTTGTTTGCATGTCTTGCAAGTTCACTGTTGCTTTGCATGTTAACTTGAATTTACAAGAATTTTCATTTTGCAAATGGTGATTTTTTTTGGTTCTAAAATATTTTGTATGTTTTTGAAAATGTGATTATTTTGTCCAGTGATTCTCCAACAGGTATATTCTTCAGTTCATAATTCACAATTATTTCTTTGATTGGCACCATATATGGATAGTATTTTTTCATTTAGCTATTTAGGCTCCATCTTCCACTTCATCATTTCTTTTTCTTTATTGTTTCTCTTGAATGGCAATGATTTTTACTACCCCTTTTTCACGTTGCCATTCCTCTTTCTTTTTCCCTCTTCTCCTCCTCTTAACATCTCTTTTCCTCTCCCTTCTCTCTCATCTTTCTTTCTCTCCCATTTTTCTTTCTTTCTTTATTCTCTCTCATATTTCTCGTTCTCTCTCATATTTCTCGCTCTCTCTCATATTTCTCGCTCTCTCTCATATTTCTCGCTCTCTCTCATATTTCTCGCTCTCTCTCATATTTCTCGCTCTCTCTCATATTTCTCGCTCTCTCTCATATTTCTCCCTCTCTCTCATATTTTTCGCTCTCTCTCATTTGTCTCGCTCTCTCTCATATGTCTCGCGCTCTCTCATATTTCTCCTCTCTCTCATATTTCTCGCTCTCTCTCTATTTCTCTCTCTCATTTTTCTCTCTCTCTCTCTCTCTCTCATTTTTCTCTCTCTCTCTCATTTTTCTCTCTCTCTCTCATTTTTCTCTCTCTCATCTTTCTTTCTCTCATCTTTCTTCCTCTCTCATATCTTTCTTTCTCTATCTCTCATCTTTTTTCTTTCCCTCTCTCACATCTCTTTCTCTCTCTCACACACACACATCTTTCTCTCTCTCACACACACTCACACATCTTTCTCTCTCTCACACACACACACACACACACACATCTTTCTCTCTCACACACACACACACATCTTTCTCTCTCTTACACATCTTTCTCTCTCACACACACATCTCTCTTACACATCTCTTTCTCTCTCTCACACACACATTTCTTTTCTCTCTCTCACACACACATTTCTTTTTCTCTCTCACACACACATTTCCTCTCTCACACACACATTTCTTTTTCTCTCTCACACACACATTTCTTTTTCTCTCTCACACACACATCTCTTTTTCTCTCTCTCACACACACATCTCTTTTTCTCTCTCTCACACACACATCTCTTTCTCTCTCTCTCTCTCTCTCACACATCTCTTTCTCTCTCTCACACACATCTCTTTCTCTCTCTCACACACACATCTTTCTCTCTCTCACACACACATCTTTCTCTCTCTCACACACACATCTTTCTCTCTCTCACACACACATCTTTCTCTCTCTTACACACACCTCTCTCACACATCTCTTTCTCTCTCTCACACATCTCTCTTTCTCTCTCTCACACACATCTCTTTTTCTCTCTCTCTCACACATCTCTCTTTCTCTCTCTCACACATCTCTCTTTCTCTCTCTCACACATCTCTCTTTCTCTCTCTCACACACATCTCTCTTTCTCTCTCTCACACACATCTCTCTTTCTCTCTCTCACACACATCTCTCTTTCTCTCTCTCTCACACATCTCTTTCTCTCTCTCTCACACATCTCTCTTTCTCTCACACACACATCTCTCTTTCTCTCACACACACATCTCTCTTTCTCTCTCTCACACACACGTCTTTCTCTCTCACACACACGTCTTTCTCTCTCACACACATATCTCTCTTTCTCTCTCATACACATATCTCTTTCTCTCTCTCTCTCTCTCTCTCTCTCTCTCTCTCTGTCTCTCACACACACATCTTTCTCTCTCACTCACGTCTCTTTCTTTTTTTTCTCTTTCTCTCATCTCTCTTTTTTTTCTCACTCATCTCTCTTTCTTTATGTTTTTTAGTTTCTCATATACATATATGTATACATACAGTGAATGTTATGTAATGCTGCGGAAATCTGATTTCGGGATTTCAATGAAAATTCATTCAACATTTTGGTATTTCAACGTTTTGGGGCCCCCTGATATCGATTTTTGCCCCTTCCCAAAACATCCAGCTCTGTGATTTGGACAAACATTCTTTAAATCATGGGGTAATTTACATGAAGCCCCTGGGCTTTTTTAACGTTTTCTCAAACATACCTTCTTCTTTTTCCCTGTTGTAAGAATAGAGTGAAATACACTTATAAAAGGCCATAATTCTGATATTTATGGTTAACCCTGAATTTCCTAAAATTGCAAAAGTTTGAATTTTTTCGGCCTTACTACAAAATTGTAGATTGATTCCTTACTGCAAAAAGAAATTTCCATCAAATGAAATGTATTCTCCGTAATTAATTCTTTCATTCACATCATGTACATTGTTTTGAAGGTTGCAGTAGTTTTCACACAATTTGTGTGAAATGCGAACAATATTAAAAAATATCAGAAACAAAAATGTAAGTTATCCAAATTTGTTTCTTTAAATTTTGGTAGGGATAATGCTTAATGTATAAGATGGCATCAACACCATTTTGCTATATTCTTTTGTTTTTTCAAAAATTACACAAATGTAATGTTTTTAAATTCTCTGTCATGTCACTAATATTTACATTACCGGCTATTTTTACACATAATTGCATTTATGTGTGCTTCAAATGATGTCATAAAGTTTCTCGATATTTCAAACCGGGAGAGGTAGGTGAGGGCATCAACTGATGTCACTGCAGTGCCTCTGACCAGGAGGTCTTTGTTTCAAGTGTGGACGGCAGGGTTTTCGACACTAGCTTGTCAGGTAGGTCGAATTCAGTCGCTGACTGGAGGGGAATTCTAACAGCCAGCTGCTCTGTATCTGTTTTTCGTGGTTTCTCCGATCAACATACGGCAAATGTCGGAGCAGTGCCCTAACAAAGGGACCAGGGACCGCACGCGACCTTTCCTTCCTCTTTCTTCGATCCCTACCCCTTACGTACACACACCTACATGCATTACACCACCACACGTGCCAGGAGACCAGTTGGCAGCGTACAGATTGTCCTGGCTTGAGAGGTGCCCTGCTGGTGGGAGATACCTGTTTGGGAAAATCCTGCTAACTGCTGATAGTAGTTCGGTGCAGGATCTCGGCATCCAGCCAGGGAATCCACCACCACCTGCATTGGGAGGGACATGCACCATACTTATGAACTAATGACCTTAGCTGTTATTGTGCCTGGAATCTGTGACAATCAGTCGAAAACTCTTCTGTATTTGAAAATTTTGTTGTACAATATTCTCTTAAAAAAACGTTTTCTGACCTCAAAATTCTACACTTTCAGAAATGTTCAAACGCCATTTTCTTCAAAAAGGCTCAACATTTTTACTTTCTCGCATTTACTAATGTAAGAAGAGAAAGCATTATGATTGTGCGCCGGAAAACGGCGAATTTTCGACACAAACTCTTATTCCGGGCCCTGGTAACGAAAAAGTGGATATATCCAGTTGCTAAATATTGAAGAAAAATCTTCTAACACGCAATGTAGCCAGAATCAACTTTTTATCGTCTTTCATACCAAAAAATCGATTGATGGCTAAACATCCATTCGTCCATTTGTCCTTGTACACAGCTCTAGCACGTAAACCATTTAGCTGATTTTCTTCAAAATTGTTATTCCCCAATCGTTTTGGCTGAATTCGCGGCCCCTGGAATTTGAAAACAGTATTTTAATTTTGGAGGTACTTTACATGAAGCCCCTCAGACATTTTCAAATAAATGGCTCTAAATTTTTTGATTAATTTTGTTGTTGAAGAGTGCAAAGGACGTTTAAGAGAGTGGTACAGGTCTCGTTTTTGTTGAAATCCCCGATTTTTCGAAAATTAAAAAACATCTATAAAACTACAAAATTGAAGATTGAGATTTTTGCCTCAAATAAAATCTGTTGTACAAAATTGTCTCTTTAAAAATGGTCATGTATGATTTTTTTTGAAAAATGAGTAGTTTTTCCTCAATTTACGTTCGAAATTCTTGCTTTTTTCCCCTTCTTTTTCTTCTCCTCCTTCCCCAAAACGGCGCCAAATTTTTTCTTTAAATTTTCTCCATTAACGTAATAAGAGACTACTCTCCATTAACGTAATAGAGAGAGAAATTTGGTGCTAATTCCATTTTCAGGTATCGCTCAGTGTTTTTCAAAATTGGAAAAGAATTTGTTTTTTAACTACAAAATTTAAGATTTTTGCTGCAGACGAAGTCTGTTGTATAAAAGTAGCTCTTTTTAAAAAGATCATGTGCAATTTTTTGTAAAAGTTAGTAGTTTTCGAGTAATTTCTGTTTGGAAACTGGATCACACTTTGATTGTCTGTTATTTCTATTCGGATTTTTAGTATCCTGTTTATTGTAGACAATTACTTATTAGTCAGTTAAAAACCAATTAGAGTATATGGAAAGAGGGGGGAGGGTTAAAATTGTTTAAAGGAAACGCTTATTCTTCATAAAATATCACATGTAATCTTGATAAAAACTTCAACACATGAAATGTTGCAATGTTTTCATGTAGTATGAGAAAATCTGTGCCATTCTGTAGCGCCACTGTTTTTTGTACCAGTTCAGTGACTTTTTTTCATATTTAGTGCATGAACTGTAAAATAGTACGACACTTCGTGTGTATTCTTTCCTGTTTTTGAACAAATTATGAATGTGACTTTTACCTGAATGTTGTGGTTTTTTTAAGTATTTTCTTTGTGTTATTGAAAGTATTATAACTGTTCAAAACAGAAAGGAAAACAAATAATTATCTATGTGATGTTACAGGCCAGCTCTTTGGTGTACCGTAGTGGTAGTCCTGGAGAAACAAGCCATAGTGGTCCTCAGAGCCCTGTCTCCCCTGCCAGCCCTCCTGGAGCAGGTCTTGGTTCCAGCAGCCCATTCTTGGAACATGGCAACTATGGGCTCAGTCCAGCGCAAGCACTCGCTTTGCAACAGGGTTTTGAGCAGTTCAGCATGGTATGTTATCTGACAATCCCTTTTTCAAAGTATTTGTGATTTGTGAGTGAATTGCAGGATTTTTAAATTAATGGAAATGTTTAATTTGAACGTCCCATAGCTAATATGCACGTATTTATGGACTAAAAATGTGAAAAATATGGAGTATGAACTAAAAATTCATTAAAAAGATAAAAATAGTGAAAATAATTTTTGTAATCAAATGTTCAAGTGTCATAAATGGAACGGTCAAAGAACTTAGTTTTAAAATCAGACATTGAACAGAATTTAATGAATCCTAGTACTAAAGTAGACTGAACATTTTTATATTGTTCAAAGTAAGCTCAATATTTTTTTGTATCAAATGACTATTCATGAGTAAAGCTTACAAAGCAGTGTTTTAAATATGTACAAACTGAAACTAACTCTTTTGTGCAATATTTCTTTGAATTTCCTATAACTTCTTAAAGCATCAAAAGAGATAATAGAGGCATTCTTGAACCTCACAATATTTTGTAGTGCTGTAATTTGGCTCTTTAAACACATCAAAAATAAATTCTCCCAAAAATAAATGCAATATTTACTAAATATAACAAGGAAATTGGTGAAAATGGTTCTTATTGGACATAAAATATACAGAACTGATTGTGTTAAAATTGCACTAAAAGTTATTAATAATAATAATCTTTTAAGAGTAATTTTGAAATGGAACATAATGCATATAAAACATTGAATTACACAATAATATGCAAGTTTTCCATAAACTTGTGAAAATATTTACTGTACGTAGAAAAATATAGAATAATATAGGCAAATATAGAATATCAAAGTTGTCTCAAATCACATTGAAATCCTAATTCATTAACATATGACAAAAGTTAATGAATTAACTAAGAAATTACTTACTTATCTAGCCCTGGTTATCATTACTTAAAATTATAAATACGGACCATGTGGACTTGTTTATAAATGAAATCTTACGTTACTCACTAAATAATTTTCAACAATTAATTAAATTCCACCAAACTTAAGATACTCTTGACTTCTGTAATCAAATCACACTCGCACAAATCATCTGTCAAAGCAATCACACAGCTCACAGATCAGATGTATCCGGAAGGAGGTCCTACATTAAAAATAGGACAGTGACAATCATAGAAACAGCAGTACACAGATTCTCTAACAAGATTCCAAAACTGCAAAATTTACCCCCAATGAAAGTGGTAGCTGGTAAACCAAGATTGAGGTGAAATACTTTCAAGTTAAAATTTTGCTCAGTATTTTGAAAATATACATTCTCATATTCCTTTGAATATAATAAAAATGGAACTTGGATTTCTTCAATTTCATATTGTGCCCCCTCACGTTTTGGTTGTTGGGTCTTGGTGTAGAAGTTCGTTAGTTCAAGACAGACTGTTCTAAACATTGTAATTTAATTATTTCATTCATTGAAGCGCCAAACTACACAAACATGAGTGGAATATCTGGCGCTTACCTGCATAATGTGAAATTAACAATAGGAGATTTGAAGATCTAAGTTTATAGTCGGTTGTTGCGAAATATAAAATCCCTGATGTGACTGATGGGGTTTACATTTTTCATTAATTATAAAGCTATTTTTACAGATTTGGAGCCAAAATTTTGTGTATACTTAGAACACGGTCCAATGCAACTGATGGCATCCATATCTTATTTTTTTCAAAAATGGCGCTTCGCCAGTTGATGCATAACACCATCCAACTGTTTATTGTTTCTTTGATGGTTTTTATTTGTAGGTTATTATGAAGGATTGAATTGAGGATGCACCAGGGGGCATTTGCAATGATATGCAGTAATTTAGATTGGAATCTTTGTAAAATTTCTGTGTTTGAGTGACTTGCAGTACCCCGTAATTGAATACCACATGTCCAAATCGGAATTAACTGCATTTTGTATAGCAGAATCTTGTTTTTAAGAGTCATAGCTGATTTGCGCCTCAGTAGCTAGTACATTTTTTTAAAATTTGAGTTCCAATTCTTTTCTTTTAGTTGTTATGTGCTTTTTCCATGTTAATCATCTGTCAAGGTGCATTCCTAAGTATTTGATGGTATCAGCCTGTGAGAAGATTTTGTTTTGTTAATTTGAATTCTCCACCTTTTAAATTCTGTTGATAATTTATATAAACATTGCTCAAGCAATTCTGAGGCTTTTTTATGGTTTTCATTCAAGTTAGGACCGTAGTGTTGTCCGCATATGTTGAAGTGGTGATATTTTCAGATGTTGGTCAGTTCTTAAAATAGCGTTGAATATTAATGTTACTAGTACGATGGCCTTCTTAGATAATTTCTTCAGCACTTCACCGTTTATTAAGTCGTATCCTGGGGCTTTGTGTGATGGTAAGTTTTGTATTACTCTTTCTACTTCGTAAGTTGTGAATGTCGTCATGGGCAGTGACATTTGTAAGGGCGCATATGTTTCTATTTCAAGTTCCACCTCTGGGTCAGTGGACGGAGATGGCTGAAAAACTTTTGCAAGATATTGCACAAAGGCTGTTGCCTTCTCTGTATTACTCCTTGCCCATGAACCATCGTCTTTGCATATAGGTGGGATTGGTTGAATTGGTCATTTAAACATTTTTGTTGCGTTCCACAATGAATAATCTGATTCTTTACAGGGGGATAGATTCTTAAAATATTTATTTCAACATCCTTCAGTTCTTGAAGTGCCAATCTTAAATCTTTTGTAGCTCTGTTCAGATTTTCTTTGTCAAGTGGATGCCTTTTTTCTTGATAGACTCCTTTTAATTTTTTTTGGTGGAGACTTTTTCTCTGATATATTGAGGATAAGACACATTATTATATTTAGTGTTGAAATTTGGCGTGGAATGCTAGGCTGCATCTTGAATACATCTTGTTATGTATTCAACTGCATTGTCTACTTTGTCTTCAGTCTTCAGTGGAATTTGAACCTTTAGATTCTCTTCAAAATACATCTGAAATTCTTCCCAGTCAGTTTTTGAATTGGTTAAGTTAACTTGCTCTTTTGTAGTAATAGTATGTGAACTAATAGCAATGAGTCTGTGGTCTGTGCTGAGATCTAATGAGGCTTCAATTTGTATGAATTTGGAGGAAATGCCCTTCACAATAATGAAGTCTATAAAGTCAGGAATTTTGCAGGTATCTGATGGCCAATAAGTTGGTTGCCCTGTTGAATAGTATGAAAGGTTCATGGAAGCTTTATTCAATTCCTCACCTCTAGTTGTATTTAACCTGGAACCCCACTTTCAGTGTTTTGCATTATAATCTCTGCCAATGATGAATCTCATTCCAAGGGATTTGAAGAACTTGAAATCGTCCTGTTTCACTTTGTGCTTTGGCGAGCAATAGATAGCAGATACGCTTAAGGGCCTGTGTTAGTTGTTAATTTGGATTGTAGGGGCCTGTATGTGCTCTTCACAATATTTATCTACTTCATGGTCATTGATAGAATTTCTTATTATGATTGAAGTACCTCCATGAGCTTTTCCACAAGGATGGTTTGTTGTATACATAGTATAATTCGGAAATCTCATATGGCTCAAAGACGTCAAGTGTGTTCCAGACACTAAAAATATATCTACTTCACTATTAATCAGAAAATATTCGACTTCCCGTCTTCTTGATTCCAAGCTGCAATGGTAAGCTGATTTCTCATTTCGTTAGAACTTATAAAGAATTAAGAAAAAAATTTACTAACACATGGTGCAGCCAGAATTCCTGTTTTGTTACTCCTTGATACCAAAAAACAAATTGAGAGCAAAACGTCCGTCCATCCACCCACCCGTCTCCTAATTTTGTTATTAGTTTTTCACTACATGAAAGTTAAAAGAATGCAATACAATGTGACCTGACACTTCATTTTAATTCTCCTTTGGTGCCTATTTTACATCTTTACATATAATATTTCATAAATACATTTTTGGGAACACTGAAGAGCACCTATATGCAAAGCTAGCCGAATCCCAGTGAATAGCTGAATATGCGTCAGGGAATAAGCGGGTTTAAATTTTGCAGCATTGGCAGCAGTTCTTTGTTGAAACAGCTGATCTCATTATTACTAATGAAATACTCTTTTTCACTTTTTTCTTAAATATTTAAATGATAGAGAATTTAGAAGAATTTCAATATTACCTGTATGGAACTGCTGCAGTATCTCGGAATTCAAATTTTTACAGCATATCATACACTGCCACATATTAAAATGTATTGGATTTCAGTTGGAGATGAGATTTCAATTGCAAAGGAAATCATTGACCAGAAATAGGTTGGGGGGGGGAGTTTCTTCGTGTCTTTGATAATGATAGATCAGTCAGTCAGGTCATTATTAGGGAAAAAGGCAATATTTTGAGAGTTCCAACAAGAATTTGGTAAATCGGAAGTTGATAATGACCACTCTTCCTTTCAGTGATTCAAATATATTGATTTATATGAATCAAAGGTATAGTTTATGAATGGTAAACCAATTAGATTTGTTTTTAAATTATGGGACCTGGTTTCTTTGGATATTTGTTTTCGTTTTCCTACGGCAAGGCAAATGATGGTAGAAATGATGGATTTGAACTTAGTGGACTAGGTGTTTTCAGTTGCTAGAAGATGAGCCTAACTAAATCATCACGCCAAGAGATATTTTTTGACTCTTTCTTTACATCATTCAAGTTGATGAAATTTAGTTAAAATTAGGAACAGTTTGAGGAAATCATTGTAAACATTGTTAGTAGTTGAAAGTTGTAAAAGTTTAGCTAAATTATGTAAGGAAAAGTTCGACAGCCACTGGGTCACAAAATAATTTATTTCTTTCGTCAGATGATTCAATGCAGTGACCATGAAATCAAATGTAAGTGGACCAGATCTTGTAGTCACAGTAACGTGATACAATCTGAAGAACAGAAGAATGAAGTGGTGTCACAGATCAGCATTGTTGAGTACAGCTAAGGTACAGGAGGAGTAGACGTGCATAACAATGCCAAAGCAAATTGTCATTGCAGTGCTGTTGGGAAGTGCAAATGCAATTGTGAATGCATGAAAATTTTACATAATATTGTTAACAATAAGAAAGATGTTAAATATGAAGTAGGTTAATTATATTAATTATTAGTAGGCTAACATTAATGAAAACAAGTTGAAGTACTTGAGCATGATTCTTGAAGTCCAATTTTTCCACAACAAAAGAGGAAGGCTATCGAGTAAAGCTTTACGATATAATGCAATTTGATGGTCTTGATCACAAAATTGGAAAATGTGAAAGTAGATGTAGAAGATGTTACATCTTTCATGCCTCATCTCATCACAATTCATTATTGCTCAAAGTGCAATATATGTGTTCCAAGTCATGTAAATTGATTCAAAAAATCTTCATGAATAATAGTTTGTTTTTTTTTTCTTTCTTCATCTTCTTCTGCTTGTTCTTCTGCTTCTGTTTGTTCTTCTTCTTCTTCTTCTTTCCATATACTGTAACAGGTAATTCACGGTAATATACTCCTTACCCTCTCGCCAAAATCACTACAATTTATTTATACTAAACGCAACATCGCACCCCACGTTCTAGGCGCTACTGTAGCGGTGATTCTCTGTTTCATAGACTAGCTATCTTTCTAGTTACTTACTTTCAATTAATTACATAGGCATGCCCGATATTTTGTCAAAACATTATTTTACGTGGTTACAGAAAATTTCTTTGGTCGCAGGTCGTGGCCGGCCACTACGGGAATTACCTGTAAACTAACGTTCAATACCCAGGCTTCTATTTAATTCAAATAATAACACATCTTCTGTGAGAGAAAGGAGAACTTCGGAAAAATTCCGTTCTCATTGGTTTATTTCTTTTCAAAAAAATAAGTATTCACATGGAAATTCTCTTCGCTTTCGTAAAGCCCTTACCCAGTAACTAGACATGTAACAACAATACGAAGACACGCACATACACACTCGCTTTGCAACATCAACAATACAATATGATACAATAACACTTAAAAATCCAAATGATAAAACCAACTGACTGACTATTTAATTTATGTAGGAATTCCTCTTTGTAAAAATATTTATCTAATTTTTTCGTACGTACGTTGACCATTTGTCAATAAGAACATTTATTTTTTTATAACTTTGCTCAGCGACAACTTGCATGCATTATCTTTTAGAAAATACTTCACAACATCTCTCTCAACTAATTTGCAAAGAATTTAAATTATTTTGTCTGAAACATTCTTGGTCTTGTACAGATATTAACTGGAAATACTACATAAAAATAACGCGGGCACTTCCCTTTGTCGAAATGCAGCCAGCACGTCGTCGTTGCCCCAAATACGGTCACCAGTTTTGCGTGCCCAATTGCACGCGCCGACAAATCAGCTTACACCAAAACTGCATTCACCAACTTCCAAAGGAAAACCATAGCCTCCAAGAATTTTATAATTACTCACGACTGCGTTTTTGTGAAGCACATACAAAATAAACTTCTTCTTTAAGTATTGTCGCGATAACAATGGACGCCGTCGCTGCCTCGCGAAAATAAAATTCACTATGTAAAAATGAAATTACAATTCGTTCGATAAAACTTTCAACCATGTCTCACAGAAATAATTGCAGGGTTTTTTTTTTTTTCACATTCATGTTAAAACATATTTGTCTATGCCGCGTCGACTAGCTGCGAATGTACCAAGTCCAAAATCGTTCATGTTTCTCAAAAAAAAAAATTCTATGTCCACTAGCACTGCACTGTTCGATGAAAAATATTCTAAGTCCGGTTTGCACACATAATTTTATCACAGCCTAACATAAATTCGGCGTCTTGCCTCCACGAGCTCTGACTCAAAAGTGATACGAAATCAGCGTCGATTCACCACCTAAGTTCGTGTTGTCTACTGTTTTTACAAATACCGGCGAATTCCATTCTTGCATCCTCTATTGTTGTTTCATAAAATGTTCTAAAATCTAAAATATTTGTTATTTTGACATGCCATTACGTTTATTTATTACTATTTGTGCTCAACGTCCGAGTTTTATTGCCAAAATAGACGTTTCTAATACTTAATATGCCGAAAATGATGAATTTCTATCTCGAAATTATGCACTGCTTCGGCAATTGTTTTTCGACATTATTAACACATACAAGATTTCTCCAAAATAATTCCGACGTTCTATAAGTCTTTTAAACATTCCATAATTTCGCTAATTTTAAATTATGGTGATTTGCAACGCCTTTCGTCGCCCACATCATAAAATGTGCTCCATGCATGCTCCAGAGAATAGAGTTTAACTGTCTTATCGCTCTCTTCCCTGTCCAATCTTGTTGGAAATGTCATCAGAGCTTCTTCCCTTCGAGGAGAGGGTAACTCTGAGGTACTTAAAAGTTTCACTTCGTTTAATTTTCCCTGTAACGACATCCAGGTCCCCATATTCTTTTTCTCCTGCTATCATATATTCCGTTTTTTTAAGGTTTATAGTGAGACCCCATCTTTCATACTCCTCTTGTAATTTGCGAAACGTATAACTTGCATCATCTTCGTCTCCAGCTATGACCACTTGATCATCGGCAAACAGCAGGGTGTACAGTACATCATTTTCGATTGGTAATCCCATTCCGTTTCCAGTTTTTAAGCGCTTCTTCAAGACCTACTTTTGCAATTTTCCAAAAATCAGAGTCAACAATGAAAATAAGATATATGCCACCTTTATATGTGTAATTTACTTTATTCGTACAGTTAATTTAAGGAAAACATTTGGAATCATTTTTGATTGATTGTTAGTGACTTTGGGTGCATCAACTATAGCTCTTTAGTTCCACAAGTGTAGGGCATGTGATGTTCCCCGCTGGATGGCAACCTTCCGTCCACTAGCGGGGTTTCCCCAACCAGGTATCTGCCACCAGCGGGTACCACCCCAGCCGGGGTAAGCTCTAAATCACCGATCGATCTACCTGTCGGCTTGCGAGGTTCTTTTCCAACCAGGTATCTCCCACCAGTATCAGCATCATCGTCATCATCTTCACGGTCTAGGCCCAACGGCCTGTTCCGGTTCGATGGTCCACTGTTTTCTTGGTCTCCCGGGATCTCATTTTCCAAGAGGTTGATATTTCCAGGCCTTTTGAGGAAGGCGGTTCTTCTCCATTCTGTATAGATGTTGGGTCCGATTTCTTTTATATTTTTGGATTTGATCGAGAACTGATACAACTTTTAACTCTTTTCGAATATCTTGATTTCTTTTGTGATCTGGTTTTGTACAACCTTTTACTGCCCTCAGAAACTTCATCTCTGAAGCCTGTATTCTGCTCATTTCTCTTTGTTTCAAAACCCAGCATTCGCAACCGTATAGCAGGGTTGGTATTGCCATTGTCTTGTAGAATTTTAACTGGTTTCTTTTCAGGTTTTCTTACCAAGGGTTCTTCTTATGGTTCCACACATTAACTGGAACCGTGAGAGTTTCTTCTCTACATCTCTGTCGTAGTTGTATGATATATCATTTCCTAGATAATTAAAATTACTCACTTGGTTCAGAACCTGGTTTTTTACCACTATCTTAGATCTCACTGGATCTTTCCCGCAAAATGCCATAACTTGGGTTTTTGATGTGGATATTTCACAGTTATAATATCTAGCAATTTTGCTGAGCTTGTAGATATTGAGCTGAAGTTCATCTTCTGTTTCAGCAATCAAAACTTGATCATCTACATATAAGATGGAATTTAAAAAAAGGTTTTCTGCAATCTCAATACCACAAGAGGCATAGCAGTTCCATTCATTCAGCATCTCATCTATGTACAGATTAAACAGAGTTGCTGATAAGCTACAATCCTGTCGTACTCCCAGATTTATATTCAGAAATGTTTTGCTGATTTTGAAACCAGTGTCGATACATATTCTTGTTCCAGCGTACAGGCTTTTAATTACTTGGATGAGATGGTAAGGTATCCCTTTCTTTATTAAAATTTCCCACAGCAGTGGTCGTCTAACTTTATCAAAAGCTTTCACATAGTCAATAAAGGCTATGTGTGTTTCAAGATTATATTCTCTTCTTTTTTCTATTAGTATTTTGAGCCTAAATACACTATCTGAAGAAGATTGTCCTTTTCTAAATCCGTTTTGTTGTTCACTGATGATGGTGTCAGCTATTGGTTTCAGTCTCTCAGAGAGTATTCTAGTATATACTTTATAACCAGCAGTTAGTAAACTTATTCCTCCTTAATTTCCGCAGACCGATCTATCACCTCTTTTGTAAATGGGTTTTACAATAGCCACTTTCCATTCTTCTGGTATTTGACAATAGTTTCACCATAGATTAATGAAGTACAACAGTCTCAATATCAAAGCAGGGCCACCATATTTCAATAATTCAATATTCATATTGTCTATTCCTGCAGCTTTTCTATTTCTATTCATTTTCAATGCACATTCTAATTCTTTCATACTTATAGGATCTATATGTTCTGGTATGTAATTTTCTTGGACGTTTCCATTGTCCTCTATATCACACCACAGTTCTTTGAAGTACTGCAACCAATCTTGTTCTTTGATAACATTTATATTGGCTATGTCTTTCTCTTTATTAAAATGTTTCAGCTCTTAGTAAGTGTATTCTTGCCGTCTATGAGCATCATCTTCAATACAACTTATATAATAATCCCAGCTTTTCCGACAAGCTTCTCTAATCTTTTTCTTTGCTTTTGTACATTTTCTTTTATAATCAATTCTGTTTTCTTGTGACGGAGTCTGGAGTATTTTCTTGTATGCATTTTTCTTTTCTTTTACAGCTTCCTCGAGATTCTCTGTCCAGATTTTAATGCCTCTTCTTCTATAGTTTTTGTACCTATAGCCAAGGGCTTCTTTTGCTGCTGCCTCCACAGATCTTTTTATATTTGCCCATTCTTCTTCTATCTTAATGCTTGGTAAATTCATTGTCAAATGATGGTTAATAAATATGATATACTCTCATCTTTTAATAAGTTTACTTTACATGTTAATCATTTCTCCTGAATCTTTCCTTTTATACCCGTTCTTTTCCATGCAGCCATGATATTCACTGTTGCTCGTACCATAAAATGGTCAGAATTAATATCTTCTCCCTTGAACACATGTATATCTTTAACCAGATTTTTTGTTTTCTTATTTACAATAATATAATCAATGAGGCTACAAGTTCCTCTTGCTGTCCAGGTAAATTTATTAATATCTTTCTTCCGGAAGAATGTATTCGTTATTTTTAGCTCATTGTAAACACAGAAATCAATTAACCTTCTTCCATTATTGTTAACTGTTGTTTCACCAAAGGTTCCCACAACATGAGACACAGGTTGTGATCCTACTCTTGCATTGAGATCTCCTGCAATTATGACATAATCGTTTTTATTAATTGTGTTTATCACCTTTTGCATATCTTTGTAGTATGCTTCACCATCTTCATTTCTACCTTCCTCCGGAGCATATGTTCCAATTATTGTTATAATACCATGTGGTACTTTTAAACGCAATAATATTATTCTATTATTGATAAATCTATAGCTTCTGATATATCCTTTCCATTTTTTATCAATAAGAATAGCTACACCACTACTAGCCTGCCTTGTCTGAGCTACTCCAGTCTGCAACATAACCATATCTCTAATATCTGACGTTCCGTGAAATTTCTTTTTTGTCTCCGTTAGTGCAGCAATATTAATTTTCTTTCTGATCATAACTTCTATTATTTCTTCTTTTGCATGCAGTCCTCGAACATTCCAAGTCATTATATTTAAATTACCAATAATCCCATTTCGTTTACCTTTTTTCTTGGCCATGTCGTTATCAGAATTTGAGTCTGGCATATTCCCATCGAACAAGCGAGTATGTAAATTAATTCCAGAAATGTTACCAGCGTCTCGTGGAATGCGATGCCTGATAGGGCTGCTATCTTCAGGTCAGGCATCCTACCTAGCTATGTACTTTCCCCAGTAGCTAGGGTTGCCCTATCCGCCATTTCTGCCGTTAGGGTCTTTGCCTTTGTTACCCCAGGCCTGGGCTGTAGCTGGCTGGACCGTACCTCAAAATATCTGTGAGGTGCTCCAGCATGGTCGCTACACACCATTCTAGCAAATTTACTAGAACCCCATCTCTCGTTTGTTTGTCGACCCATGCCGCCGAAGGGATTGAGTACCACAACCTTGGAATGGGTTACTCGACGTAACAGGACCTACCATGTGAAGGTGAGAGAGGAGTTAAGATGGAGAGGCTAAGAGAGACTTACTTGCGAGAGTCTCTTATTTTCACTTCCACCAGCAACAAGGAATATTCCTGTAAAAAAGAGCTTCAATTTTCGCATTTACAGTAATGCTTACACGCCATTTTCTTAACAGCTGCTCCAAATTTATTAATGAAAATTGCCATATAGGAGGAGGTTTTACTCTTCATAAATATTCTAAAAGTAATATTTCGAATCTACTACTCGGAAACTGAAAAATGAGAAAACTTAAAGAAATGTATTTTGGGCGGCAGTAGATAACAGCAGACAAGAGGATGGGGCAAGATGGTAAAACTGGCACAGACCAAGGAAATTAGAATACTTTACTACGAGTAAGTCGGTGCAATTCTGTTGCACCACTTTTTACTTTCCCGTACATGTACGTATATACGGAGTAATAGGGACGGAGTATAGGGAAAATTATGTAATGCTGCGGAAAATCGATTTCGAGATTTCAACGGAAATATACGTTTTGGGGTCCCCAGATACTGAAAAAGGGGGTCTTTTCAAAACGTTCATCCGTCCATCTGTGAACAACACTAGCGCGTAAATCATACGTGCGACTTCTTCCAAAATGGATATTCCCCAGTAAATCTGTGACCACTCGAGGCGCCTCGATTTTGAAAAACTTTCTTCAAAATTTGAGGGTACTTTACATGAAGCCTCCCCCCGACAATTTCAAAATTTTCTCAGAAACCGCTCCAAATGTTTTCTTTAAGTTTCTTGTTAGAATAGAGTAAAATATACTTATTAAGGTGGCATAGGTCCCGTTTTCACGGTTAACTCTGAATTTTCGAAAATTGCAAAAGTTTGAAATTTTTTCGGCGTCTTCCTAGAACTACAAAATTGAAGATAGGGATTTTTCCTTCAAATAAACTTTGTTGTCCCAAAGTGAGTTCTTTCATTAAGGTAATGTACACTTTTTTCAAAATTTTAGTAGTTTTTGTGCAATATTGCACGCAATATTTGAAATTTTAAAAAATTACAAAAGCCAGAATTTCTCAAAAACAGCTCCAAATTTTTTCTTTAAACTTTTTGTAAGGTTAGTGCTAAATGTTCTCTCTCAGATGACATTAACTCCATATTGCTCTATTCTTTTGTTTTTTCAAAAATTACAATAATGTAATTTTTTGACTTGTCTCTCATGTTAATATTTACATTCGCGGCAATTTGTTCACATTATTATATTAATGAGTACATGTACTTTAAATAATGTTTCTTGAAAATTGAATAGTTTTCTGTGGAAACAAGCTCAAAATACCATATTTTCAGAAACTGTCAAATGCCAATTTCTCAAAAATAGTTTCAAATTGGTTGTTTTTTCAAAAATTACTCAAATGTAATTTTTTTGAAAGTTCTCTCATACTGTTAAAATGCACATTTTCAGGAATTTGTAAACAGTATTCAATTTGTGAGGGTAAGTGCTACAAACGACTTCAAATGAAATGAAACATGTTAGAAATGAAACAATAAGACAGATGATGAACGTAGAGAACAGCATCTTGTATTCAATTGGAACAAAACGATTGAATTGGTATGGGCACCTCCAGCGTATGGAAAGCAATAGGTGGCGTAAGAAGGTCTGGACATGGACACCTCCATAGTGGAAGAAGCGTGGAAGACCACCAAGAAGTTGGAGAAAGGACATCCAAGAAGAAATGGAGGCAAGAGGCCTCAAAGATGGAGACTGGGAAGATTGGAAGAGGTGGAAACTGGGAAGCGAGAAGCGGCGACAGCCGTAAAGAATCGAAAAATTTATTAAATGTCAAAAAAATAGCTAGCCGAGACCAAATGAAACGGAAATATTAATACGGGAAAGTCTGTGCCATTCTGTAGCACTACTTTTTAGAATTTGTCCGAAAGTAAGAAAACGTTTTTAAAATTATCTTCAGCTACTTTACTTGGAAAAAAGGATTAACCAGGTGAATTCTATCAAGGAGACAAGCCGTTTTGAAATCAACTCGTGTTGCTACAGAATGGCACAGACTTTCCCATATTAGTTTTCTATTTCCTTGGGTTTGGGCTAGCTATTCAGAATTGCTACTCTCTCATGCCAGCTGCCATCTGTCGTCGCCCAAAGTACGTTTTTTGACATTCTCTTAATTTTTCGGTTTCCTAATGGTAGAATGGAAATATGAATTTTAGAATATTAAAGAACAGTAAAACCTCGATCTAAATGGCAATTTTCTTTGAAAAATTAGGAGCCGTTTTTAAGAAAACGGCGTTTGATCGCTACTAAAATTGCTAAATTTGAAGCTCTTTTTCACAGAAAATTTTTAATTTCAAAAAACTTCATTTGAAGTCGTTTGAAGCAAATGAACTCACAAATACAGTAGTGTTTACAAATTGTTGGTAATGTACATATTAGAGGTGTGAGAGATCTTTCACAAAAATTACATTTATGAAACTTTTGAAGAAACAAAAAAAATACCCCAAAATGAACTTAAGGCCATATTAAAGAGTGCAATTTTTGCACTATAGGTTGGAAAAGTATAAGAAAACGTTTGGAGCCATTTATGAGAAAATGATGTTTGAGCGTTTCTGAAAATGCCAAATTCTGAGCTAGTTTTCATAGAAAACGGTTGAGTATTCGAGAAACTTTATATGACATTATTTAAAGCACATCTACTCATAAATGTAATAATGTGAACACTTCGCCACCAATATTACCGAGGTGAGAGACAAGTAAAAAAAATATATTTTTGTAAATTTTGAAAAACAAGAGAGTAGAGCAATATGGTGTTTATGTCATCTCATAGACTACGTTACGCACTATCCCCACCAAAAGTTCAAAGAAAAAATATGGAGCAATTTTTGAGAAAATCTGGTTTTTATTATTTTTTTCAAATTGCACAATGCATGAAAACTACTAAAATTTTCAAAAAAGTGTACATGTTCATAATGAAAGAACTCGCTTTGGAGAACAAATTTTATTTGAAAGATAAATCTATCTGCAATTTTGTAGTTGTAGGAGGAGGTCGATAAAATTATTTAGACTTTTAGAATTTTCGGAAATTCAGAGTTAACTGTGAAATTATGACCTATGCCACCTTAATAAGTGTGGAAAAATTTGGAGCCATTTTTGAGAAAATTTCGAAAATGTTCGGGGGGCTTAATGTAAAGTACCCCTAAATTTTATAGAATCTTTTCAAAAAATCTCAAAGCTTTGACTCGAGCCAGATCGACAGGGGCTTCTTCAATTTTAAAAATGGTATGGTTTAGGTGTTACGTATGGTTTAGCCGCTAGTAGTGTTCACAGATGGACGGACTGACAGTCGTACGTTTTGCTTTCAATTTTATTTTATTTATTTATTTATTTTTTATTTATTTTTTAATTTTTTTCTCCTTTTCGGAATCAAGGACCCACAAAAGAGGGATTCTGACTACACCACATGTTAGGGGATATTTTTTCTTAATTTAGCAACTAGATTTATTCACTTTTTTATTATCAGGGACCCGCAATGAATATTTTTCTTCTGAAAATCCGCCGTTTTTTCGCGCAACATTACATAACTTTCCCTATACTATATATGTTTCCGTTTATACATACATATACGGGGAAAGTAAAAAATCAACTCGTAGGATAAAAGAGCTCGTGAGTAATCTCTGCTCATTCTTTCGATAGTGGAATGATAACGGAAGATCTTAGAAGTAATATATACCTAAAATAATATGTGAGGAAATGGAATATTAGTGATATTTACACAAGTAGTTCAATTTTCTGTTTGAAATCGGTTGCAAATGGTAATTGATATTTTTAGTAATGCTTCAAACAATTTTTTGATGATATTTGAAGGAAGATATGTGAAGGAAGTATGTGAACAAGATATTATACTACTATTAAAGATCATATGAGACCGTTTTCCTGTGTTACAGCATCACTACAAAGCAAAATGTCTGTCTGTTAGTCTATATTCATAACTTCTTAAATGAATCTGACCACGTATTGTTTATAACAGACAAACATTTTAATTTCGGATCCAGGGACAAAAATGGATATTCAAATAAGCGACGTTTCAAGGACTATATTTTTTCTCATCTTCAGGCTATAAACAGTAAAGAAAGAAGATATAACCTAATCATTGACAAGAGTACAAATCAGTAGTCTTAAAAAATGAAGAATATAGAATAGTACTCAATATAATATTAATATTTTCACATGGAGACTCACCAATTCAAATACAGATAAAAAAGAATTAAAAAATATTCAGAAAACTTATATATACACTATATACAAAATAGCGTGCAAGGCAGAATGGCTGTTATAATGCAACCATCATTTAAAAGCTGTTGGGTGGAAGAGGGGAAGTGGAGAAGCTTCAATATACATCACATATGACCAATCAGAAAATTTAAACTTGAGTTTCAAAAAACATGAGGAAATATTCAAAATTAACAATAATAATATACAAGAAGTCTAAAATTAAATAAAAGAAGAACAGTCTGTGTTGGCAATCAACAGTGCATTATTTTCTATCTGAAAAGTTTCATAAAACAGAGTCATAGAAACACGTAAAAGAATTTGATTCAACCTGAATATTAAGAGTCCATAGTTTTTATATAGTCTCTAAAACCAATGTAGAAAAATAATTTGGTTCTGTCTCCAAAACATTTACATCTGAAAAATTGATGGAATGACCACTGTCCACATGGTGTGTTGTTATTGAATTGTGCTGATCTAAAATCTCATTTATATTGCGCATATGCTTGTGTTTTCAACTTTCTCTTGGTTTGACCAATGTATGATTTTGAACATTGTAGACATTTATGCGATAAACAACATTCTGAAGTTCCATTTTTTCTCTCCGGTCTTTTAAGTTAACAACAATAGATTTCTTATTACACATTTTATTCATCAACATATCAAATTTGTGTGTGCATATATTGTTATAAACAATTTGTGGCCAGATTCATTTAAGAAGTTACAGCATCACAAGTTTCATTTATGGGGAAAAAAATATATAGAGATGAAAAATGGCGAAAGCATGAACGGACTGCCTGTCTTGCCAGCCTCATGCGTGGCAGCTGCACGCAGGCTACCGAGACTGGCCTGCTGGTGGCTGCGCAGGGAGAGCGTGGGCCCACGGGCGGCTGGCGCGACGGCATGGAAGGGGGAGGGGTGTGAGGTGTTTTTCCAAATTTGACTTTATGACGCTCCTATTCATCCGATTTGCGTGATTGTCACGGCGTTGGATTCTGGAAGCTTGTCACCATCGTGCTATAAACCCACATTTTTGAAATTGTTCCTGGAAGTATGAGAAAAAATTTAAAAAATTAGTTTCTTCTAATTTTTTTGGAAAAAGGTCTTCGTAGCGTAAAATTTATTTTAAAAAGGAGTCAAATGCCATTTACAGATCGAAAATCGGACAATTTGTTCAGACATTATCGGTAAATTCCCTATGATAGTGCTGTGATCTATCGAATTTTCCTACAAGTTTTTTTCGGTACAATTAACTTTAAAGGAATATTTTTGAAGGAAATTTTATGTACTTACATTTTTATAGAGCATAATTTTCAGTAGGATTGATAGTCATGGAGATATCAGCAAGAAACATGGAAAAAATACTCTTAAGCAACTCCCCCTGGCTAGTACCAAGTTCCAAGTACCAATGAACAATAACCCCAAAATTGAAACTTTTAGGGTTCTTTTCATTCAATCACCATTTTTTGATCTAATTTGACTGGGCTATAACTGGGCCTTCTTCCTCTACCCTTTTAAAAGTTAATGTTTTTGTGATTTTTTTCTCATCCCTTCTTTGCAAGGAATCAAACTTTTATTAACCTTGATCTTCATGCAGTAAGAAAATGTTCTGAATCAGCTTTACAAATGTAAAGACAACATTCAAGAATTTTAAGTATGCCAATTTTGGAGTTGAGTCATGATCTCTCGAGAAAAATATGTTGGGGAATAAGTTTCTATACATTGTACAATACTTCTTTGTGCTTGATATTTGAAAGACATGATAATGCCGAGAGTGGTTGGCCATTGACACACAATAGCAGAAGTGATGTAATCTACCCTTGTTTCCACCAACTCAAAATGAATAGATGAAGAGGATGGAGTGTCATACCAACTGAGTGCATTTATGATGCCAAAAATCAAAATTTTACCTCATTACGAGTATCCAAATGGATGATAAATATGAAAAGTATAGGTCTAGTAATCTAGTGTTTGCTTTAGTTGGCCTACGAAAGGATAAAGCAGCATGCACATGGCAAGGGCAAAAAAGCCTGGCAACTTTGCGGAAGCTGAATTGTCATGCACAAAGAAGAATTGTGCAATATATAATGATTTTTTAATGGGAATCATTATTTTACTGTTGAAATATCTTTGACCGTATAAATGGAGAATGATATATTCCAGGAAATTCACTTGTTTGAGAATTTAAACTTGATGCTTCAAGCTATTGAGCTTGAAGGATGTATTTTTATTATTCTGAAAATTACTACTATGAATTTAGTTGAATTTCTTGTTACAATGCTTCCAGGGAGTGGTAAGTATCTTTTTCACTTTGCAACGCTATATTTAATTGGAGCTGTGATGGTCTGTTAATATTTTTGCTCACAGTAAATATTTTGAGAAATAAATAGAAAGATCAAAAATGACATTTATGCCTTTCTCACAGATTTGGAATAAAATAATAAGAATTGATTCTAAATAATTGATTTACTTTAATTTTTCACTTAAGAAATACTTTTGTTTCATTTGGCACCAGGAAGTGTCTGTTTCGCTACTAACCACAGCTCCATAAATCTACAATAAAGCTAACACTTAGTGAATATCAGGTGGCAAATTAACTTTTTCAATGAAATTAACTTGTAGAAACTAAATGTATGATAAACCTCCGCACATACCTTGATATCCTATAACATTCCATAACTTGTAGGCTTTAGTGTACCCTATGATAAATTAGTCATGTTGAGAGCGTCATTGATGCCCATACTTCCCTTTTGACAACTTGCAAGGATTGGTGCCAGCTTGTTCACAGCTTAGTGGAGACTAGTTGCAGCTGGACTGCGGAACTGCAGGTGATTGTTGGCCTCCCACCTATTACTGTCATTCTTATTATTATTATGCATGTGTTTTAATATAAATCTCATTTTTAGCAAGTCCTTTGTCTTTTGTATGCTGAAGAGTGTAGTGCATCATTCTAGTGAGAAAGATTCATGACCTCTTTTCTGGTTTCATATTTTTCAGCCGAAAGACATTATGGACTTGCCTCTTAGGCGTGTCTAGAATAACTGTCTCATTCATTACCTACCCTCATCCTTCATTTAGTGTGTGCTTCTGGTCTTGGGTTGCACGAAAGCAGACTCAGAAGACAGGTCGTGAATGTGTGCCATCAAGGGTGTGCATGCATTCATCAGCCCGCACCTTGGCAAGGCTTTCTACTGCTATTGTATTATGCAATAGCTGGCCTTACCATGAGTTTTCAAAGTTCTAGAGTCGGTTATGTTCATTTTCTGGTGCTGCAATATTGCATGTTCATATTTTTTCCTGTATATTCTTTCAAATTATTTCTAGAAAATTATTCTGATATTTGTGATTGTAGAGTGCATCAAACATCTTTGTATGTGTACATAAGTTAACTTTATCTGTGATTTCAAAAATAGTTTTAATACTTCCATTCAGTGACATTATTTTTTGCCTTTTTTGCCAGTTTCCTATTGTGTGTGCACGCACTTCTCACTGTCCCTTGAAATAGAAAACTGAACCTGCAGACCATTGCCGTCCACGCTATCCCAGCTGCAGGTTTTTTCAAAGGCACTTGGCACTTAAGCAGTTCTCACTATCTAGCCAGCTACAAAATGAGGGATTGTGAAATGGGAGTTCATGATTTTATATTCTCTTTTTATTTTTATTGATTCTTAAGTTACATGGACGGCTCTTTGTAAATTGTGCATTGTACCTGTTGACTAGATATTAGGTACAATGTTTTCTTGTGCCTTCTTCACTCCAGTCTGAAATTTAGTAAACCATGATGTTTCTCTGACACACTAGTTTTTACTTATTTTTAGTACTTTTTTTATCTAAGTAAGAAAGACACTTACGTTGTTATTTTCACCTAAAGATACATTATCTGTATTTTGTTGTGAATCATTTTGGTGTGATTGGACTCTCAGCATGGATTCTTAGTATTTGTATGAGTAGAGTAGATTCAGAAATTAATTCATTTTCATTCCCTTTTTGCCTTTTTACATCATTCCAAGTGCTAAAGTGTATTTCTTGGTTGATTACTTTCTCCTCGGAAAATAAACAATATTAAAAATTATTATTTTTTTAAAAGTCTTAATTTTCCCATGATTTAATAACAGTTCCTTTCACATTTGTGCATATACTCATTTCAATTATGTCTCTAAAGTAAATGTGAGTACTTGCAGGTTACAGAAGAGAAACAATAACTTGTAAATTTAGGAGAGTCTGAAAATGTCTGTTCACTTTATTTTCCCTTCATTTTAGTTAAAATTTCATGAAAGAGAGAGGTTGTTCATCTGAGTATTTCATCCGACATTTTCTTTATCATATGACAATTTCTCTCCTTTGGTTTTTAGCAGGCATTGCATCCTACCTTTCCTTTTTACAGGAGACTGTTGAATTCTTTAGTAATAATAGTTTCACCTTCCGGTATTGTCTGGACTTCTTATGCATTACATAACTGTGCGGAGAAAGTTTTCAGTCACAGAACTTGATATTCTTCTAGTTATTAATGCATTTGTTTTGTTTTTCAGGGTGATGATCCCATAACAAGTATCGATTACATGATGCCTCAAAATAATGGAAATCAGTACTCTCAGGTAAAGTGCACTTTTTCACTCCCGAGTTTCCAGGTTGTTCTTCTGTGTAAAGAATATCTTTTTTGAATAACAGAATTTGTAGATAAGATTTTATGATAAACAAATTTTGTGAATATTATCCAGTTAAAGGTCTCCGATTTCTCAAATAATATTAAATCTTCATACTCCTTCTGATGAGAAGCCATTTAAATCTATAGATACAATCACCCTGAAAGCAATCATTCATGACAGAAATACGGAAGTTTAGTATGGAATGTGTACCTGAGGATATAGATCTCCTGGAGAGAACATTGATGAAAATATCCCAATTGGTTTGAAAAGTCTTCCATATGAAAACAGTCTCCAAATTCTAGAAATGCAGCCACTCGGTACCCTCCGGCAGAATGTGGTTATAACAGATAGTTCAATCAAGTGGTGCCCAAAAAAGAGCTAAAAGCAGAAATTTTTTGGCATTCAATGATTGCTAAACAGGAATGTCATGTTTGCCAAAAAAAATGTTTACCCAAAATCATATTTTTAACAAAAAGAATGTGCAAAAATCCTACCTTTTTCCTTCCCCCCCCCCTCCTTTGGTTTAGCCATGAAAGCACCACATATTTTGATAATATAAGTAAAGTACATGAAAAAGGAGAATCATCCCGCTTTCTCTTATACATTATAAGAATATACATTAACCCTTTCTGCGTCTATTCCCTCTTTAAATGTTCGATGTGGTGGCACACTCCATTTAAAAGGCCGGGTGGCACAGGAACAGCAACAGGACGTAATAATGGGTAAAAATAAATACATTTTGATTTATTTTGCCAAAAACAGTGAAGCAAATCTGAATGCATTGTATGTAGGAAAAGATCACCTGACCAAATTTTTTTGAGTTCTAGAATCTTTTCCCAACATTTTCACTCTAAATAGTTTAATAAAAATAAAATTAAAAGTAGTAAAATTTTAAAAGTGCAAGATTAACTACATATAAAAAA
Organism: Acheta domesticus; assembly: GCA_031308135.1. Lineage (NCBI taxonomy): Eukaryota > Metazoa > Arthropoda > Insecta > Orthoptera > Gryllidae > Acheta > Acheta domesticus. The sequence goes on from JAHLJT010004567.1 coordinate 54,076,262, forward strand.
CTAGATTGTTTCCGTTTAAACACTAAATATGACCTTCATAGTAGTAGTGGCTCAAGTATTATAATTTGGCAACTCAATAATGGATTAGTACCAAAAGTTGCAAAAACATGCTGTCAGAAAGCTGCAATAATGACTGTGCGTGCATGGACACGAAGACAACGGGCGAGCACTAGGTGCACAAAATGAATTGGCCATTAATTGGTTAAACACAAAATATTACCTTCATAATCTTATTTAGATAAGTTACTACTAGCAGTAATAAAATCTAATTCATTTATTTCACTTCCTATGCTCATGCTTTGAGGTCATCACCATTGCTATTTGCATCTAGTAACCTTGCGCAGAAGCTAAGAAAATACAGTGTATTTCAAGTTACATGAAGCAAACCAGCTGAAAAAAGTCAACCAGTAAAGCTTTTGGATGTCACCATTTGAAATGGCACATCCATACAGCACTGGTCCACACTGAGGGACAAAGGATTGATACTGAGGAGAGTGTGGATAATGGAGGGGCCATAGGACTGGAACTGGAAATCATGCTGTGGCCCACACAGTGGGACAAAGGACAGGCTAGAGTTTCTCATCACTTTGCATTTGTTATCATTTAAACATAATCCATTATTCATGCACCACAAACCAAGAGAATACAAGTTTAAATGAAGAACAGCACTGTCATAAAGACTTTGAACTTCTGTATACAATTTTATGTTGTCAGCAAAGAGCAAAAATTAACTAGTGGAGAAACAATACTTTATATTGTTAATAAACAATGTGTTTCGTGTTCCAAAGCATTTTAGTATATACAAGTTCACAATATTCCAAAAACATTACATACCTGTTCTAAAGGCCTAATTCGGAAGATGCTTGATTGCTGCATGTGCCACATCTGCCTGCTTACTCACAGATCCTCACATGCGTTGCTGGTCACTGGTTGCTACACGTCCTCACAGAAATTCTCGTGACTGTCCGTTATGGAAGGGCATTATTCCCAAGAACTTTCAATTCCCTGTGACATTCTCGAGCATTTCTCCTACGGAGAACGGCCGCCTTGAAGGCTTGAAACATGTTACATTCATCTCGCATAATGGTAGTCAAGCAACTGATTTCATGTTGCCTTCTGTACTAATAGAGACATTCACAGAGACCTCTGTTGATGTGAACACACCCTACTGCAACATTTCTTTCACGCTACAAATAAAATTGTGCGCTTCGATAACATGTCTTAAAGAAAAAAAAATAGTTACCATGACTTCTGCCCCAACCCTCGTATGTGTGTGTGTGTGTGTATATTTACGCACACGAGCGCGTGCGTCCCAGTTCAGCATCCAGAATATTATCATTTAACCATATCTCAGTTAAAATCAATATGTCAAAGTCCTCTTAAGACAAAATAGATGTGGTAAAACATGGCAATTTAATACACAAACCACAAACATTTTCATAATACACATAGATTTTCAATAACGATTGCCTTGAAATTAGTTTCCCTGACTCAAAGTTCATGTTTTCTTTTCGTGTTTTTTTGACAAGTTTAACAAGATAGGATTTCCATTTACGTATTTGATTTTCAGATTGTTGTTGCCCTTATCATATTCCTTTTTCATTTGCAACATTATGTATTTAAAATGCTCTCTATGATGAATTGTACGATCAGGACCTATACGAATAACAGATGCCAGTTTGTGCTTATTTCTCTGAACATCAATAACACAATCAGCATTCTGCAATATAACTTTTAAAGGTCTAATATTTCTGGCAGAATTTAATTTGGAATATAAAGCATTACCACGTCTAAGCACAGAGACCTTCTTGAACTCAATATTTGAGATTTTTTATAAAAAAGATAGTCTGTTTGTCATGAGCCAGTATCTTCCCAGTTGATCAGCTGGAATCTTCTTTAACCTCATATATAATAATATTTTTTGAATGCCATTCACATTTGTTGAATTCAGAAAACAAGACATCAAATTCGAGAGATGAATTTATAGTCATCATTATTTAAGCCTTAAGCTGTACCAATTTATTTTTCATATCATCATTTGACTTTTGCAAAGAATTTATTTTCTCATTAATTCTGATAGTAATGTTTTAACATCAAGCAGTTTCAATCACAATCTGGACAAAAGAACTTCACCTGACTTTTGGTTTTCTTCAGAGCAAAAATTTTGATTTTACTAGCAGTCAGTGTAGTACATTCCAGGTGAAAAATGCCATTACACAAATCACAGCTCAGAAGATCCGCTTCTTCCCGTTTGTTTTGCAATTTGACAATTTGAGAACACTTCTTACATGCATTCATAATTAAGTTTATATTTGAATATTTGATTAGTTAACAAAAATACTCTGCAGCTCAATTCAATCTTCTTTCACTTTTAATCACACACAGTTTCAAAGTAAATCACTAAACCACATTTCAACTTTTCTCAACTTTGAACACTTGCAGGTTTAAGTACAATCACGTTATCATAGTTATAAAAACTATTTAAACACATTGAATACAGTATTGAATTTGGTTAAATCAATGAAACTAGTTAGTTAGTTTTAGTTAGTTAATGCCTTGTTTTACGTGGCGAGGCTCGGGCCATCAGACCCGCTCTTCCGTCTGACCATGCAAATTTCACTACGCTCCTTTCACCAATTGGTGGAGAAAGAAGGTATTATCTCAGGCGACAAAACAGGCGATTTGAATTTAGCTCAGAGGCGTCATTTAGGCTTGAGGATCTTTTACATGCAAGTAAATCTACTAACATGGGACAGCCGGGTTTACATCCCCTCCGAAGGAAGGTGTACAAAGGATTTTTTCGCCCTTAAAAATCCACGGCTTCGATAGGGTTTGAACCCGTGAACTTAGGTATGACAGTCTGGTAAGCTACACCATCGAATCCGACTACAGCCATAAGGTGCAAAATGGTCTTGCTCATCTTGCTCAGCTCAAAATGGTCTTGCTCATCTGCTAGATACTGACATCTTGTTCATTAAGAAAAAGAAAATTAATATTTTAGAGATGATCAAATGCACCTTCACTTTCTTCCCTCTTCTCTAATTTCATTTTTTATTCTTCTTACTTTGTTTTACTTTCTTGTCCTTTCTTCATAAGAAGAGGAAATATTGTAGACTTCATAAGAAGAGACAGTAGAGTGGGTAATTCATACCTTAAACATCAGACTCGGAGTTGAAATATCATACTGCCACAAAAGAACATTATTTACTTGTCTTTCCAATTCTTTGCTAATTGAGCATGGGATACCGCAAGGTTCGATTTTATGTCCTATCATCTTTCTGTTATGTGTAAACAATATGCTCTTGTATATTAAAATTAGAGGAACAGTTGTGTTTGCCAATGGCAAGAATATTCTTTGCAAAAAAGAAACTATAAATATTACAATTTCAGAAGTCTCATATTAGTTTCATAATAACAAATTAATAGTTAAGAAAATCAGCAATCACATGCTCCATTGAAAAATGAACAATATGCGATTAGCTCTTAAGATAACAAAATTTCTAAGTCTCTCAATTCAGTCAAATCTCAAATGGAATGTATATATAACAGAATTAAATACTAAATTAATTGTTAAGAAGTTCAAAGTTCATTATTATGCTCTCAGAATTCTTTCAGGTTCTGTTAGCGTACACGCAGCTCATTGCTTGTATTTTGGAAATGTACATTCCCACCTGAGATATGGCATAATATTCTGGGGAAGCTCATCCTGTAGAACCTAGACCTTTAGATTGGAGGGGGGGGGGGGAAGAAAGAAGAAGGGAGGGAAAGAAAGAAAGGGGGGGGAAAGCTATCTACACGATACCTGCAGGCCTCTCTTCATTGAGCTTTGAATCTTACCATTGCCTTGCCTTTTTATTTACAAATCTGTAATTTTTTGTCAAAACCGACTTGCTTAACGGTGGGGATATATTGTAATACAATACTGATATTTACAATTACAACCCACATCCTTGAAATCGTGTTCATAAAATGTCAGTATCAACAGCGTACTACAAGAGCAAAATTACTAATCATTCGTACTAAAATCCACATACTATACATGTATATTACTTTACAACGCATTGCCAGATGACATTAAACAATTAAAATCGGTACACAAATTTAAGTTAAAAGTAAAATCTTTTCTGCTGCATAACTGTTTCTATACAATTAGTGACTAAGTTGATCATCAAAAAAAAAAATTATGGTTATCTTAAACAATGATATACAATGCATTAGTTTACATTTTTTTTACATTTACATTTACATTTATGCATTAGTTTAGTTTTGCTTCTGACAATAAATGAGCTTCACTATGTGCACATTATGTTGAGCTCTTCTTTTGCTTGTAGTGATAGGAGTAGATCAGGGGTGTGAGTTATTAATTTCTTAGCAATGCAGGAAAATCAAATCTGTAGTTCATTTACCAATGTAAATGAGTTTTTTTATAACTCAGGAATGAAAATGTCTAGTTTTCCAATTTTGCTAATCTCGCACTTTGTTTAATTTATTTTTAAACTTTTATTCATCTTTCAACTATTTGTAGTTAAAATGTTGGGAAGGGATTCTGGAACTCAAGAAAACATGCACAGATGATTTCCCCTCATACGTCACTCACAGTTTTTACGATTTTTTGTCTAAATAAATCAAATACACAGTGAATTTTCAACACAATAATTCTTCTTGGCAGGACCTGGTGACAAAAAGTAGACAGATCTTGTTGCTATATATAGTAAATTACTTCCTCGAGCAGACAGAGTTCTTATTTTGTTGGTCCTTGATACAATACGCTGATTTTCTCCAAAATTGATAATCCACAATTGATTTCAAAGAACTTGGAAGCGTGCTGGTATAATTTAAATCAAATAATTATTTTAAAAAAATCAATGATTTTAATCATTATTTATTATTTGCAATATTTAAATATATATTTTTAAAATAAAAATTACTCAGATAAAAAGGATGAAACAATTACAAAATTGATAAAAAGAATATAATAAATGTAGAATACAATATTGTAGAGTTTTGAAAAATAAAATACAATATAATTTACAATAAAATTAAGAATCATGTGAAACAAAGAACAATAAACTATTTGTAGTAGAGTTGTATACTAATAGACTTCAATGATCAATTAGTTTTTATCCAGCATTTAATTGTCTGTTGATAAAAACTGATTTAACAGCAATACTGCCCTAACATACACCAAGCTAGTTTTTAGAAAAACACGTTTAAAGCTTCAACAGTGTCCGTAATCTAGGTTTGTATTAAAATATTTGCTAAAGCTACTAAGAGTACATCTTAAAGATGAGGAGTATTAATAAAAATGTCATTTTATTGATATGTATTTAAAGAACAACATTAATATTGTTAAAACTCATGAATAGTAGTTAATCTTGCTAGTATTAATTATATTAACCTTTTTCTTTATGTGTTTATTGATAAAATTCATATTTATGTCGCAAGCTGACTTCCCACTAATCGTTAAAGGGTTCATGGGAAAGTGCACAAGTAACAACCATTATATCCCTTATTTTTTGATAACAGGACTACTATTAACTCAAATTTAATATTTCAAAAACTGTATAACATTGTTCAAAGTATTTTGATGAATTCAGTTGTTTTCATATAGTGCCACCAGCTTATTCGGTATTGTGAATGCAAGAGAAGTACAACCCACAATTCAGTTTTTATTTTTAATAAATTAAAGTTATTTCATAATTAGGAACAATAACACCTCCTCCAAGACACCCGGAGCAATATGGAATGAGTTTTGCTTTGCTGGATCACATCAGTCAAATATTTTTGAGAGCTCTGCTGTAACAAACATGCAAGATCTACCACCAAATATTGTCCATTTTTAAATTTGCTCAGGTCTACTTGGTGGGAAATTTTAATTTGAAAAGTGGAAGGGTGGTGATCAGGGATAATCTTATGGTTACAGAGGAATTGAAGGCACCAAGAAAAACCCTTTTAAATGATTGGAAAAATGTAAATTTGGAGGATGTAAAAGCGGGGGGTTTATTTTTCAGTCACTTTTAGATAAAAATAATTTTATGATATTACTTGGGTAGTTGATTTGTTTGGTCCAGTCCAGTACTACATGGCCTTCTCCTTCTCCTTCTCCTCCTTCTTCTTCTTCTTCTTCTTCTCCTCCTCCTCCTCCTCCTCCTTCTTCTTCTTCTTCTTCTCCTCCCCCTCCTTCTCTCTCTTCTCCTCCTCCTCCCCCTCCTTCTCTCTCTTCTCCTCCTCCTCCTACTCCTGCTCCTTTTTTTTCTTTTCCTTTTCTTTTCTTTTCCCCTTCTTCACCTCCTTGATATTTTACTTCTCATTCTTCTTCCTCCTTGATATTTTACTTCTTATTCTTCCTCCTAGATATTTTACTTCTCATTCTTCTTCCTTATTTTTCCTTCTCTTGTTCCTTCTACTTCGTACTTCCCTTTCATCTTCTTTTCCTTTCACTTTCCTCCATCGTATGAGGTGTTCACTGGAGAGTTTGAAAATGAAAGAAAATGTGGTAATTTTGCTCCTTGTATTTAGTACTGTCATTATTCATTGCTAAAGTTGTTTTTGAGGGTAACAAAAGTGCAGACTGAGAAAGTCAGCAAAGGCTTGAACTGATGAGCCCTTGTACTGTATTTTGGTTTATCCAAATGCCCCTCTTGTAAAATGTGTCACTGATATAATTCAAAATAATACTTATACATAATTACTGCCCTAAATTTTAATGCAGAATTTATACATAATTAATTTCTGAATTTTCTACTTTCATTGTTTCTCTTTACTCTGTAATAGATTTGTATATTGAATAATATTTTTTTCCTTCAAAATTTACAAGCTGATACATTCCAATAAAACTGCTATAGAATTTTATTTTGATTCTTACAGGCAATTACTCATAATCCAGATGATGGACTTGTTCAAGTGGCAGCACAGGAATTACAAACAGAATCTGTGTACTACAGCCAGTCTTCTCAACTGCCATACAGCCGTCCATTGACAATGAACCCTAGTGGAGGCAGTACTCAGCAAACAACTCCTCAAACACCCAATACACCTTCCAGTATTCCAGATATCATTCTCACAGGTAAATAGACTAATTTTGTAGATGTAAAGGAGGAAAAGTTACAAACAAAATTATATACGTGTAATTTTTTTTTTAATTTCAGATTTCTCATCTAGCTCGGGTGATGGACTTGTTAAAGAACTTGGATCAGCCATCTCAGGAACATTTGACCCTGATCTATTTCCTTCAGACGAAACATTGCGTGAGGGACTAGGCTCCATTGACCTTGAAGGATTACAGATGCTCACTGATCCACTTAATGTTATTACAGACCCAACTACAGAAGACAACTTCCGAATGGATCGCATGGATCGATTGTAGTAGTGGGAATGTGATAGTGGAGGTGTGTGCTCGATTAGGGAAACGTGACCATTTGTGTGCTGTTTTGTGTAAGAGTTTAACAGACCTGTGTTGACATACACAGGACAGCAGACCAAATGCAGGAGACCATTGGTGCTGCTAATTTTACATTGTTGAAAGCTTTCATATAAATTGAAATCCAAATTTATCTCAATGAGATTAACATTCCTTGAATTTACATGCTGTTGTCATTTCTCCTTCACCTGCTGTTGTGCTATCAACTGGGTAAAAACGTTCTTGGAAGGCTGTTGAGTGTAAATTGGTATCAGAATTTCTCTCATGTTTGCAAAACATGTACTTTTTTTTATATAGATATATAAATATATATATATGAATTTCGTAATGGATGAAATGAATTACTTTAAGGAATGTTGTAGACATGATGTTAGATGGAGAAAACAAAATCTTTGTTTGGTAAGTGCCAAACTTATCTGGTCAGTCCAGATGTGTGCAGTGCAAATGTATACATGATCAGAAGACTGCTTGGTTTAAACTGCAGTTTTGTCTGCAGGGTGATTCACCCAATGTATAGCATGTTGCCAAATGTACCTAAACTCCAATGCAATTAAAAAGTGAGACTTATCTTGCACTCAGTACTGGTAAGCATGCTCTAAATCATGCCCTTCATTTAGGTTAAGTTGGTATTGTTATGAAACCAAGACAGCAGCGTGCTATCGCTCAAATTTAAAACTTGTGTTAATGCATGAGTTGCGTGATTTTTTTCTGTACAAAGTAGACAATTGCTTGCAGCCCACTTTTCATTTGTAAATATTTTTAATACCATGATCTGAAATGTGTCGCTTGCTGCTTGCAATATTTTTAGACAAAGTGGGATAATTTTGTTTTATAAGATTCTACAAAGATACAAAAATTTTTAATATATTTTAGTTTAATTTTTGGAGCTGAGGTTGGCCTTGTTACTTCTGTGAAGAAAGTCAAAATGAGGAATTGAGGATGATCTTTCTTTGTGTCAAGTACTTACTGATTTTTGCCTTGCCTTTCCTTCCAAGCACTTCTGAAATTTTTAAATATTTTTTGCCCCTCTATATTGCTTAGTAATTCATGTGTATATTCATTTTGGGAAATTTTAATTTACATGTGTAATGCCATTGCATTAACTTATTCTGCTGTTAAACAGTTTCATTGTCTCAGTTTGGTTCAGCTTATTTACCCTTTTTATTATTATTCCAATTATGAATTTTCCACTCCAAATGCAAATGGTTATAGTCTGATGTCAGCTCTCAAGCTGAATGTACAATGGTTTGCGGGTTGACTTTCAGCTTCTGTGATTTGATGACTGCTGCTGTCGTGGAAATAAACTGGTCATCATTTAGCGCACAGGTGACTGAAAGCAAATGGTGTAAAAGACATGTAATTGAATATTGATAGGTACTTAGTCATTCTCTCCTTTTTACATGTTCTTGGTCGTAATTTTATACCATTTTATCCTTGTACATTCTATTGTTGAAATTGTTTTAATTTTTCATCTTGTAATTGGAACCATTGTGTGTGGTCAATTTGGCTTCTTCTGCAATGCTTTGTGGAAGTTTAGGATAAACTTTTAAAGATGAATTATTTTCTTTTCATAGTTCATTTTAAATTACAATAGGTCCCACAGCTCATAAATAATAATGTGGGGAAACTTTGGCCAAATGTAGTTTATTCTACATATTTACGGGCTATTTGATCTTTTCTTATAAGAAACTCTCGAGTAGAATTGTTTGGAACATCATAGCTTTTCTCATATGCACACTTTTTCATAAATTCGATGAATGTTTTTAATTGTCTAAATTCATAATGCATTCAATTTCCCAAAAGTAATGTGCAATAGGGTATAGTCACATACATAAAAGAACGCACAATTTTAACTACTTTATATCTGTTACATAAATTATTTAATGTAAAATATGTATATTGCATAGGTCTCATGGTATAACCTGTTAGAAAATGAGTACATGTGAAAATAGCATGTGAAGAAAGAATTGTTCCAACTAATAGTTTTTTGATATTTAGCAGTAATTGAGAGCATAAACATAATCGTTTGTTCTTGTGTTTCTCCCGCAGCGTGTGCTACTCTTTATATACAAACTAATAAATCAAGAAATAGCATGAATTTATAATTGTAAAAATAGAGAATTTTATATTGTTGTTACATTGTTGACTACAAACCAAATGGTTGCTATTTAAGTTGACTTGAAATTATAATTTATCTCTTGTTTATCTTACAAATTATAATAGATTAAATATATATAATATATTAAAGAGATTTTGAATTTGGCATTACGAGCTGTGGTATGTTGGACCATGGGCAGTGTCTCTGCTTACTTCCTATTGTCTTCAGCTTACTCCTTGATGGAAATAACACCAGTGGATTCTTTAGATTGTTACTTTTGCTGTTTAGTATATGCGTACAAGATGAGAAGACTTTAGAATGTGATACAGGAAAATATTATCACAGGTATATTTTAATAAATACTCTATGACTTTTTATAGAGTTTCCTGTAATTCAAAGAAGGATCAGATCAAGTTACTGAACCATTGCTATCCAAAACACATTTTAGGATATGATTATGCTGGAGTATCGAATTAAGCAAAATACAAATGAAGTGTTGCTGCTACTAAGTGTCACATAATGTACCATGAAAACTTCCTATTTAAAAAACATAGGGACCAATAATTGATTAAATAATATCCATAACATATGGAAAAAAGTGAATCTGTCCTTGTTACAAGTCTGTAATCATTGTTAATTTAGATTACAATTATACTTTATTTAACACAGCATTTATACATTTCAACATAATTTCTATGTAATTCTCAAACTTGCTTTAGATTGGTTAATAACTTTCTGGTTAGATTCATTCACTTAAATAACATTGATTTTGATAATATCTTCATTACATTGTAATCAAAAAATTGTGTAATCCCCTTTATTGATTATAAAATGTGATTGTTGCAGCATTGTTATAAATACAAGGATGGAAGCTATGTTTTCTCAAATAACTTACTTGAGAAATCAAAATGCAAAGTGAAATCAAATATTGTACTTGATATGCTACTGCTAAATATATAAAAGTATAGAAACACCAAAATTCTCTTACAATAAAGCATTGTTAAAACAAGATTTTGTTGTAGTGTATACATGCTCCTATGCAAAACTATTCTTGGTCAATTTTTGTGTAGGGAATAAACAAAAGATATAGACAACTATAATCTATACAGAATGTAGGAGTATGTATTGGTTTAGATGTCAGCATGTTTGTAATAGGAGTTTTAAAAGCAAATGTTGATATTTTTAACCTATGACTAGCTTCAATTGGCTTAAGCCTTGATATTAGTTGCTGGTAGCAGAAAGTTAAGCCAGTTCATGTATCCTAGATTGTGCAAACTTTGTATGGCAATGGAATCGCGTGAGTAATGAACATTTGTGTCTTTATGCTTTTTATTGTCTGGTCATTTGGAGTGATGTCCTGTTTATGAGAAAAGTTAACATTTCTCTGAAATGAATTTTACTGTTCCTTGTCTTGATCTTTACAACACCAAAGCGGTCTAGTAATATTAATGTTAGTGTAATCTCTTACTAGAAACTGCCTGTTCTTTGCTGTCTAAACTGATACTCCTCAGGGGAATTTCACTTATGGCATCCGATCAATTTTTAAATAAACTAATGCAATACTTATTCTTTCTGTGATTGATGTCTATTAAAGTTCTAAAGGAAACTTGCTCCCTATACTCTTGGGTCTTTTTAAGTGCTGTTTTTGCAATTCATGCATTCCATGCCTTGTTGCATTATAATGGCAGCGCCTTGGTTTCTTTAAGTTGTGTAATTGCGAGTGTTTTCAAGGGCAATATAGCCCTTTTTCATTTTCTTCCAAAACTAGTTATGTTAGAAGACCATTTGAACTTGCTCTCTGTACAATTTCTGTGTTTCATTTCATCTGGTTGCAGTACCTACTCATTGGTTTAAACTTTTTGTCTTGGGTTGAAGGAGCCATATTGCATTTTGTGGTTAATTCACTTGTTGCACTACTCGCATAAGTTTGGAACCCTGCAAAACTTGGTTGTGTGTTAACGATATGTATCTTTATTGTTACAAAGTCTGTGGTAATTTTTTGTAAACTCGTTGGATTGCTGGATATTTCTATCAGATGGTTTATGACAGTTCTATTGTTTTGTTTTTGTCTCATCAGTGGAATGTTAAATGGAAATGGCTAGTACTTGGATTTCAGGTTGTTGGTTTGTAAATTTCAGTGAGATTTAATATTTCCATATTGCAGTGAATGTTGAATACATGTGCTCCTTAGTGTTACACTGCATTTAAACTCATGTTTTCACATTTGTGAAAAGTACAATTTTGACCTGAATTTGAAATATTTGTAATAGATTCCCCTTATTAGACACAGCACAAGTACAAATTCTGTAGCACAATTTTTTCATAATATGTACAAATGTACAGACCGTAACTTTTCAAAATATTCAATACTGCTTTAGTAGTGATTTTGAGTGTGGAAACATGAGTACAGTTATCATAACATCTGAAACTAGCTGAAATGTGTTATCATTTGGAGACAGTAAACGTAGAAGAAGTGCTTTAAACGGATGTATGAATGTTAAAAAATAAACGTATTCGATTGGTTTTAGAATAGTGTGAATGAAAGTGTGCAATTGTAAACTAAGACGTTACTCCTAGTTCTTAAAGACACCCATACTATTCTATTGTATATATTAGTTATTAAACATATTTTGGTTGTACAATTTTTATATAACTATGAATATACATATACATATTGAATTTATGAATTTTAATTGGACATGTTATAGCATGAGCTGTAAAATGGTTGTTTTTTTATTTTATTTTATTTTTGTCTTAGTCATGTAATTTACTTTTTCAGAGGGCTTGTGCAACCATGTAAGGATCTATTTCTAGGTTAAGATTCGCTGAACTTCTTATTGAAGCATTATATTAGTATGACGAATTGAAATCATGTTTATAATATTTCATTTTATATTGAAATATATAGACATTTGTTTCTATACTGTATTTCAGTCAGTACAAATTGTTTGAAGAGATTTCTTTAATTTGAGAGAAAAATCTATTATTCTGCCTTGGATCTTTCACACGCAGTTTGTTTTTCTGTATGTTGATACCAACATCATTCATGTGCTCCTACTTTTTCCCTGCTTGCAAACTGACCAAGGATTTATATTGTCTTAGGACTGTTTATAGTATGTTATTGTGTGTAGAATTTTTTCATGGAGATTTCTGCCAAAGTCATGAAATTTAATGTATCGTTTGTACTCTGTGAGCACATGCCTATTCTTTTTGGCACAATTTAACAGTATATATCCTTGGTCACAAATATCAGAATTTATTTATTGTTTTTGAAATAAAGGTTATTTAAATTGAGTTGTGTGGTAACTTCTTCTTTGTGATTTTTTGTGCATGAAATGTGTTTTGTCGTGAGTAATTGGTTTGTATGTTGATTGGCTGTTTCATTAATCACTAAAAATATGAAATTATAAACTTTTATCACTAATCCAAATTTAATTTCGGAACTCTCAGATACGTTCAAAAGAATGTCGGAATAGAATACGTAAGATTCGGCTGTAATTCTGGCTTGGGGCAGCACATAGTTCATAAATTAATTCAATAGACAAGTACATTGCTCAAGAAAGGGGCCCAGAATGAAGACCCCCACTGCCCACTGTGATGTGAAGTTCCTATTCAAAAAGATTTAAGGGAACCATGGATAAAATTCTGTAACAAATTATGTTTTATCCAAAGATAAGAGACTTTTTATTAATGAAATCTGTTCTTCAGAATTGTCGCTACAAAATTGGCAATTTTGCTGCCGTTCCTGTTAGCGCCGAGGCCACCGCAATTTTTATGTCTGGCGTTGAAGTCACCCAACTGGATGACTGGAATTTAATGCGTGAAGCGCATCAATTCCAGCCGGATCAAAGGTTTGATCTGGGCAGGAGACGGACACAACTAGAAGTCAGCCGTTTCCTACCCAGACGTACGCCCCGACCGCCTCTAGAGACGCGAGAGTAATAGCAGGAATTTTGGTTTCGAGTTGCGGCAGTTCGCGGCGCAGCGCAATCGCTACGCCGCCACCTGGCCTGCCTACGCGGTCTCGGCGATAAACAGCGAATCCCCGGAGTTTGAATTCGTGTTCATCACTAAGTCATGTTTCTTGTAAAGCCAAAATATCTAGTTGTAGATCAATTGCAAATGGTTTAATTTGCTGGACTTTGAAAATTGCACTTTGCGCGTTCCAATTGCAGGCGCGGAGAGGTGCTGTTGGCATAGCTACGGAATTGATTAGATTAGACATTATCTCGTAGCATTGCGAGATTCGTTCCATCATCACTAAGGACTGGCCCTTAGTGAGTGTAGACTAGGCAGTTGCGGGTGAAGTAGGCCCCGCTCCGGCCGCCCTTGAGGGCGGCACGTTGGCTCTGGCGGGATTCGCCGCTGCCGACTGGGACGCCACGTTTCTATTAGAAACCTTCTGGCTGGATCTCCCAGGCTCTCGCACATGTTCAGTTGCACTCTCGTCTGAAGGACGTGTGGGCAGTTTGCAATGGCTGCATCCTGTGAAGAATGCAGCATGGTTTCGTTTACAGTTACAGCAAACTGGCTTTAGATCAAAGTTCCCCCGCGCTTTGGACAATGCGCCGTACCGCGTTTGTCATCGCCTGCAGGTTGATCCTCCCCCGCGGAAAGACGACAGCGTTCGCGCAATTGCGAGAGATGTGGAGCCAGCGGCAGCAAAGCAGAATCGTGGTCACGCCCATATTTCACGTTCGACTACGATCACAAAGAATTTAATTTGCTGCACTCGATAAATAGTTTGCAACTTGGCGTTGCCACGAAGTGAAACAAAAAGTTCCTGTCAGAACACGCCGAGTTTCGGTGCCTACTGCACCTTCGGCTACACTTGAATCACGGTTTCTGGCAACCGTGGATTCTTTTGACTGCCAGGAGGTCGTAACTGAGCTCTCTCAGCTGCGAGGATACGTCCTCCTCAGTGTAGCCCTGCGGGAGCCCTCTGATAAAACTCTCAGTAATTTCTCAGAGTTTTCGGACGGAGGGGGGTGCGAGAAGGAAAAGATCTCGCTGCGTGCCTCCGCCTGTGTGTACGCGTGGATCGAACGTGTGGATCTCATACACAACCTTCCTGCTTCTAGCGGCAGTGACCTCAATGGTCGCCTTGTGCGCAGTCATGGGCCCAAGTGCCCGCTCGTGGCGCAGGACCGAGTCAGAGCTGACGTTCAGTCTGATTCGGAAAGGTCGTTTCGGCGGCCGTCGGAGGAGCTCCCGCGGGCCGTTCTTGCGCGGAGGAATTGGCCACGGTGTTCGCTGCTGCGGACCGACCGCGCTTGCGTCTGCAGATGAGTTGCCATCCGTGTGTTTGCTCGCTGCCTTCGGCGAGGGATTCAGGTGAACGCTGCACTAGTTCGGGGCTTGGTGGTGCACTCACCAGACCGGCGGAATCTTTCTGTTGTTGAGTATACGGGTCATTCCATATTAAATCAACACAGTCATTTTACATTACCATCTCAGATTCCCATGAAATTTGACTTATAGGTAGTATGAATGGAGAATAAGAAAACTACAAAGTTTGAGTAAAATATTTCCACCCATTTCTTAAATACAGCCATGTAAAATTTTGCAAAATTGGGTTCCCGAAAATTTTTAAATTGATGTAGAACCTCACCAAATTAAGATAGCTGGAACAGGTGTCATTTTGCGGATTTCTTTATGGCCTTTTATATGATATACAACTCAATAGGGGTTGCGTTCAAAAAGATTTTCAAATTTCAACTTAAAATTTTGATTTTGAGTTTTTTCAAAATGCTCATCTTCAAAAAAATTCTAAAATAATCCTTGTATATTTCCAAACAGATGGTAAGTTTAAAAATGGGACTGCAATGAGTTCATATGGTAATCTTTATTTAAAATGCACAATATTTACTTACTCTAGATTTTACTGATTTAAAATGCATTTTATTTCAAATTATAAGCCCCAATATATACAAATTATTAATTTAGTGTTTTTTATTGGCGAGTGTGTTACGTTTTATTGTTATGAATATTATCATTATTATTATTTCACTATATCACGACTAAAAATGTTATGAGTCTACTTATATAAAATCTACTCCAGGTTGCAAACAGCTACCTAAGGTTCTGTTCCAAATACAGATATTTCTTGCACTTCCCACTCTTTTGAATTACCTGGGTGTTTAGACAAGTTCTCACTCAAATTTTGAGGAACAAATCTCAGAGCTCCGATAACTATCGGGACGACCTGTGCTTTTACGCCCCACATTCGGCTGATCTCGATTTCCAAACTCTTGTATTTAAGACGTTTCTCTGCCTCCTTGGTAACGATGTTTTGATCGCAAGGTACAGCACCACCGACAAGTAAACACGATTTTTCTCCAAATCCTGGATAACTATATCCGGTTTGTTTGCCGCTATCGTGCGATCAGTTCGAATTTGTTGGTCGTACAATATCGTACACATTCCAGCAGACGTCACTGGTTTTGGTGAGTCTTCGTACCACTTGGGGCATGTGTTTGGAACTTCGAGGGCGGTACAAATCTGCCAGTGGAGGTAACTACAGACCCTGTCGTGTCTTTTCAAGTATTCGGTCTTTGCAAGGATTGGACAAGCTGAGACAATATGATCAATGGTTTCTACGTGTTCCTGGTAAATGTGGCATTTGTCATTTTGGGAAATTTTGACAACCGCTTCATCATAATGTCGTGTTCTCAACGCCTGATCTTGAGCAGCTACTACAACTGCTTCCGATTCTGGCTTCATTCTTCTCCTTTTAAGCCACCTAACTGATTGATCTTTATTGATCTACACCTTGTCCATTCTTTTTAGACATTGTCCGTAGAGTGGTTTGTCTCTCGACGATTTCTTTAACATTTTTTGTGTCTCACATTTCATGTTTAATAGCATCAGAAGTTCAGTGTCTGTGTTTTTGGACGTACCTTGCCTAGTGTTCTTCGCAATGCTTTTTGCTACACTTACAATGCCTCTGTTTCCCATTCTTCGGTCACTATTATAATAACTTCGGTCATAATAATAATAATTATTATTATTATTAATATTATTATTAATAATAATATTAATATAATTTTATAATTATTATACCGCGGAACTTCATGCAATTGCATATTTTTAATGACTGTGCGTATCGACGAATGTAAAGTTATATACATTTCCTTTCGATATGCACAGTCAGTAAAAATATGCAATTGCAGAACATTCCGCGGTCTAATAATAATAATAATAGTTATAATAACAATCATCATCATCATCATTATCATAACAATAAAACACAACACACTCGCCAATAAAAAACACTAAATTAATAATTTGTGTTTGATATTAGGGCTTATAATTTGAAATAAAATGCATTTTAAATCAGTAAAATCTAGAGTAAGTAAATATTGTGCATTTTAAATAAAGATTACCATATGAACTCATTGCAGTCCCATTTTTAAACTTACCATCTGTTTGGAAATATACAAGGATTATTTTAGAATTTTTTCAATTTTTTGAAGATGAGCATTTTGAAAAAAACTCAAAATCAAAATTTTAAGTTCAAATTAGAAAATCTTTTTGAACGCAACCCCTATTGAGTTGTATATCATATAAAAGGTCATAAAGAAATCTGAAAAATGACACCTGTTCCAGCTCTCTATCTTGATTTGGTGAGGTTCTACATCAATTTAAAAATTTTCGGGAACCCAATTTTGCAAAATTTTACATGGCTGTATTTCAGAAATGGGTGGAAATATTTTACTCAAAATTTGTAGTTTTCTTATTCTCCATTCATACTACCTATGTGTCAAATTACATCTGAATCTAAAATAGTGAGGTAAAATTTTAATTAAAACTGTGTTGATTTAATATGGAATGACCCATACGCGGGTGCGGCGGGGACCGCTGAGGGCCTGCCCGTCGTCTTTCTCGCTCGCCTGCGCTTCTTTTTTCGTATCCATAGCGTTTGCTCCGAGGAGCCTTCATGCTGGCAAGCGAGTTTTGCGAGCAAGCGGGGAACTGGCGACGGACCAGCCGCTCGCCGTGTTCCCCGGGACCGGGGGCGTCGCGTCGCCAAAGCGATCGCCTTGCGGCATCAGGCGCCGATCTGCTGCTCTAGTTCCCGGGTGGAGAGCTATTTACGAGCTGAGCGGCTAGGAACTCCCCGGCCAATCCCGGCGTTGCGTCATCGACTAATCCGGTCGTTTCGCCGCGCGGGGTGAGGGCTGGGTTGCCCTCGTCGCCGCCGGGGGCGCCTGCAAGATCAGCGCTGCTGACGCAGCTGGACGAGTCGGACGCGCCGTTGCTGCGGCGCCGCTTTGACGACGCTAAAATAGAAGGGGCGGCTGGTGGCGAGAGGCGCTGCTCGGACAAGTACGTTAGCTCTCGCACGCGCTGCCCCGCAGGGGTGCTTTGCGCCTGTGGGATGACGGGCAGGGGCTCCGCGGAGTGCGGCGGCCTCTGCGCTGCCCGCGCGGCGCTTACGCCAGCGAGGAGCTCACTGCTCGGCTTCAGGCACGGGATCACTCCCGCGCCGACGGCCCGGAAGGAGCCCCAGTATTCCAGCAGGGCCTGGCTGTTCGCCATGGCGAAAGCACAGATGACGCCACTGGGGTTGCCGGCGCGAATGTTTTCCATGCTGCCGGCGTCAGGTGTGGTAGGTGGCGGTGATGCGATGATAGGCACCGCTGGAAGCTGCTTCGGCAACAGCGGGCGCAGTTGACGTTTGATCGGTGGTGGCGCCGGCATTATAAAATGCACGTCGCTTGTCGCCGGGATGCCCTCGGCGCCCACCACAATGATGTCATTGACCGACGTGGAAGCTGTCAACATCTCTACGCCGGATAAGTGGACGAAATCCTTGCTGGGGTTTTCGGTCTCGACCCCCTTGGTCGAGAGTGACCAGGTGGCGCTGTCGCTTAACGAGCGCCTCCACTCATTTTGTTGTTCATCTGAGGCCGTGTCTGGCCTGGCTAAACGGCACATGTTGCTCAAACAAGAAGAGTGGGTCCCGCGAGAGTTGCGCACGATCGAGGGGGAAAAATCAGCCCTTGCTGCGTTCCCGCACAGTGTTCCGCTCAACGCCTCCTGAGAGCAAAGCCCATTCACGAGAACGTCAGGTATGAGCCGTGCAAGGAAGGTTACGCGTACTTTCCGCTCAACACAGCGTGGGAGTAAACTTCAACCACGTGTGTCAGGTAATCGTATCGCGCCGCAGCAGAGGCCTTGTCGCAAAGTGCGAGCCGGATCTGAGCGGAGAAGCAGGGGTACTGTCACCACGCCACACGAGAGAATGAATGCTGCTGGTTGCTGCCGCTCCCAGCTGCGTCCGTCCTCGGCGGCAGTTACGTAGCGAACCTGATCTAGCCGCTGACCGCCATGTCGCGATCTTCTTCAGGGCTGTGATGCGACAGCGATTTTCATGTGAACGCACGAAAGTGCAATGCGCGTTCACGCCACTGCGGTGCAGCCATTCCTACCCTTAGGGGCATTTATGGCCAATCCTGCAACATAATAGAAAAAACAGAAGGTCAGAACGACATTAGCCAACAGGCGCGCGCGTTGATTGTGCAGAAATACAAACTTTCAAGTCTCATTTCAGATTCAGATTTGCTTCAGATTTCTCTTACTCCAGGAAGTGCATCGGCCGCTTATACTTTGCCCATTGTTCGGTTTAGTTTTGAAGCAAGCTCGGAAAAGAGAGTTTCAGCGCCTTTAAAAAATTTAGTAAATATTTTCTTAATATGATCTATGAATATTGGCATTGTGAATGATCTTGGCTGTCCGGGTGACGCCCGTAGCAAAGGCCGCCAGGCATCGTGGAGGCGCAACCCCGCGTCGCCGTTAATATTCCGGGGGTGTCTGGCGATCTCCATCGCGTCTCCTTAATGCGTCTGGGCCACCATCGGTCTTCTCTTGCGAGCACCCTGGTGTCTCCGCGTAGCATTCGTTAGTTAGTAGTGAACGCGCTTTGACGCCAGCAGAAGAGCTCCGGCCAAGGCGAGGAGGGACCGGCCGAACTCCACGCCACTGTGGCTGGTTTCCGGTTCTGCGGAGGGAGACGCCCTGGTAGCGGACGACCACAGGACGACTACTGATACATCGGACGGTATATGTGAGTCTTAAAAGTCTTTCCTTATTTCCGTAACTGTCACTTGATACAGTTCTTTCAAAAGAAAGAACTCGTCACCTTCACTTGGCACAGTTCTTACCTAAAAAGAACTAAGAAAATCTTGAAACAGCTGTTGCCCCGACTACCTTAAGTAATGGACAACGGCAGTGTTGACAAGGAAAGCGGGAAGCGCGAGCGGTCTCGCACGGTCTCGGATCGAGCCGCCCTGGTTTTCTCAATCGGCGGCATTGAAGTCTCAGTTACTCCTGAGTACGTCGCCGCGTCGTGCGCCTCTTCTGCCGATCCCCCGGTCCCCGCCGCCATACCTCTCACCGCGCAGGGGGAAATCCCTGAGGTCAGCTCGGTGCGGGAATTCTTCAACGGTTCGACATCTCAGGGCGTGCCCCCTCGCGAGACTGACACTGGACGTGGAGGGGGAAACATCCATGGTGTCGAAACCGACCCGCATCGCAAATGCACTCAAGACTCTGTTGCAAGCCGACTCCGATGGGTGCGTTGCAGACCTCCCACTGAACCTCTTTTCGCTATTTGCTTCCCGCCTGCTGCCTGCCGAAAGGCAGGTTCTCTCGAAAGCAGCGGACAAAAGCGGCATCAGGGATTACTTCGCCCTGACCGCTAGAGCGGAACCCTTACCTTCGCCGACTGCCGGCAAAGGCGCCATCTCTCGGGCGATAAACCGGACGCTGCAGTTGAAAAGGTACCTTCCCTCCAGGTAGCCCCCACTAGCTTTTTTGCGCTGCCAGTGGTTAGTGAGACCGAGATGCAGGTGGATGGCGCGACCGAAGGGAGCTGCGAGCCCGACACGGCGAAAATCCCGGCAGCCAGCAATGGCGAGTCGGGTGCCCTCACGGAGGTGCAAGCGCCATCCCAGGCCGTGTCCCCACTGCCACCCTCGCCTCCTCACGGCAAAGCGCAGGCCCCCCTACCTCCACCACTGAACCCAGGAAGGTATCCAAGCTCGTCCCACCCGTCATGGTGGCGACCGAAGGTGTGCCCTCCGACGGAAATTTTGCCGTGTGGTTCAAGGGTATCACGCACGGGTGCGAACTCCGTTCACGGGAAAGCACTGTGGAAGGTTTTTCTCCCTGCAAACGCGGAAGATCGCGTAAAGATCTCCGCGAACCTCAACTCAAACGAGCTGGCTCACTCCACGTACGCGCTTATCGATAAGCGGAGATTCAAACTTTACGAGAGGCTCCCCAAGTGTCGGCGGAAGAGGTGGCAGATGACTTGGCACGGCCGGCGAAACCCCGGCCCCGCTGTCCACCAGCTTAAAAGGTGCCGGAACGGAGTTCTCATTCCATTGGGCACCTTCTTCGCCAACCTACCTCCGGGTGACGACGGCAAGTGGGTTTTCGCCCAGAAAATAATTTGTAACTGCATTGCGCACGTTGAAGTTGCAAGACAGACCGACAACGACTTACTTCCAGGTCAGCCCGCGGTGCACGCACTGCGGCGAAGGCCACCTCACTGAGTCCTGCGAGACCTGCAGTTCACCAGCGTTTTGCTGTAACAACAAGGGTAACCACTCTGCAAACTACAACGGCTGCAAGGCGAAGAAAACTGCAGCAAAAACCACAACCAACACTAACAAAAACTCCCAGCCAAAGCCGCGAGCAGGCAAAGTGGACAAAAACGTCACTTTCTCAGCGGTGACTAAGGCAAATCATCCTGCACATGCAGCGCGCGCAGAAAGGGAATCAGCCTTCTCCGCAGCCTGAAAGGGAATTAAGGAGAGGGCGAACCGTGCGCCCGGCGTACCTCCAGCCATTCAGACAACACAAGTTTCCTCAGAAGCGGAACTCCGTAAGGAAGTCGCTGGACTGAAATGGCAGGTTGCATAACTCACCACCTTCCTCCAGACCTTCTGCCAACAAGTGTTGAACCATAATGGCTGAACAACAAACGCAGAGAAATACAAACACCCGCCCTCTAGCTGTGCCCGCCTGGATTATCAATGGCCAATCTGTTCACATTGACACTAGCGAGAGACGCATCATCATTGAGCACATCATTGAGCTATTTTGCAGCAAACATCGCATTGATGTCCTCCTGCTACAGGTAATAAAGCTCAAGAACACAGATGAAATGGAGCTACGCGACATGGCGATCTACCGCGCCGACCGCGATAGCTATAACGGCGAGTCAGTCGCCATACGCTGTTTGATACCCCACCGCTTAGCAGCCCTTCCTCGCCTCACGCGCCTTGAATCGTGGTAAACACGGCGGAGGACGGCGTTGCTCTAGTATCCGCATATCTTGCAAAACAGACTTCTAGTAGGTGAAGATTTTGACACAATGCTTTCCTTAGCACCTCGTGTGGTCCTGGCCGCTGATTAAACGCCAAGTGCGAGGAATGGGGACGCAACACCACAAACAAGAATGGAAACTTACCTGTAAGCTTCCTGTTATCTCGACACAGTGAACCACATCCCACCCTTTACTCCCATCCGCTTTCCAACTAACCCCAGCGGCAGGCTCGAGATTGTAGACGTTGCACTCACGGCTGGAAACATTCGGGTAACTATACCAAAATCCATCCATTTCCTCCCTATCAGATCATATTCCCATAACCTTTGCTGTAGGCAGCTTATGCTCCTTCGGCTGCCCAGGCAGTGAGTCCCACAACCCACAGATTTGGACGAGTTCCGCTCACTCCTCGCCACATCACTCACCAACGCGCTGCCAATCACAGACGTAAAAGGGTCTATAGACGAATAGATACAAACTCTCACAAAACAACTACATTTGGCCCACAGAAAGGCGACGCCTTTGTTTTGACGACCGCCTGAAGAAGTATCAAACACTCTCTCACCTGACGTTGTAGACCTTTTGCGCGAAAGACGCAAGGCTAGACCGCTCTGACATCCGTTCAGATGCCCCGCGCTCAAGACAAAATCACGCGAGTGCGGAAATTGCCTAAAGGCGGCGTTATGAAACCACCACGCAACCAAGTGGGAAAAGCGCATGAGAGAGATCGGTACCGATCACTCACGAAATGGCTTTTTCAAACTCCACAAGTCTCCAAGGTTCGTACCAAACACTAACACTGCCATTCGCGGACCCGACAACGCGGAAGGAAAACCAACATACCTTTTCATCGACCAACAAAGGCGACAACAGATAAGCTTGAAGAAAGGTTTACGAATAACCTCACAAACAGATGCCTAGGAAAATGCAGAGGACAGCAACACCATTCTCACACACTGCACTGCTGAAGAAATTTCGAAAACGATCACAAGTATGCGCAGTCGCAAGGTAGCGGGCCCCGACCAAATCGGTCCCCCAATCCTCAAGGAGGCATTGCCGATTATCAGCTCGGAACTCACGCACCTTTATAACGTTATGTCTCACTGAGGTACTTCCCGGAAATATGGTAACATGTAAGGATTGGAATGCTCCCGAAACCCGGAAAAGACTTAACACTTGCGACGAGTCATAGACCTATTAGCCTTCTCCATAACATGGGGAAAGTCTGAGAAATTAAACCTCGCGCGAATCCAACCAGCTTCATCTCGCAAAACCTCATACGAGATGAACAATTTGCTTTCCGACCGGGACATTCAGCCTCATTACAGGCTTCATGTATGGCCCAGCAGATCTCCGCTGACCTCATACTTTCACAGGATGTACCAGTCTTCTACCTCGACGTGGTACAAGCCTTCGACAAAGTGCCACACAGAACACTGATCTCCAAACGTAGGCGCTGCCTCCCACAAGATATAACGGACATGATTACATCTTTCCTCACAAACCGCACGTTCGTGGTCAAAGTGGGGAAAGCGAGATACTCAAAGCGCGGGATTTTCGCCGGAGTCCCTCAAGGCTCCGGTCTCTCCGTTCGGCTACGCCGGAAAAAAGATCCTGGCGCATTACAGCCCTGAAGAAGATCACGACATGGCGGTCGAAATGTCGGCACCTCAGCCTGCGACGCGGCATTACCCGGACAGCCCAGATCACGATGGAATATCTCACGGTCTTGCGTCGTTCTCGACCTTGCTGCTAGGAGATACATGATCGCCAGCACTGCTCGATACAGTCGTAATCATTCGACTCCGAGCGGCATTTCATGTACTTCATGTAAAGTACCCCCAAAAATTAATGAATATTTTTCAAAATCTTAGAGCTTCGACTCATGCCAGATGGACAAGAGTTTCTTCAATTTCGAAAAAATCTTGCGTCTGTTTTAGGCGCTGGTGTTGTTCACATACTACACCGGACAGATGGACAAACGGACGGAGGTTTTGAATATCACAATAGGATTCGGCTGCGGTAGAGCTCCGACACCCACCAAACATTTCAAATCTGTAACCGAAGCTCCTGATTCGGCCAATGCCTTAGCCGAAGTTTTTTCATAAAGAGTGACCGGTGTATTTTCCGAGGTCTGGAAGACCAAGATAGGTGGCTATAATTTTTGGCACTCCTGCAATATTGTGAATGCCACGTTGACACGAAGCTGCGTTTTCCAACCCTTAAATTCTTGGTATGATTTCTCGTATCGTCCTTTCGATTTTTCTGGGATAAATTCCGTGTGACTTCAGCAGCGGAGTCTAAAATTCCTTGCGGAAGAGACGAGTTTTTCCGCTTC
The DNA here is from genome assembly GCA_031308135.1 of Acheta domesticus. Lineage (NCBI taxonomy): Eukaryota > Metazoa > Arthropoda > Insecta > Orthoptera > Gryllidae > Acheta > Acheta domesticus. The sequence continues at coordinate 54,100,455 of JAHLJT010004567.1, forward strand.
CATCTTTAAGCCAGCAGTTCATTTACCGTTGAAATTGATTTTCTATAAGTCGGGAACAAACAATTTTCAAAGTTTTATTTTTCTAAAATAATTATTTTCTAAATTCTTGCTTCTAGTTTTTGAATTTCTTTAGTTTTTTATTTTTTTTATTCTGGGCCTCAAGAAAATGTGCGCAGATAATCTCTTTCCCCACACGTCATATACAGCTTTTACTGTTTTTTGACCAAATAAATAAATAAATAAAATAAGCCACGGTATGCGAATGTATTGTTGAAATAGATACATCGCAAGCAACACCCAACAATATCGATTAACATGCTGCAGCAGTATAATTCATTTGTTTCATATCGCAGTAATGTAAATTTTTGCAAAAATCTTGAGATTTTATGGTGACCGATAAAACGCTGAACATACCACGAAATGTGACAGTGTTATTATTGCCTCGCCCAAATTAAAAATCTCGGCTCGGCTACGCTCCGCCTCGATTTTTAAGTTTTGGCCTCAGCAATAAAAACACTCATAACATTTCTAGGTATGTTAATAGCTATAACGCAATAAATATATAATAAATTCTATTTCACAAACTTATACTACCCTAACTTTTATTATTGGAGGCTATCGTCCCCAAACCCCCCATTTTAACACTAAAAACTTGTCGAGATAGTTAAGTTCATAATGTTAACACATCAATATAAATATTTAAAATAAATGCTATTTCAAAAACACATGCTAATTTTAAACTTTTGTTATTGGAGGGCTTTCGTCCCCAAAACCTCCCATTTTAAAACTAATAAATCAACTCTTCTATATTTTACACAAGTTCTACTTAATGTTAAAGAAAGCAATATTTTAAAAGAAAAAAATCAACTCACATATTCGTTGAAATTATAAAATTAGTAGTATTACCACTACTATAGTAATACTTAAAATTAGTGGTCTCTGCACTAACTACATCCTTATAACACGACAAAACTTAAATGAATAGCACCAAATCTGCTTATATTTGAAATAATACATACTTTTTACGAACTGAAGCTTAATAAATTACTAGTAAAGTAATAGTAATAAAAAATAACTGTAAAATTCATTATGGTAACAAAATAAATTTCATTTCTCTCTTGCAAACATGACATACACGTCGAGGACACCGCTGGATCACATTCAAAGTTCCCTCTCAAGTAAATCATAAATAAAGCATGCATTCATACCTTTCATCACAGTGACACAAATCTATTAAAAGATGACTTGAAATAAAAAACAACAATAAAACACAATTCCACGTCAACAAATGCTTCCCGAAGTTCAATATTCAAAGTAAATAATTTTGTTTATTATAGTAACAACTGAATATGTTAATAAAAGGCTGTAAACCCATTTCTATATTAATATTTCGGTTTAAGCAGCAAGAAAAGCAGCAAACATGCAAGTTTTTTTTTAAACAAGTGCTGTGAAGTGTAATTGAAGTTTAATTTGAAATGTGAAGAGATATTTTAAATGTGTCGTGATGAAGAAGAAATTGTTCGTAACATCAAAATGTAAAGCTTTATATGGCTTTAATCCGTGGTCATTTTGTGTATATTCATGCTTTGACCTAACAAAATTAATCAATTCCAGCAAAATTATTCGCGAGCTCTCAAGTGAACCGCGCCAACGAGAATCACGAGAAATAATGAATCACAAAAGGAACCGTGCCACCCGAGATCAACTGGGGGCGCACGGTGTACTTACGGTTATCTTACACCAAGTGGAGGCGCTAATGGCGCGCCAGGTCCAAAAATTCTCTCGAAGCTGCGGGACTGTGCAAAGATATTGGAAATAAACTGTGGTACAGTATCATGGTGTAAGGAATATCTTACACCGTGTTGTCTTCATGGCTGTACACTTGGGTTTTTATTTTTGGCGCGTGGGGGATTTTCATCAGTATGGAATATCTCACGGTATTTCGCGTCGTTCTAGGCCGTGTCGCATGATAGCACTACTCGATACAATAGCTATCATGCGACTCCCAGTAGCTCGCGAAATACCGTGAGATATTCCATCGTGAAGACAGGCCCCCACGCACCTAGAAATAAAAACCACGATTGAAGGGTATTTGACGTCGTGCCGCTGGGAGTGGCATGATCGCGACTATACTGAGTAGTGCTGGCGATGTGACTCCTAGCGGCACGACGGAGAACTACATAAAACACCGTCAGATATTCCATTCTGAAGATATGCCCCCATACGCCAAGAAATAAAAACCTAAGGAGTCATAGGAGTCAATGTGTAGGAACTTCAGGAGTCGAATCACTACTAATGATTACAGATTCGACTCCTGAACGTCATTAGGTTCACCGGTGTCCTGCTGTTTGCTTGCGGGGCTCCACGTCAACTTCATCTGCCTGTGTGGCGTGTCTGCTTTTGTGAATGAATATAAGTGGGAAGTTGTGAACATTCTGCTGTTTTCGTACGTATCCAAGGTAATGACATTATCCATATTAATAATTATAAGATATGAGAAAGTGGCAGATAAGATAAATTAAATGCTGTATGACGATACAAATACAAACATTGATGCATAAAAATCCATATCATTTTATTTTATTCAATATTTGTACATTTTAAACAATAATTTCCTTTTTATTGTTACAGAATGATTACCGACGTCCAGCTAGCAGTTTTTGCCAACGTTCTTGGGGTCACATTGTTTTTGCTTGTTGTTTTGTATCATTACATCTCAGCGAATCATTCCAAACCGTGATGTAAATGTTACAAATGGTAAAGTTTGTATTGGATTTAGTTGTGTTTTCGGAATATTCAGTTTAAGGAGATTTATTAATCTTGGTTATTAATTTATTAATCAGAAATCGTGAAGTTAGTATTAATCATGAAATTAGTCGTTTTTTAATTTGTAGGTGTTGTTTACCTTGTATTTTAGTGCGTTTTGTGCCATCCACAATTTTTTTCTTATGAATTTGTTTCTGATTTTGTCCATTAATCTCTCACATACCTTAAGAATCGCATTTCTGTTGCACTTATTAGCCTCTCTTCCCTCAATGTAGTCACCCAGGTTTTGCACCTCCTAAAGAATAATAGGTGTGCTCGTGTTTTGAAACTTCTTTCACTCTAAACTTTATTTCCTGTGCACATTTGTGTTGTATGTTATTAAGAAATGTTATATCACCTACTAGTTACTTGAAGGTGAACTTTGATAATTTTGTGCCTTTTTGGAATATTAAAAAAAACAACATTGCCTTAATTTTGTCAATTGATATTTTACAATTTATATTTATTTCTCATTTCTGTAGGTTAAATTTAACTTCTAAAGAGAAAAAAAAGATCAAGTATACAAGAGTGTTTATTTTTTGGGATATTTCCAATTAAGATTTCTTAATTTTCTATTTCATTCTGAGAAAAGTGTGTGTATCTGTAACATATTGAGCAGTAGAGGTGACAGTGGTTACACCTATCTAACACATTCATGTATTTTAAAATGCTCCCTTCTATTTTGCATTGGAAGGTCCAGATGTATGCTTGTTTTGCTATGTGCTTTTTATGTACCTTTTCATTTTTTGGGTAGTCCTTAGCAGTTTGTCCAGAGTTTTCACCTTGTCATCTTATCAAATCCTTTTTCGAAATTTTTGAACAGAAGCTGGGTTTTCAAATTCATCCTTTGGAGTTTCTCAGTAATTTAGTAAGTGTAGACCCCATCTTTACAAGACTTTCTCTAACTGAACTGAAGTTTATCTTCTAGAAAATAGAATTGTGTGTTCTTCAATTACTTTTTCTTTCAGTTATTACAGTGAATGTTTTATAGCCAGTTGATGCTTCTGTAATTCAAGCCGGTATTTATTTTCTCTTTGGTTCTAAATAGGTTTTTGTAAAGATATTTTCTGTTTATCTCTAATAGTAAGATTTTTATTTATTTATTGTATGGAATTATTAGCGGGGAGACTAACCTAATAGTAGGATGTTACTGTGCAGCTCAAATTTAACATGAAGAATCTGAAGTTAGCAAAGACATCATCATACTTCCAGAGCTGTGCAAGCTTTCCTGTGTTTTATTATTGTAGCTCCTCAGAGTTTTTCTGAGTATAACATGTCTGCATCAATAATTTCGTCCATTGGTTTTCCCTTGTGGTCATTATTGTTGAACAATAGGATTTGAAAGTGTTGTTTCTTCTCCTTTGGAAGAGGTAGATCTTTCTTTTTTTTTCTTTTTTCTTTTTTCTTTTTTTTCTTTCTGTATTCAAAAATATTTGTTTAAATTGTTAAAGTAGAGAATGTAGTATATTCCTAGAGGATAGTGTTAGGAAGGGAGGGGGCAGAGGGGTCACTGGGGGTAAAGATGGGAAGGAGTGTGGGTCTCCTGAGACATACTCACCATGTAATTATGTAAAAAATATTTGCATGGATTCAATAAAACTAAAATATTCTGTGCTTGGTTTTTCATCTCCAATAAACTTTCTTGCGATTTGATATCACATGAGTGAAATATCTACAAAACAGCATGGCTTATTTATCTGAATGCAGGACATCACCCTAATTTTGTTGGGGTCTCTTGGGAATTTTTTTTCCCCTTTATTTTTTCTTTTTTTCTGTGATTTCATTCATTCATAATATGACATAATTTAGAAACATTTATCTTTTAGGGCAAATTTTATGTAATACATAATATTAAAAAAGTAGATGTGCTGTTATCATTGGAGATGCATGCTATTTATGTACTAATCACTGTTGACTTAGTATACAAACACTGGGCTGCCTGTGGCTTTTTTTTATTAAAAAATAAATCATGACAAGCTCTTTTAATCCACATATTCACTGTTACCTATTTACTCTTTGTTTTTATTAAATAAAATAAGTATTCTAGATATTCTCCACTGCAAACACTATTTGGTGGAGAGATCAACCTGTTTTTTTTTTTTTCAATGACAATTTAATGCTGAACTGTTTTTATACTGTAATATATAATTTGTAATTTAAAAAATGTTTCAAACCAGGTTGTACATTTTTTCATTAACAACCCTGCCTTTAAAAAATGTGTGCTGAATTGAAACTGTTCGTTTTTGAATGATATAGTAGATAGATTCGTGGAATTTTTGCTATGATTAGAGGATAAGAAATTCATGTTGTGATTAGTGATATTTCCTAATAGATACATTTCTTTCCAGATGCTGTTTTCTAACTGATTCAACTGCAGAGAATGGCATGTGAGTGTGTGTGTGTGAACACTTTCTTAAAAGTGTCTAATATATTCCTCAGTTCAATGAGAAACATGTTTATCATGCTAATCTAATAAAATTTGTTACAGTCAATGAGATCTGTCATTTTATTAGTATTTACCTTTTTTCCTCTTCCTTCGTAATTTGAAGTAGATATCGTAAAAAAAAATATATGAAAATAAGATGTGTTTTTTTGTTGCCAGTAAACGCATAATTACAGCTTCTGGTAGCAAATGAACTATTCCAATCATTAGAGGAGAATAGTCTGGATGATACTAGAAGAATTCTTTTAAATAATGAGATTTTTAGATTATTTGAAAAATAATAAAGATCCCAAGGAATTGTAATTGGAAGCTAAATTAAATGATTTCATTAGTTGTGGCTACATACTGCCAACCATTTTTGTATTATATAAAATTGCAATTGGAATAGATTTGATAAAATACTAATATTTTTTCTAACTCTTTACAAACTTTACTAATTTCATTTGCAGGGGCGGCTCGTGACATTTTTTTCTGGTGGGGCCAGGTTTAAAAACACAAATATCATCTCAGAATCAATAAAATTATTATTAACTCTTTTCTTAATTATGTATCTTTAATTCAAGTTTTACCTAATTATCAATTTAGTTTCCGCTCAAATTACTCCATCTCACATCAACTTTTACATGTTACAGAATTCTTAGCAGATAGTTTTCATAACGAACAACACATCATCGGCATTTTCTTAGATATAGCTCAAGCATCTGACAAAGTTTGGCATGTAGGTCTTTTATTCAAAATTATTAAAAATTTTCTCTGATCGTCATTTTGTAGTTAAAATTAACTCCTCTCTCTCTCCAGTGTACGATCAATTCAATCAGGAATTCCTCAAGGTTCTACTCTTTCTACTTTACATGTCAGATATTCCCTACTTTTACTACAATAGCGCTCTACGCTGATGACACAGCTTTATTTGCTACTCATAATAATATCAAAATTGCACGTAATACACTACAAAATTCTATTCAAAAATATATAAAATGGAGTCAACTCTGGAGAATACTGATAAATCTGACTAAAACTCAAGCAAAAATGTTTACTCTTTGTGGACCAACTAATCCTCCTTTCCTAATTATCAATAATATCAATATTCCTTGGCTTGACAATAATATACCTGTTAAATATTTAGGATTACATTTAGACCAACGTCTTGCTTGGAAATCACATATTTAAATTATCACTAACAAAATTTATTACAAAATTTCAAAATTATATACTATATTTAACAACAATTCAGAATTAAGAATAGATTGTGGAATTTCAATTTTTAAATCCATTATTCGCCCTTCTCTTACATACGCTTGTCCTATTTGGTGTAACGCCTCATCAAGAAAATTCAAATTATTCAAAATAAATTCGTAAGATAAATACTAAAAGCAGATTGATTCATTTCGAATAAAAAAATCCATAGAGAGCTTCAAATTGACTCCATTAAAACCTTTATAACTAAATAAACTCAAAATTTCTTTAATACATTATTCCTTTCTCTTGCATCTCAACACTTTACACTAGGTCAAAATTATTCTGCTCTTTGCATTCGTTCACACTTTCCGAAAGTCACTTTTTGTCCTCCCTAAATACACATATCTTTATTCAGTTTAATTCAGTTGTTCTAAATTTAACCTCTAACTATCCTTTCTAACTTTTATTATAACCCTTACTCATTTCAGTTGGTTTATTTTTATGTATTGACATTTACCATACTCATTTTCAAATTGGTAAAAACATAATTTACCAAATTTTAAAGCTCTGATATCTTTCCAAAATGTTATTAGTAAATTCTTCTTTTCAAACAACTGAAAAATTATATTGTAATTGAACAGGAAATAAATGATGAAAAAAAAGAATCAATAACAAATTTAGTTAAAGAATTGTCTCTTGATCGTTTAATTAATATTAATCATCAGTTACTTAAACCTTTAAATCTAAAAGTTTTCCACAAAACACAAGTAGGAATTTTTATTAAGTCATTTAACCAAATATTGGTATGTCTGTGGAAACAAAAGATTTTTACAAAAATTACGCTAATACCATAGCTTATGCGGAGATTTCGAAAGGGGAACGTATCGTAAAATTAAGACAAGTTGACTTCGACTTGGCATGCCAGTTGTTTAACCGGCTTGCAGAGAAATAAAATCTGCTACATCTATGCCTTTCTTCACGTCCTCCAAATACACTTCATACATACAATCTAGCAGCTCGTTTTTTGTCATGTTTGAGTTATATTTATAAATAAAAGAATTGTTTAAAGGGTCATCTACAACACTATCTAGATCGCCGAGTTAAGATAAGTCTACAAAATTGCCATGGTCTTTTGAATCTTCAGATTCATCATGCCCTCTCAATGTTAGTTCATGAATGATGAATGCCACAGTATTTTACTAAACACTCAATCATTCTACGTAAAATATGACTATTTTTTGCGACTTGTTCATTATGTTTCTAAATTTTGATCGCCAAATCAATATGTACAACAATATTTAGTTCCAAAAGTTTAAAATTTGCAAGCATTTTCTAAATGCAATGCACTGCCTTAGTGTTTCTTGATCCTTTCGCCCAAATGTTTCAGATCCTTACAGCATACTGTCATCCACAATCCCTCACCAAATAATAAACAATAAAAGCAAAATTAGTTTTGTTTTTCTTCACTCATAGTCAACCACGACTTTTTTCTGAAACTTCGAATTACAGAATGTTCTTTTCTTCTTTCCATCAACTTGTAAATGATAAGTCACTCGATTGATGTGCTCCTAACAGTTTAATATCATTTTTTTCTTCAAGTCCCAAAGAAAAAAACGGAAAGCAGTGTAATGAATCCACTGTGTTCATCTTACAGCGCGCCGAACTTCACGTTCAGTTTGAAAAAGGTGCGCTCAGACTGCCGTTTCTCTGCGAAGGGCCCGATGAGTTGGAATGAGTTCTGGGGATGAATTGTCGATCTTCACGAATAACGAATCCCAATAGAGTACTGCAGTTATAAAGAGATTACTGTAAAGATGAATAAACATTTTTGTGCTTTTTAAATACTAGCTGGTACCCGGCGTGTTGCTGCCGCAGAAGAAATAATTGAGGAAATATTCCTCTCCCCCTCTCTTTTCACCTTCATTTCCCCTCTCTCCTTCCCCTCTCTTTTTCCTCTCTCATTTTCCCCTCTCTCTCTTTTCCATCTGTGTTTCTTTCCCCCCTCTGTCTCTTTTCTCCCTCTCTGTGTTTCTTCTTCCCCTCCGTGCCTCTCTTCCCCCACTCTCTCATTTCCCTCTCTCTCTATTTCCCCCCTTTCCATTCCCTCTCTCTATTTTCCTTCTCTTTCAATATTTTCCCTCTCTCGAATTTCCTTCTCTTTCATTATTTTCCCTTTCTTTCTCAATTTCTTTCTCTCTACTTTTCCTCTCTTTCACTCTATTTTCCCTCTCTCTTTTTCACTTTACTGTCATCAACTTGCGCCGCCTGTCCTTTGTGTTCTCCTCTGTCTTTTAATATATAGATTTTCGTTTTTACTGTCATTCAGTGCAACAATAGGTAAAGAAAACCCTGATTGATTTACATGATATAATGATGTAATTATCATTTGATCAGTATCCCCGCAAAGCGTCTACCGGCGTCACTTTTGACCAGTGTTGCCAGATGTACCGCATTTCCGCATTTTTAACACCTAATCCGCAATTCGCGGATGCCAAAAAACTCCACATTTCCATCATAGTGGATTAAAATCCATTTTTTCATTTCCTCAGTCATTACAACGATCGTTAAAGGTCCCGCTAACTATTTATTTATTTATTTATTTGTCAAAAAACAGTAAAAACTGTATATGACGTGTGGGGAAAGAAATTTATCTGCGCACATTTTCTTGAGGGCCAGAATTTTATAATTAAAAAAAAAAAAAAGAATTTAGAAACTAATTATTTTAGAAAATAAAGATATTTGAAAAAATGTTTTTTCCCGAGTTATAGAAAATCAATTTCAACTGTAAATGAACTACAAGCAAAAGGAGTGCTCAACAAAACGTGCGCACAGTGAAGCTACATTTACGTCCAGAAGCAAAACAAGGGGCCAACTATGGTTGACAAAGTTTGAACGTTCAAAATGCTGTCTCTTTCTCTCTATTCGATTAAAGTAGAAAGCAATAAAACACCAATCATTAGGGCTTTATCCAATTGCCGTACTCGAAAATTGATGACCAAGCACCAAGGTGTTGTCGTGAACTCCGTCCTTTTTTGTCTTACTGTTAGAGATTCAGAGAACAAATAGGTCACAACATGTTGGTTAGTCGTTTTCGAATACGCCAAATAAGATACAGACCGTCGTTCAGATTCTTACTGTGTTTATTCAAGCCGGAGAAATTATGCACTTCGCGGGATATTGAAATTACGTTACTCGGCTTCATATTAAACTGAGATTAAAAATAAATTGAAAGTACATTTATAACAATAATACTGATATTTTATATTTTTAATTTCTTGGGTGAATCGAGAACATTATAGTGAGAACAAACATAGAACAAATATCGCATTTTTAATTAATAAAACGGAATTCTCTGTCGATATATGAATTATTGATGTTTACCCCTATTTTTAAATTATATTAGTTAATCCGCATTCTTTAGAAGAAATCCCCATTTTCGAACTTAAAACTTCACAATCAGAAGTCAGGGCCCTACCACCCCGTAGCGGCCGGCCTCGAAACGTACTCCCAAATTGAGCCCCAAGGAATCCGCCATTAGGATGACAAGAAAGCGCGGGAATTCAATTATTGCCTGTCACTTATGGAAATGTCATAAGTTGCGTTCTTAAAATTTGCGCTTCTGATTTAGACTACAGAAAGCACTTTTCGAAAATATTATTTCGGAAACGGAGTTCCGGAACTCCAAAAATTTCCTTCCTGTATTCTCTTCTGGCCCATAACCTGTCACGTAGTTTCCAGTTTCATTTTTCTTTGGTTTGCCCTGTTTACTTCTTCATGTAATTTAATATTTTATTTTTTTTCATTTGCACTATTTTTATAGATTTATTAAAAATATGTATATTGCAACCAAACTCATTCTTCTCAGTTTGCACTTCTCTTCCAACTATCAATTTATGTTAAATACTTCCAAAGTATTTCAAAATAATTCTTGCTGTGTCATCAGTTCTACTACCAAGTACTCTATTTAGAAACAATTTCTGTATTGCATTTACATAAAGTTTTTATGTATTAAAACTTGGGCTTTATGGAATATTCTTCTTTATTTCTTATTTTACAATATATTTCTAGTTATATCGAAGAGAATGGATTAATTTACAAAGAATTGCATTTATTACAAATAAAACAAAGAACAAGAGCATGACTAGTACAATTGTGTAAAATTGTAATCGCATGGGATATCTAAAGCAAAATAAACAAAATTTAGTCTCGATTTTATAATAAAAGTTGAAACATTCAAAATAAATCTCACTGATTTGTTGTTAACTTTACAAAATACAGAGAGAAAAAAAACATTAACATCTCATACCATATTTTTGTAATTTAAGTTGTTTGAAACTACATGGTTTGAAAATGGAAGTATGTTCGTATTCGTTTACATTCCTGAATGATTTCTGGAATTCCAGAATTAGCCTATACTAAACTATAAACAAAAGTCTAACAATACCCATGAACTGCAGAACCCGCTTAGAAAATCAATTACTTCGACAATGAGGCTCACAGGATGCTTGTGAGGCAGTAGCTCGCTGCAAGTCTACTAGTTTAACGACGTTATTTATTCAGAAAAACATGATCATGCATTCATTTGTCAACGCGCAACAGAGAATTTACCTCTTCAAAATTCCACAGAATGAGTTAAACAATAATCTCACAACTTATACGCATCCTTAAACCGCTTAAAAAACCACATTTACGCTATACTGCATTGTAATATCTGATCGGTTTTGCCATCCTAATGGCGGCGACGAACCTCTTCAATTTGGGGTGAAAGTGGCGCTTGTGACACATCTTGCGTATTCTTAAGATATTATATTTATGTCAGAAGTTTCACATCTGGCAACATTGCTTCCGAGCCAGTAAGCAGCACGAAGTAGGGATGATGGATTTTATTGTTGGGCGTGAATGGGGCGTTAATGGGGGTTAATGAGTAGGGATGATGGATTTTATTGTTGGGCGTTAATCGTAATTTTGCAATTATCATTTTTCTATTTCGGTGTAATTTTTAAATAATTTATGATTAATTTGCAGGGTTGTAATGAAAAACATTGTCGAAGCCATCATTTTAAATGGCAAATTTCGAGGTGAGAATATATTACTGCCACGGATCCCTATTATATTACCCACAGAGTGCCAATTCAATTTAAACGTCTTCAATTTCCGTTAAGATTGGCATTTGCGATGACTATCAACAAGTCTCAAGGCCAAACGATGCATGTTTGTGGCTTATTTTTTAGCACACCATGTTTTTGACATGGTCAATTATACGTGGCATGCTCTCGAGTGGGCAAACCATCCAGTTTATTTGTGTTAGCTAAAGATGGGATAACAAAAATATTGTACACTCTATTGCGTTGAGAGATTGATACGATTTTTTAGGATATGTGACCGGGGACGAAACGTCGAAACTTGGAAAATTAACTCCTAAGACAATTTAAGCATATTTTGTCTAATAAACTACGTGGATATTCCGAATGGTTGAGCCGCAATAAGCAGTCAAAAGTTGTTTTGAAAAATTGATTTCTAGGAAAAAATTTGCATTATAGAAGCATAGAAACACTCCAGAAACATGTAAATTGTGTATTACATGTATATTTTTAATTTATAATTTAATTAAAACAATAGATTAGAGCAATATGGCGTTTATGCCATCTCATAGAGCACATTTCGCACTATCCCTACAAAAAGTTTAAACAAAAAATTTGGAGCCGTTTTTGAGAAAATCTGTTTTTTCATGACCTTAAACAAAGAACTAATTTTGGAGAACAAATTTCATTTTAAAGGAAAAATCTCAATCTTCAATTTTGTAGTTTGAGAAAGACGCCGAAAAAATTCAAACTTTCACAATTTTCGAAAATTCAGAGTTATCCGTGAAAATCGGACCTATACCATCTTAATAACTGTATTTTACTCACTTATAGCTGCGACTCAAACCAGATCGACCGGGGAATACAGTAATCCCTCGACATTTGCGGATTCGCTATTCGCGAGTTCCGAACATTCGCGATTAGAGAAATGCTTAGGGTTTTAACATTCACGACTTCGACATTCGCGAGTGGGTCTTCTGGTCGTAGATTTTCTTTGAAAGCGATAACATTTCATTTCCTTTATCATCATCATCTGGGAAACGAACTCAGCAGACCTCGGAGCTCGCAGAATAACTTTCTTCAAAAATTACACAGATGAAATGTCAATTCACATTTATAGAATAACACAGTTGTAAAATAATTCAATTCAGTTGCGCCAAATTGGAGGTAAGGATTTTGACCAAATGAACAGAAAAGCCATTCAGGATCTGTGCAACTCTCATAATAAAGAGCTCATTGTAGAGGAACTTCGGGGAATCATCAGTGAAGAATACCTCATCGACGGTAATGATGAAGTAACGGAAGCGAAACTGCGTCCTGGAGCAACTTCAATGTCAAAACTGTTGATGGGGTTCTAAAATCAACAAGCTCTGGTGGAACTGGCATTCGAATATGATCCAAACATGGAAATAACTTTGAAATTTAAGAGAGAATAGAAGCAGGAACTCTTTCATATTTGGATATTAGAACAGCGAGAAAGGTGATGAAACAAAAAAAAATTAACAAATCCTATATCGAATCATTTTCAACTTCGAAATAATTTTCAAACATTTTTTGATTTCTTCATTTTGGAATGTTAATTGTGAATTCTGAATGTGAATTGTGAATGTTAATTGTAGTATCGCTTAATCAGTTGTACTGTAATTGATTGTCAGATTTTTTTTCTTTTTTAAACAGTTTTCCGATATCCAAGAACCTAACCCAACTTTCTTCATTAAAAGATAGACTTAACATTCGCCGATTTAATATTCGCGAGGTTTTTTTGGGAACCTACCTCTCGAGAATGTTGAGGGATTACTGTATTCATTTTGGAAGAAATCGTACCCATGGTTTAGGCGTTAGCAGTGTTCACAGACGGACGGACGGACAGACGGACGTTTTCCTTTCAATTGGTTTTCAGGACCCACAATAGAGTGATTCTGGCTACACCACGTGTTAGGGGATATTTTTTCTTAATTTAGCAACTGGTTTTATCCACTTTTTCGTTATCGGAGCCCGGCAATGAATTTTTTCCGACGAAAATTCGCCGTTTTTCGCGCAGCATTACACAACTTTCTCTATACTACGTACATTACTCCGTTTATACGTACGTATACGGGAAAGTACAAATTGGGAGGCGTTTTTGAGTAAATGTTGACAATGTCCGGAGGCTTCATGTAAAGTACCCCCAAATTTTGAAGAATGTTTTTCAAAATCGCGGCGCTTCAATTGGACGGTGTTCTGCATCAATTGACCAAGAGTCAAAACTTGATTTGGAGATATAAACACAAACGCGAAAGTATTAATATAAATTCAGCAGACCGGGGTAAATTAATTATCATAAAATTCAGTTAACAAAATTATAATACTAAGTTTAATATTTAATTATTTAACTTTATGGTTTTAAACTAAAAAATAGTAAAACAATTGTTATTACAATCATTGAATTCAAAGCTGCAAAACGAATAAGGATTAGGGAAGGGCTGTCCAACAGGTGGCCCGCGGTGCCATTTACTGTGGCCCGCGAAAATTTAGTAAACAAATGTGAAAGTGCTTTGCTGCCAAATCGGGCGAGAACTTTGTGCGTCTAGCGCACGTGCCCTGCCGGGATTAACACCCCTTTCATGTAAAAATAGGTTAAGTTTAGGTTTAAGGATTTTTTGTAGTACTAAATTTAAAAAATTCAAAATCTCCCAATGTATTTCATTGCGTTATGCTCTATACCGCCTGATATCACGTATGGTTCCGTTCCCTCCCTCCACACACACCATTTCAGAGCAGCCGAGCAAACTGCCGAGATCAACATTGCGGAGAAGTCAGCTGTGTCGTCCGAGTCCGATCGTCCCAGATGTGGATGGCCCGCAAACATATTAAAGGTTTTTAGTTGTGGCCATTGACTCCAAGTTGGACACCCCTGGATTATGGAATTATATTTTTCATTCTATGATTCAGAAGTGGACAGGTAGAATTTAGATAAAAACGCATGATAACGATTTACAAATGAAACATTTGTTTCCTGTCCAGGACTAAAGAAAGTCGACATGATTTGATACAATATGTCTCAAGCATTTTCTACTTTTTCGTTTTATTAGATTTCGTTCTCTTTTCTTCTTTTTAGATATTTTCATTCTCTTCTTAAGTTCTTACTAGAGTACCCGTGCGAGAACTCTCGCATGTTAAACCCCACCCTTTCCCTATCCATTTGTCTATCCTTTCCATGAAGAAGGAAAGATGTTACTGAAATGTGTTTATTTGTTTAAAAAATGTATAAATGTAACTTCTAATGTACTTACAGAATATCAAACAAAAATAACAATGAAACTTGATATTGGAAACAAATTTTCAATAAAGGTTTATTCAGCATTATAGAGACATGTTCTTGGAACAATTGCCTTTTTAAAAACATTTGAAGAAATTATTCACTCTTCCTTGAGAGTTAGCTTTTCGCTTTCCTTGGTAGTCACACAAATCTTAGAAAAGGTTTTTACTCCTGAGAAAGCCAATTAAAATAGTGCGAAAATATCGGATCGGGCAAGTACCACCCTACTCTTTGCAATATTATTTAACTTCCCTTGATTTGTTATGAGGAAGGGGAGGGGTTGGAGAGTCAGGGTGCCAGCTTGCTGAATTGCGAAAATTAAAAAATTATTTGTATTATAAAAAGTATTGGACTATTTTCTGCGTTCTTATGTACCTCAAGAAAAGCAATTTGAGCAAAAAAGTATCAAACTAATATTGTCACCTTTGAGTACTAAATACCACTTGTTACCATTAGAAACAATTTAGTAGGCTTTGACTTCACTTCGGTACATGGGAATGTTGCTCAAACGATGTTTGCGTATTGAATATCTTAATACCCGACACCTTGAGTTTAATATCATCTACAATATGAGTTTGCAGCTAGGCATTGATGTACATACTTTCAGATACCGCCGTCGAGTGACTTACGCTAATCTTTCTATAATTTTAAATTTAGTGGCTTTTTTAAATTAATTTACGCAGTATTGTAGGCTAGCGCGTTTTGATTTTTGTTTTTCGTTTATTTCAAGCTATTTTACCTTAGCTAATTTAAAAAGTTTATTCTTTGGTTGTGCCATAGCACAAGTTTTCCTCTACCTGCGCGCCCTCGTACGAGAACTCTCGCATGTGAAATCGCACACTCATCCCTATCCTTCTATTTCCATTCCAAGAGGGAAAATAGTTAACGAAAGTTGTTTATTTATTTAAAAATGTATAAATGTAAGTTGCAATATACTAACACAGCATCACATAAAAATAAAAAACAATGCAATTGATGTTTAAAAGAAATTTTCAATAAAGATTTATTCAGTATCATGGAGAGTTTTCTTGGAAACAATACACAACATTTCCTTAAAGACAACATTTGAAGCAATTATTCAATATTATTTGACAGTTAACTTGAGCTTTTCGTGATATAAAAAATATTAGCTTTTTACTTCTGAGAAAGCTACGTCTCTGAACCCGCTGAAGTGAAAATTTCATCGAATGGTAACGAAAATACTGGTACAGGTAAAACACAAACCCAGTCTTCACTCTTCACTGTACACCCACATCCCTCCACAATTAGGTACTGAGCACTTACGGGCCACGGCAAAACGTTAATTGAATGGTTTCACTACACGCAAAAGAAACAGTCTTCATAGGTATGAAGCAACTATAATAGTACTTCTAATTGCTGCTGGAGAGCCAATCTTGAATGAATGATTATGCAAATAAACCTCGCCAGACTGCACAAACCACGGTGTATACAGAAAGCGTTAATATAAGATTGAGGAATCTAAGCCATCTAAGCGTGTCGTCACAAAAATGACTACCAGCAACGAGGGTTGAAATATTTGGGTGGCATTGGTGGTATTGAAGCGCCGAACCGAAAATTTAATTGAATGTCCAAGAATATCTAGTCTTGTAGATTATGGTGTGAGGAACATTTCTTTAGCCTCAAAATTTTAGTTTTTATGGCCCTAGAAAGCTTCGTTTAGGAATTATTTAACTATATTGCGACGACATCCTCTCACCGACACGTCGGTTCGGCGGACGTACCTGCCAGGCTAGCTCAGATGGCAGATGGGTCGGCTGAAATAGAACTGATGGATGGTGGAGCGACGTTGCGTATGATTGAAATAAAATAAGTTAAATGAGGTCAAATAAAATTAGGATTTAATTTCAAAATTTGAAATACTTTGTCAAAAAACACGTTAACTTTCTCAAGAAAAAAATACCCCCGAAATACCAATTACAATAAATCTTAACGCTAATAGTTTGACAAATGTTTCGCTGGTTCTCTTGCAGGCCTGAGCGCGGCTACGAACCGTTCTTTGAAATGACACAGTTAAGAGAACTTCACAAATTTCGAGAATTTAATGTTCGGGTTAATTTTAAGCTGTCTCGCCAGAAGGGCAGTTGCGAGCTCAGGCTGGCTCGAAATGTAAACGTCACCCTCAGAGGTCGTTGGCTTTTTGTCAGCTGGAGGACGTCCCGCGAGGCGCTGGGCGGCGACACGTGTATGAAGTCCTTTTCTTCAAGCAGGTAAACACCAACTGGGTCGGAGGTGACGTCTCGGGGTTCGGCTCATGAATAGCCGCCGGTACGGGCAGCGACAGCTTTCTGGGTCACGTCGCGTGAATGGAACGGCGCCGAGTTACGGCGACTTAATGTCTCGATCGAGTACGTTTTAATAACGAAAATTTCACAATCTCCGTTCACAGCCAAGAACGGCTCAAAAAAGAAGAACGCTTCAGCCCCAATTTTAGGCGTGAAATTTAAATAATTTACTTCCGGGCGCTGTTGCCTACAGAAGAAACTCTTTGATCGAAAATAAACGCTGAATTCGGCACTTAATTAAGCCGATTCGGGAAAAAATCCCGAAGTGCGCGAACCCCCCTCTCTTTCTCCTGACATGGAGCTCCGCACTCTCCAACGTCCAAAAATCAAGTCCCTCTTTCTGTCTGCGTTACAAAGCAGCTGCTCTGTTTTCCCCACCAAAACTCACAAAAAGATTCCGTAATTTTCCAGAAACTAAAGCAATCTCATTTGAGATTGGCCGACACTTACTACGCAGTAGCAATCCTTGCGTCCAATCATAGACGGCGGGCCTCACAGAAACTGGATGGAAATATCCACTTGCGCTCTCTTTCTAACTTTGTTTATGAAGTGCACGTGCAACTTCGAGCGGCTGGCTAGCGGGCGGGGTGGTGATAATTTGTTGTAAGCGATCGCAAACACGACACCCTGGGTGGTTCCCCAGCGTTCCGTAGCTAAACGAGGGCGGGCTGGCCCGAGCGGGTGCGAGGGGCGACGCGGTCGAAAGGAGTCAGGCGGTCCCGGGAGGCGGTGTAACTAATCTGGCCGTCGCCAGGCAGGCGGAAGAGTCGGAGGCGGACTTTGCGTTTCCTTGAGGCCTCCGTGAACTCGTCCCGTGAAAATAGTTCAAAATTAAGTTTTATTTTATTAATAAATATTCGGTAATGCTACAATATAGATCTCAACGTGTGGTCGTGTGATGCGGGTTGCATTTGAAATGAATATTTAGATGCGTTTTTTCAACAAATCCTTTACATTTTTGTAATCAAAATGCAATTCGTCACGTCTTCGTGAAGTTCTCTTTTTTTAGAGACTTCATTTATAAAGATTGGTTGCATGTGAGAGCCGCAACGGAAAAGTATACTACTGAAATAATATAGGAGACGATATTACCGCGCCGTTTCAGGCGCATGTATGCGATCCATGCCTTATTCTTTTGTTTCCGGCACAGTAATTGCGCGAAATGTCACAGCGGCCCACGATTACTCACTTGGCACCTAGAGAGATATCTTACTCCAACAACACTAGCTCCAGTTGCGTCGGCCACACTCCAATAATCACGAACTTCCTGACCACAACAGGGGCCTTTCGTTCGAAAAGACGGGTCGCAGGCTGCCACATTGCAGGCTGAGCAAGCAGTGTTGAGAAACATTTGGAAAGTGACACAAAGTGACATTTTATTTTAAACAAAAGTTGCAATATTAAAAAAATGCTTCATGTATCTGCTTTAATGACTTGTAAGGAGGTGATTGTTTTGTTATCTAGTTGCAATTAAAATGTCCGCTAAGATAGTGACGCAAGGCAATAGTGATACCTAAGCTCATTGGCTTAAGTCGGATACGAGGCGCAGGAGGCCCCACTAAGGATAGGGAGTTTTTGCACCTTCGAGCATTAAAGCAATTGAAAGCAAAGCAAGCATTAAAGCAATCGATCTTCTGCGCATGCTCAGTTCAAGTTTTGCATCACTTGTGCACCAGCGCGAGCGCAGAAGATCGGGGCCCGCTAAGATGTGCAAAAACTACCTATCGGCATTCAACATCATTCGTTGTTGTAACACCAATGAAAGATTTTTTTAAACTCTGTCAACTTTTATTTTATCCGATCGCCTATCTAGGTGCAATGGCTCTTTATTACAGTCCTGTAATGAAGTATCTACCAATTGTCACGATAAACAACATCAAAGCTGCTGCTGACAAATTGAATATGATGCACATAAAATATTTTATTGCAAAATGAAGGAATATATGCAGAAACACACTTATCCCTATACAATATTTGAGTAACCGCTCAAATTGAGAAACATCACGAAGTTGAAATTTACACAGAAATTTTAAATCATAGTGAACTTTAACGTGTAATAATTTCAAAATTTTATCTGGTCCCACAATTAAGATATTGCAGTCGAAAAACGTGTAAAATGGCGTGCGGCATAAAAAAGTGTCTGCCAAAGCACACCCACTTGTCACAAATATTATTATTATTATTATATTTGTCTACTATATACCCACTAATTTTGTACCACAATAAATAATTTTATACTCGCCTATGAACAATTAAAAATGGTTGCCAAAGAAGCACTTTTTGCCTATATTTAGGATATATTTAACCCATTTTGTATCACATCGCGAAGTTGAAATTTATACGCCAGTTTAATATTGTTCTGAATTTTTTAGTGTGATCATTTCAAATTTTTTGCACGGCAATCACTTTTGGTTTATGGCGCACACCATTCTTCCCTTGTTCGACTGTAATATCTCTGTTGGGGGACCAAATAAAATTTTGAAAATATTACATCCAAAAGTTTACTATAGTAGAGGCGCGGCTCGTCTTTAAAGGCTGTAAGGCGGAGCCTCCCCTATAAAAATCGCCGCCCAAAAGAAATTTACAAATATATTTGTAAATAAATTTATTTATTAATAATGGATTTCTGAGTTATATTATAGAACAATCATAACAACAATGTTCTTTGTTGGTTCGTTAACGCCCGTCCGTAACGCATTTGAAGCTGTTGACAGGGAAGAGAGAAGCGTTAGGCTCCCACTTCGTTTCGCCATAAGATCATAAGGCCTGTGTAAAACGACGAAGCGTGACGTCACGCATTCACTGCACGGGTTTATGGGCGAACGAAGGCTGCCGCCTGGCAGCCTTCGGGCGTGGGCAGAGCGTGGGGCCTGGCGTCTGAGGGAGTTCACACCAGATAGCATTACTATGCAGCTCAGTGTGTAGCACCGACTTTCAACTAGTTGTTCAAAATCTCGGTAGGGGCACTTCTCAGTTATGTATGTATCGGAAGAAATTGTGCTTAGAAATACAATACTATTTAAAAACCAAGTCCTAATGAAATACCTAGATAAAACTGTGTCAAAGAACAGGTCCCCCTGCTGTCCCTATAAA
This sequence comes from Acheta domesticus, assembly GCA_031308135.1. Taxonomy (NCBI): domain Eukaryota; kingdom Metazoa; phylum Arthropoda; class Insecta; order Orthoptera; family Gryllidae; genus Acheta; species Acheta domesticus. Next base: position 54,120,657 of record JAHLJT010004567.1, read on the forward strand.
TGAAAATCTAGTACTGGCCTCCGAATTGAAGGACCCATCCCCCTCCAAGCCATTAAACATTTGTAGCCTTCCTCATTTAGAAAACAACGAGCCGCGACTGCTATAATACCAAACAGCTGTATAAATTTCAACTTCGAAATGTGACTGAAAATGGGCTTTTAAAAAATCGTAAGTTTTTTAATTATTTATAGCTGGGTACAAAATTATTTATTGTGGTACACAATTAGTGGACAAATAGAAGATAATTATAGGCTACTTGATTTTGAATTTCTGACAAGTGGGAGTGCCATGGCAGTCACTTTTGTTTTAAGCCGCACGCCATTTTACGCGTTTTTCGACTGCAATATATAATTAATTGTGGGACCAGATACAATTTTGAAATTATTATACGTAAAAGTTCGCTATGAAATAAAACTTCTGTGTAAATTTCAGTTTCGTGATGGTTCTCAAAATGGGTTTAAAAATCGTAAATATACGCAAAAATATCTTCTTTTGCAACGTTTTTTAATTGTTTATATTGAGTACAAAATTATTTATTGTGGTACACAATTAGCTGATAAATAGAACACAATCATTGGCTAGTTGATTTTCAATGTGTGACAAGTGGTGGTGCCATGGCAGTCACTTTTGATGATGCCGCACGCCAATTTTGTGTTTTTCGACTGCAATATCTCCGTTGGAGGACCAGATAAAATTTTGAAAATATTACATCCCAAAGTTCACTCTAATACCAAACCGCTGTATAAATTTCAATATCGAAATGTGACTCAAAATGGGTTTAAAAAATCGTTAATATGTGCAAACAGTGTATCTTTTGCAACTGCTTTTCAATTGTTTATAGTTGAGTATAAAATATTGAATTGTGGTGCAAACTTAGTACATAACTAGTAGACAACTATGTGGTAGTTGATTTTGAATTTGGGGGTTGTAGCTTGACGTCATGAAACGTGGGGGGTTGTAGCTTGACGTCAACCTAGCACCCCCACTTTTGAATGTCGTTTTTCTATAGTGTGTAGTTAAGTACAATCTTCTTTTTATTTTGGTACAAAATTAGTACATAATTAGTACAAAATTACAGGCATGTTGATTTTGAATTTCTGACAAGTGGGGGTTGCAGCTTGTCACTATTAGGCTGTTTTGAACATATTTGTAGAGAAATCAAACGTGTTTTGATGTTATTAAACTTTAAAGAACTCTAATTGGAATTTGGAAACATACGAGCTATTTTTCCCTGTTCGTTTTCGGTGTGTGCAACAGTGACTCATTTCATCGCTTCCGCCGGCCTGCCCCGCGCGCCGCCAGGGCCCATGCCCCTGAAGGAGGCACACTCACCAATGCATTCTGAAAAGCCAGCCTTTTTTTTTTTTCTTCTGCAGTTCAAAACTTCACTTAATGTTTTATAGAAATTTCACGTGCAAGAGCATCAGACAGCCAAAAACGTTAGCTTCACACAGCGCTGTAGATTTATAAAACAATTTTCAAACCAATTGTTCATCTTAGTTGTTTCTTGAATTTGTATTAAATATTTATAACTATTATAATTATAAGTGTAAAAACTACATATTATGGTAAGTCCTGAACATAATTTTGATTTCTACGTCTTTGTGGATTTCAATTTTGCGCTGGATATGGCACGAACTTTTTCTTGAGGCTGTACTAAACACTCTTGGTGACAGTTCTCTGTACGAGATTATTTGGTGCGAAAACATAAGCGAGAAGGAAGATCTCACAGAGGTGTTACTTGTTAAAGGAGTAACATTTCCTACTTAGGATATCACTTTTGTTTGCGAGCGTATACTAAATATTTACTGTTTATTTGTGAATTTTATACGTACATTTAGTTGACTATTGAACTTGATAACGTAATTTAGCAACTAATAAGTTGTGGCTTCGGACACAGGATAAAGCATTAATGGGTGTGCCTCCTTCAGTGGTGCGGTCCCGGACGTCGCGCCGGGTAGGCCAGCGGGTGCTAAGATATGGACACTGTTGCACGCACCGAAACGAAGAGGACAAAAAAAGCTCATGAGCTTCCAAATGCCGTATAAAGTTTTTAGAGTCTTGTAACTTCCAAATCCGTTTGATGTCTCTACAAATATGTTCAATACAGCCTAGTAGTGAATAAAGAAATGTCACAGCAGTGGGGCTCAAATGAGTTTCCTTATCAGTGATGGCGCGGGGCGCAATTGAAATAAAATAGTTAAATTGTGCGAAGCAAAGTTTTTAATATAAAGATTTCAATTTTTAATCTTCTCTAAATTAAAAGTATTTTGGATAAAAATTTACGAAGCTATGTCCAGCTGAAAAGTGGCTATTTCTATGGTTTTAACGTAAAACTGGCCCCGGTCAGACTAATGTGGCCCATTGTTTGAGTAAAATAAGTAATGTTTGATGATTATAAAATATTTGTGGAATAACGTGGGGAGGATCTCAGCCAAAAATGCGTTGATAAAATACGTTGATTCGTTGATTTCGTCCGTAAGATTCGTTGATATTATATGATATTTATTCGTTTTCTAGAAAGTAATGAAAAAGGCCGGAAAATGAAGTGTTTAAGGGGTTTGTGGCACCCCTGAACCAATTTTTAAAATGGTTTTATGGGTGCTGATGTTGTTCCTGCATCGAAAACTAACTTTTTTTGCTAAGCCTATGCAAATATGTTCAATACAGCCTAGTAGTGAATAATGAAATCCATCTCGGCAGTGCGGCACAAATGTGGGTCGTTAATAGTGATGGCGCGCGGCGCAATTTTAGCCGATTGAAGTGACATAGTTAAATTGTGCGAAGAAAAGTTCTTAAAGTAGAGATTTTAAGCACCAATCTTACCTAAATTAAAAGTATTGTGGATAAAATTTAACGGAGCTATGGCCAATTAAAAAGTAGCTATTCCTATGGTTTTAACGTAAAACTGGCCATATTCGAGCTAATGTGACCCACTGTTTGAGTCAAATAAGTATTGTTTGATGATCGTAAAATTGTTGCGGGATAACGTGCGCACCACCTCAGTCCAAAATCCATTGATAAAAATAACATTAAATACAATTTATTCGTTATTTTCTAAAAAAGAGAGAAAAAAGATCGAAATTGGGGTGTTTATGGGGTTTGTGGCACCCTTAAACCCATTTTAAAAACGATTTTATTGGTGCCGATATTGTTCTTGCATCGAAAACTTTTTTCACTAAGCCATTGAATTCTATTTTTTTCAATACAGCCAAATGTATATATTCGATCTCTAAAACAATGAAAACTTATGTTTCCATATCAGTGTTTTTTATACAAAATGATTTACGTAAGGGTGGGAACATATCCATCCAATGTATGTGTCTATAACTATGAAACCACGTAGGAATCATCTGCATTTGCTATCAGTATCTGTGTGTGCACCGCGCGTCCGTGCCCTGTGAGCGCGTGCCGATGCGGTACTCACCTGGTACCCACCTCTCACACGGCGCCACGCACGAAGATGAGCCAACAGCAGGACTAGACTGCTGGCTATGTTGACACACAGCACACACACATATCGGCCTCCGGTAGCTCAGGTGATGTAGCCAGAGGGCTACTAAAAAGAAGGGGGACGGAGAACCACCTCAAAAGAGGAAATGATGAGTTGGCCGAAAGATATAAAAACGCAAAACTGATAGGATAATTAATTTAATTGACTAAATTGAAGTTAGAGTTGTAATGCCTCTCGGAATATATAAAACTTATAATCTAAGAAAGAGAAGAACAAACTAATTCTAAACTATTCTACTATGTACAGAATGCATTCCGGGCCCGAGCAGTAAATTATTAGTAAAATCTTAAATTTAAATCTTAAAATAATGAAATGACAAATGGCAATAAAACAGTGAATGAACAATTATAATCACTAGATTGTGATTATGAGCTGAAGTCTTTTGAATGGCTCGGCACCCAGGACACAAGAACAGGTACCTGCGTTGCGGAGGCGCTGCTTTCGAGCCGTTCGCTGCCGGGGCTGGAGTCTAGCCGTGCCGTGATGCGGTGATGTGCTCTGCACCAGCCGAGTGAATTTTCCGTTCCGGCCACGATGACCAGGCATGTATGCCGCCGTGGTCTGGTTTCCAAATGTCGCTCCGCACAAGTGCGAATGAACACTTTTAAAGACGGGCAGCCTGTAGCCCTTGATGAAGTGATGCCGTTAGAGGCTTTGCGTCATGCTGTGAGTGGCAGGGCACGAGTGCCGACTGCCGGCGTAGCACAAGTCCGTCACTACGTGAATGACCGCGTGGAGTTCATCCCAGTGTCACATGACTGAAGAACGGATCTGACTGCCGTGTCTGTCTTGTGAACTCTATGTAGCGAAATCTCTTTGGGCGCGATGGTTCCCGACAATATATAGACAACCGCCCCCCCCCGACCTCGCGGTGGTGGGTGGCCACTGCGAGGCGTGGCGGAATGGTATAGTGTCAGATGGAGAGGGGGGGGAGCTTGGGTAGCTGCCGATCTTGGGCCCCGAGACAAGGGGCGGGGGCGCGCGAGGTGCGGCTGCTTGGAAGAAGGGCAGCAAAAAGCCGTGCATGCCGAAGAGGCTCTGAAGCGCCCAACCCCGCCGAAGGGCACTGGGCACAGTGGCGAAGTGCCCGCGGCGGTTAAAGCTCAACTGTCCCCCTGGGGGGGGGGGCGCCCGTTGGAGGTGCGGCGGGATTAACGGGAGAATGGCGGCGGCGGGCGCGCGGAGGAAGGGGCGACCGGCCCCCCGCGTCTGAGCGGCGCGGGCGGTCTTCCTGCCGCTAGCGTGCGTAAACAGTAACAACAACTATACAAAAAAATCACCTAATTTAGTTATTTTTTACAACATATTCCTAGATCACATTAAACGACTAAAATTGATACATAGGTTTAAGTGCCAAGTAATATTTTTCTGCTACATAACTGTTTATAATCAATTTTAGAAACTACTCTGATCATAAAAAAGGAAATAAAATTGATTTTAATAATGACATGTAATGCGTTAACTACCGTTTGCAATATAATTTTAAAAGAATAAATATATCTATTAGTACTATTGTGTCTCGGTCCGAGTCAGACCCCCATATCGATTCAGTTTCCCCTTGATCCTTTGAGAAAATGCCAAGATGGACCTCTTGGTTTGCTTCTGGACATAAATGTAGCTTCATTGTCTGTGCACGTTTTCTTGAGATTGATGGGAAATATTGTTATTCCATAATCTCCGTGTTCTCGCGGCAGTAAGTCGATTCCTTCACATAAAGCATGGTGAAGGATAATAGTCGAAGTCTGCAGCATATTGACTTTGCAAATAATTTATATTACACGGCAGCGAATATTAACTTATCATTTCTTGCCAAAAAACGCGCGTTGCTACCTGTATTTATAATTCAACTTCATTGTTCATAATTCAACTATAGTGTAGAGTAGAGAACCCAGAACTCAAGAACACCTCCACGGATGAATGGCACTTCTCCCCCATAGAAAGTCACACACAATTTTTAATTATTTTTGACGATACATAATTAAAAAGCGTTTTCCTGTGACATTACAATTATTTTACTACACAACGTATACGATAAAATATAAAATAACTTTTTGGTAACAGGAACCCCCAAAATTTGTATTTGCGTTTAAATATTTACTACAACCTTTTTTTCCTCGTGATAACTATCATTTCCTGTATCACTTATTACATGAGAAAAGTGTAAAGCAAGATCCGAAAGATCTTTTCAAAGATCCGCTAAATGCAAAGTCTATTTATTGTTAAAAAGACATTCTAGTCCTTGACCTCAATATTCAAACAATTTGCATTCGAAGATTTTCTAAGAACTTGTAATGGACCGATGAAAAATTTGAGATTGAGTATGTGGATGAGTGGCAAGTAGCTGTGTGCTCTTCCAACTTCACATTGTACATCGCGAATGTTTGATTATCGAAGTACCGTGTGTAGTAACACTAAACTCCGGTTCAAAACCAATAACTCACTGCCTCACTAATGACAATCCATTAGGTTCTTATTTCAGTTCAGAAGAGCTCTTGCAAAGTTTAATACATTGTAATATTGTGAATAATGCGCTTTTGACGGCAGAAATATACTTACCAAAAGAATGTTTCTTCAAAATCAATACGTATTAGAAATGAAACGGTTTTAACCCGGGTCAGCTTGGACGTTACATTTTCGATTTGGGATGTGCAATTTGCCGCTAGAATGTACAAGAATTTGACAACTTATTTGTTCGAGAATTATTTTCTAACGTAATAACCATTGGTTGTCTGGAAGAAGCACACTAAAACTAAAAATGACTTATATTAGTTGTGAGTACTTTTAAAATTTAGTTATTTTTATTATACAATACATACTAAGAATATTATAATACGCAATATATACATTTTTCTGGTATATTTTCTTATTATATACGCATGTTGTATTATGTTATTTATTACTTTCCCGTATACGTACGTATATATGGAGTAATATACTTAGTATAGGGAAAGTTGTAAGTAATGCCGCGCGAAAAAACGGCGCATTTTCGACAGAAAAAAATCATTGCCGAGCCCTGATAACGCAAAAGTGGATAAAACCAGTTACTAAATTAAAAAATAAATCTCCTAACACGTGGTGTAGCCAGAATACCTGTTTGTGCGTCTTTGATACCGAAAAACCAATTGAAATCAAAACGTCCGTCTGTCCGTCCATCCGTCTGTGAACAACACTAGCGCCTAAACCACTCATAGGATTTTTTCCTCATTGCGTTGGCAATAAAATTAGATATATAGCGTGAAAAATACGAATTAGTTCACTAGATCAAAGGAAGAGTGTCCACCATCACTTTTGAAATTACCTTTAAATTCTCAATGTATTTTTCGTAGAATTGTGTGATTTGCGAATTCGCGGAGGCATGGGGGCGGCAGCCTCCAATACAGAATTATTAAAGTAGTAATATAGTTGTGGTGGTGGTGGTAGTACTTTTAAAGTTGTAGAATTTTTCCTAAAACGAGAGCCAGTGGCGAAGGCTGTCATGACTGTGGTGCACCGTAAACCCAAGATGGTATTGCTGAATTTAGGCCTCCGTCATCATTCGCCAATAGAGCATTAATAAATTAGCAATTTAGTAATCATATTACTGTTAAATTACAAAAATCATGTATGTTTTGTGTAAAAGTAATGTTAAAAGTACTGCGTAAATGTTGATTGACGTGTATCACGACGTTAATCTGGGCACCTTGTAGATAACCGACTCATTGTGTTGAACAGGGGCGTATCGTGACTCGCGCACAGAATCACGAGTGAGAAAGAAAAATATTTCTCTGACAACCTCAAGTGTGCTGCGCTCTCGTGCACAAACGAGCAACTTGCTCATAAGCCTTTCCTCAGTCGTACGTTAGCTTGTCGGGAATCGGACATTTAGGGCAAGAGTGAAGAGGGGAGGGGGAACCTCGCCGTCTGTGCCTGCGTCATTGCTCGTCGCAATCACGCGGCAGACACTAGAAGCATTTCAGCGTCCAAGCAATCAGAGGCCAGCTTGTAACAACGCGCCGATTTCAATCATAGGATACCATTTTAAAATTAATACAAAACGTATTTCGCTCACTTGGAAGATTATCAATACAATATTTAGGGTTCTGTGATTAATATTTCACATGAGGATGCTCAGCATCTTAGCATCCCCTGACGCTATGTCACTGATGATGAACGAAATTTTTCGGGTCAAAGAAACGTAAATTTTTGACTGGAGAACTGGTATACATATATAACGGAAAAGATCCGAGACATTTTTAAAAGTAATAAATTAAATATGGATTGTACCGAATATATAACTCCCTCTGCATAGAGGCACACAACTCGAGTAAGGCATTGTGTGTAAAATGCCAGCTGAAAACAAGTCGATACACATGAAAACATATCTTCTCGCTTGTAGTCAAGTGTGAACCGCGAACTTCATACGAACACCATGCAGCAACAAAAAAACAAAACATTTTGCTTGTTTAAGTGAATTTTAAGCTTATTTTGTATGAATTAGGTCTCAACTAAACTACCCTGAATATTCCTACTTTTATAGAATCGTTTCGTTGTTTTCTATACCTTATTATACGCAATTAATTGGTTAAAATTATATTAGCTAAGAACACTTGATCTATGAGATGAATAAACGGTTCAACTGTATGTTATCTTTTTCACATGCACATAGCTGATGAATAATGGCATCTTCCCGTTGTGTCAGCGTAATCCAGACTGTTTTTGTTATGTGTGTGGCATTTTCCTGGGATCGAAAGCAGTAAAGCATAGAATAAAGGATCCTAACATCTTCTGCCTAGCATACAGTTCATATGTTGGTGTGCCTGTGGGAAACCAAGACAAGAACTGGGTACCACACATCGTATGTGGATGTTGCAGATCCATTCTCGAGGCCTGGTATTGAGGAGAAGACAGAAAAATGAAATATGGAGTGTCAAGTATTTGGCGAGAACCAAAAGATCACCTCTTCAACTAAAAAAGCTTTCCAACAAAGAGACAGGCCTAAGGACATGGAAAATGGAAATAGAGAATGCCATAAATGGAAAGAAAAACATATACAGAATATTTACAAAAGACAACAGAAGAATCTGCAGCAAACTAAAAAAGAGAAATGTAATTAGGCTCGTAAAATAGTAAGACAAGCCCACCAACAATCCTGGGACAAATTAATATCCAACGTAGAAAACGACATAAACAAGAAATAGCTTATAAACTTAAGAAGCAATTAAATAAAACAGAAAGAGATACGGTACGTCTCCACACTATCGACAATAAGTTGCTGAATCGAGTGTGAAACGAACAAACTTTCATCATAGTGCTGGGTAGTTGATACACCTCTTTCAGCCAGTGATCCTATATCTGTCCCGAAATGACCAAAGACCAACCTAGACACACTCGCTTTCACGCTGAACAATACTACTGATCTTGCTCGGCTTCTGGTTTACAACATGGCGGGAAGCAACACCCCCTTCTTCAGGGGGTGTTGCGGGAAGCAATTCTACGAACCGTGACGTCACGTTGAAAGTTGAGAGGCCTGTTTATAACGATGGCCACCACCAAGCCCCCTGGGTCATTTCGAATAACTTAACGATCCACGAACTTAATTTAAATCCCATCGTACACCACAAAGCCTTTCTTGCCAATAATTTCTATTCAAACCTATCCCTCTTTAATCAATATACACAAATTAAAATAGAAAAAATATAATGGAAATACAACTAATTTTAAAAAAACAAAAAAAACTAGTGGTGCTACAACAGCACATACTTTCCCGCGTTTCTGGAAACAGCTACGTAGTATTGAAATATTGCACTTTCTGCGCTATTAACATCTTGGCAACCATTTGAAAACATCCATTTCAACCAAAAAGAGAACTCATTGTTTCCATCGCCATATTGTCAAAACTATGTGAATTCTACAATTGCATAAAATATAATACAAACGATTTATAAACTTGTATTGAAAAAAGAATTTGATAACCCGGACAATATAGAAATGTATTTCGTAGGGACACGATTAGAGACTAGTATTCTGAAACCATGCAACAAATCCTTTACTTATTACAAATATACAGCATTTGGTGCGAAAACTAAATATTTTCATGCAAATATCAACTTACAGACAATTATAACCCCTTTGCAAACAGCTATATCAAGTCATAACAATGACAGTAATTTACAGAAATTCGCGACCGCGAAACGAAATTCCATTGTTGCATTTCCTGCATTGTCGATACTCCCCAAAGGTCGAATGTAAGAAACGATCAAAGAAATAATACACAAAATTGTAAATTCTAATGTACGACGCATCCGGCTGTCTGAAGTGCAGTAAATTTGTAGAAGGCTATTATATTGTTGAAACTGTAGAAAAACTACTTGTATTTTCAAAAAATTAAGCACAACCATATTTGAAGATGTAGTTTTGATAAATATATTTCATTGAGAAAATCAGCTGCTATCTATTGCCGCCCACACTACATTTTTGACATTTTCGGGTTTCCTATTGGTAGAACGGAAATATTGATTTTAGAATATTAAAGAACAATGAAACCTCGTCCTAAATGGCAATTTTCTTTTAAAAAATTGTTTGAACCGCTTACACTCACAAATATAATAATGTTTACATATTGCTGGTAATGTGCACATTAAAGATGTGAGAGATCTTTCAAAAAAATTACATTTTTGTAATTACATTTTTGTAATTACATTTTTGTAATTTTACATAATTACATAATTACAAAATTACATTTTTGTAATTTTTGAAAAACAAAAAAAATCTCAAATTGAACTTTACGTCATATTAAAAAGCACTATTCATTCGGAAAGTTTGAAGAAAAAATTTGGAGTCATTTATGAGAAAATGGCGTATGAAAAATGTGGAAATTTGAGCTGGTTTTCAAAGAAAACGGTTGAGTTTTCGAGAAGCTTTACTTGACATTATTTAAAGCACATGTATTCATTAATATAATAATGTCAACAAATCGCCGCTAATGTAAATATTAACGAAGTGAGAGACATGTCAAAAAATAACATTTTGCAATTTTTGAAAAAACAAAAGGATAGAGCAATATGACGTTTATGTCATCTCGTAGAGTACATTAGGCAATATCCTTACCAAAGTTTAAAGAAAAAATTGGAGCCCTTTTTGAGAAAATTTCTTATTTTCTAATTTTTAAAATTGCACATATTGCGTGCAATATTGCGCCAAAACTACTAAAAGTTTCAAAAACGTGTACTAGAGCTTCAAATTTGTTCGTCTTCCTACAACAACAATTATGTAGATAGAGATTCCCTTCAACCAAATTTGAATTTTTGCAACTTCCGAAAAATCAGAGTTTTTAACGAAAGTGAGACCTACGGCAATCTGTTAAACATTCTTTACACTATCCAACAACAAAATTTAATCAAAAACGATGGAGCCTTTTTTCTAATATTTTGAAAATGTCCCAGAGACTTCATATAAAGTATCCCCTAAAATTAAAATAGAGATTTCAAATTCAAGAAGCCGTGACATCAGCCAGATGACGAATATTAATTTTGGAGAAAATCGGCTTTACGGTATTGCCGCTAGCGTTGTTCACAGAGGGACGGACAGGTGGACAGACAGACGTTTATCTGACATTCAATTTTCCTCCCACAAGGACACACAAAACAGGGATTTGGATTACACCACTCATTAGGGAACTTTTTTTTAAATTTAGAAATTAAATTTATCCACTTTTTCGTTAACAGGCCCCTTTAATAAGAGTTTTCTGCCAAAAATTCGCCGATTTTTTTCGCACGACATAACTTCCTCTCTACTGCGTAAGCGGTAGCGAGAAAGTAAAATCAAGTTTCGTTTTGCAATTAGGAATCTTGTAGGTATTCTCGTCTTTTGCCAAAATACTATTAAAATTTCACTTGCGATCTGATAGCTTCGCATTCACTTCGCTTTCACTGACATTTATTTTCCACAAATTGTAACATTAAACAGCATCATAAATTGCAATGTTATTTTTTCAAAATAAATTTACATTTTTAACATTGATGAAAATGTATTTTTATTAACTTCTGATTCCAGTTTTGTTGGCAGAGGTGTAGGAAAAGATTTATTTTTTCCTTTCAAGCAAACATTTTCTTGATATAAAAGGATCGTATTTCTGAAAAAAAAACCCTTCGATTTTTGTTACCAAAATATGTTGGTGAGAAATGGAGTGTCAGGGAGAAAACAAAATTGTGAAATGCTTTTGCTATTAACTTCAGCATAGATCTTGGGCCGCGGCGGGACTGGTGGGCCTACTCATCGTGACGCGCTGGCTCAGCCGGTGTCTGTGCGGATTCCCTCCCGCGTAAGCAGGGAAAAAGGAGTCGAAAACATTTAATTTTCTTTAATGATTCAGTAAAAAATATTGAAAAAAGGCACATGTAACAGCAGATTTTGTTGAAAAATAATTTGGGTAATCCAAAGCTCCCAAATTTCCTTTCAGTTTCGCCACTGATTATATGAACATATTTAATACGTGGGATTAAGTATAAAAATGTAAAACTTTCGGTTTTGACAGAAGTATCTGAGCTATTGATTTTGAGGAGCTCCCTTCTTTGTCGGAGGCGTGGCGTGCTGCGCCGCGCTGCTGGCGTGCTGGCTGCTGGGCCGCGGGGCGGGGGCGGGGGCGAGCGCGGGCGCGAGCTGCGGGTGCCTGCGGGGCGCGGTGCAGCGCGTGGTGCCGGCGGGGGCGGCGCTGGCGGTGGGGCGCGCCCCCAGCACCCGAGGGACCCCCGCGCCCGCGCCCGCGCCAGCCGCCCTGCTGGGCGCGCGGGCCGCGCCGCTGGAGGCCGCGCCGTGCGTGGCCGCCCTGCACGCCGCCGCCCACTGGCAGCTGCTGCTTCTGGCCGCGGGGGGCACGCCGGCCCCGGAGCCCCGCCCCCGCCCCCATGCCTCGCTAGGTGAGAATGCTGGTGGCCGGAGCGGAGCAGGAGGAGATCGGAGCATCATTGATTAATTCATTGATTAGTGTTTCCGGGCGCGTAAACGGCTACAATTAGTACTTGGCCCGTAAGTGTGGTGCATGATATTATCTTGTGGTGGGGTGGTGGTGGCGGCGATGCTCTTCCCTACTGGACGGCGATATCCTTCGCCGACCTGCACGTCGCCTTGCGGTGTTTCCCCAACCAGGTTTCTTTCGCTAACATGTCACCGCCCCACCCGGGACAAGCTCTAATCTCCTGACACGTGTGGTTGGGTAGTGCATGTAAAAGTGTGTGTAAAAGTAAAGGGTGAGGATAGGGCAAGGAAGAGGAAGGAAATATCGCACGCGGTTCGTTTGTTAGGGTACTGCCTCCGTCTTCGCCTGGTATTGATCCGAGAAACCATGAAAACTACTGATAAGAACTGTCGGCCGCTAGAATTCTTCTCCACAAAGCGGCTGAATTCGTCCGAACTAGTATCTAGCTAGTGTCGAAAATCCGCCCACCGTCCGGAGTTCAACCCCAGGACCTCCCGGTCTGAGGCTCTGCAGCGGCATCAATTGATGGCCTGAACCACATGCACGCATATGACTGATATCTAAAAACTTGCCAATTTGTATACCATTTTGTGTTATCTTCCGTCTCTCCAGTTTTTGTAGTCAGTCCTTTGTCTAGATGCATAAAACTAGCTACGAATCAGTTGTTTGAACTCAATTCTGTCAAAAAATGTAATTATTGTATTTGGAAAAATTGCAAGGAGAGCTTCTCATTAAATTTGGTGCTAGGTCACACTACATCAGATTATCTAAGGGAGAACGAATGTTAAGCGAGTACCTTCCTTCAACTTGGCCACTTCCTTCAACTTATTTTATTAATAGACTTTATTAAATTGCATTTTTACATTTTTATTATTGTTGTGACATAGTATATCAAAGTTATTGAAATAATCGGACGAAACAGAGAGAGACCAGATGATTCTGCTGCGTAGTGTTCGGCAAAAATCGTTAACCAACAGAAATAAACATTTTCCCTAAGCGTGACTCATTTGGTTAGGGTCATGATCTTTTGTGGAAGAAACTGAGGACAGCTCCTGGGGCGAAGAAACTGCGCAGCGAGGGGCTGTGAGGGAGACAAATTATTATAAATGTCTACTTCCATTATGGGCAGCGCCATCTTGATCGCTCAACCACAGCGACGAGCGATTATGTTTATTATGTATATTTTCACATGTTTAGTTTATGTACATGCAATGTGTAAGCCGAAATACAGAATTCATTATGTGTTGAGTTGAACACAATGATTCATCATTAATCATTCAATCTTCATAGTGATCTTTAATAACTGTATCAAGTTACAACACAAGTGCTTCCCCAATCATTCATTCACGCAAACATACTCGACGTTCACAGAGTTGGGTTTTCTCTAGGAGTGTTGTCAAGTTCGATGCCAAGAGCGGGAGTCCGTGGCACGAGTGCCACGACGAAATCGCCTCTCCACGCAGTTCATTACCCCGCCAAAAGAGACAACGCCATAACTATTGTTTTTACAATAGGTAAACTATTGTTTTTACAATAGTTACAATATAGCGGGGTTTCTAAGTTTCCTTTCCCGACGCTAGTTGCGCAGAGAAGCTACGGTGCCACGAAGCGAGCCACTACCACAAGTAGAAGACCATGACACCAGTGCTCTAGGGCCAATTACGTACTCACGTTGAAGAGTCGACCCCGGCGGCCTGAGATAGCAGGCGACGCAAGTTCCTAATAGCCAATAGAACTCCATGTTCTGACGCAGTAAAATAACCTTGAACATAATTGGAAAGGGGTGACCTTGCATTAAGGTGTACAGGAAAGGGAGAACTGAGGCCTGGTAGTAGCTAGAATTAGCGAAGAGCGATTATTCTATTTTGTTCAGATTGGAGATTCTATTGAGATTATCATCCTATTCACATTCAAACTTTTATTTTCAGTCGAATTCTTATTCTTTCATTCATATCTTGACTTGGGTTTTGATTACGATTCTGACATTGCGTGGCTTTACGAGTCTGATATTATGAGGACCTCATTTTTCAAGTTATAACTTACGAATTTCGACTGTTAATTTGACCTGTTCGTATTCGAACTGTTTTATAAGTCTGTGACATTAGCATTGAACTTTTATTTTCTCGTGTATAATGCCCGTAGTACGCCCGAAAGAACTTTAAAAATGTCTTTCTAAACCTATGCACTATGGTTTCCGAGATCCATTTTTGGGGCCAAAATTAATCATTACAAATTATGATAAATGTATTAAGTGTTAATGCATCTCACGTATTAAAAAAACAAAACCACACATATTTCTGCAGAAAAAATACAAAATTCACAAATTAATTATATTGTTTCACTAAAATGTTTAATAAATATCAGCTTAACTCCTATTATTCGATATCTTATTATACTGGATCCCATAATTGACTGGAATTAAACTATCTTTCAAAATACTTTTATCATTCAAAAAATCATCTTCTCCATCATTGCACTTTTCTTCTTCTCTGTGACTTCCGCGTTTTCTTTCTTTATCAGCATAGCTATTATTTCAGAAGGAATATTTAATTTGTTTTGGTGTCTAATCCTATTTTGTAAATTAATGCTAGAAATCACTGTAACTGAAACGTTGATTGCTTTATTGATTATGTATTCCAAATTATTCTGCCTGTCGCTTTTTCTTGCCCGATGCTATCGATTATATTTGTATATTTTATTTATGACCTCTCTTCTCGAAAATAACCTAATGGTCATCCTGTTTTTCCCAATGGCATCATCTTTTGTCTGCAAATGGAGTGGTATCAGAGTGCAAACGAAACAGAATAATTGTCAGGAATACCGAATTTTTGTGTATACATTAATAAACCCAAAATGCCTTCAAAACTATAACTATAAATAATTTCTGCATTAATATTGCTAACATTTAGCATAAGGACATAAGCTGAATCACATCTTGTGAAACACTATTAGTTTCGATGTGCTTCCAAAATATTTTCTAAAGGAAGTTCTGCAACTATGCCGTTTGTAGTAACGGTCTTTATGAAGATTTTTTTTTACTTTCCCGTATACGTACGTATACACGGAGTAATATGCGAAGTATAGGCAAAGTTATGTAAAACTGCGCGAAAAAATGGCAAATTTTTGCCAGAAACAAAATTGTTGTCGGGCCGTGATAACGAAAAGTGGATAAATCCGGTTGCTAAATTAAGAAAAAAATCCCCTAATACGTGGTGTAGCCAGAATCCCTGTTTCGTAAGTCCTTGAAATCAAAAAAAAAAATTGAAAGCAAAACGTCCGTCCGTCTGTCATTCTGTACGTTCCTCTGTCCGTCTGTCCGGTGTATGTGAACTAGTGCCTAAACTATGCATATGATTTTTTCCAGAGTCGAAGCTCTGAGATTTTGAAATACATTCATTAAATTTTGGGAGTACTTTACATGAAGCCCCCCGGACATTTTCAAAATTTTCTTAAAAACGTCTCTAATTCTTTTCTTTAAATTTTTCTTTAAATTTCTTATAAGAATAGAGTAAAATACACTTATTAAGGTGGCATACGTTCGATTTTCACAGTTAACTCTGAATTTTCGAATGTTGCAAAAGTTTGAATTTTATTCGGCGTCTTCGTCCAACTACAGAATTGCAGATAGAGATTTTTCCTTCAAATGCAATTTGCTCTTCGTAGTGAGTTGTTTATTTAAGGTCATATACATTTTTTGAAAATTTTAGAAGTTTTCGCGCAATATTGCATGCAATATGTGCAACTTTTAAAAAATATAAAAACATGATATTTTGAAAAACCGGCTCCACCTTTTTTTACTTAAACTTTTGGTAGGGATAGTGCCTAATGTATTCTAAAAGATGACATAAACGCCATTTTGCTTTTTCTTTTCTTTTTGTAAAAAGTACCAACTTTTTTTGCCTCTCTCACGTCGTTAATATTTAGATTAGAGGCCATTTGTTCACATTATTATATTTACGAGTACATGTGCTTTAAATAATGTCCAGTAAAGTTTCTCGAGAACTCAACAGTTTTCTGTGAAAACTTGCTCAAAATTCAGAAACGCTCAAACGCCATTTTCTGATATATGGCTCCACATTTTTTCTAGAAACGTTTCGAACGGATAGTGCTAATTGCACTCTTTAATATGACGTAAAGTTGATTTTGAAGTATTTTTTCGTTTTTTCAAAAATTACAGAAATGTAATGTTTTTGAAAGGTCTCACAAATCTTTTATACGCACATTACCAACAATTTATATACATTATTATACATTATACATTATTATATTTGTGAGTGTATGTGCTTTAAATGACTTCAAATGAAGCTTTTTAAAACTCAAAAATATTTTGTGAAAAAGAGCTTCAAATTTCGCATTTTTAGGAGCGCTTAAACGCCAGTTTCTTAAAAATGGCTACAAATTTTTCAAAGTAAATTGCCATTTAGGACGAGGATTTTGTGTTAAATTAATATTGTGCAATTAATATTTCCGTTCTACCATAAGAAAACCGAAAAATTGAGAAAATGTCCAAAAAATATACTTTGGGCGGTCATAGATGGCAGCTGGTTTTCTTAATGAAATATATTTATCAAAACTACATCTTCAAATAGGGTAATGTTTAATTGTTTGAAAATACGTGTGTTTTTTTTAAAATTTTGTGACAAACATAATAATATCTCGCTGCAAATGGACTGCGCTTCAGACAGCCGGATGTGTCGTAAATTAGAATTTATAATTTTGTATATTATTTCTTTGTTTGTTTCTACATTCGACCATTTGTTAAACATTTACACATTAATCTTTTATAAATTATTTATTTTGAAATATTTGAAATAAAAATTGCTATATCATTAAATGAGTATCGACAATGCAGGGAATGCAACAATGAAATTTCGTTCCGTTGTCGCGTATTTCTGTGAATTACTTGTATGTGTCATTGTTGTGACTTGATATAACTGTTTGGCATCAGGCTTCTTTATCCAATACACGTTTACAAAACTTTTGTACTATATTTTTTTGCAGTTGTAGGATTTACATAGTTTTGACAAATAGTGCGATGGAAACAGCGAGTTTTTCGCTTCTTGGTTGAATTGGACGTTTTTAAATAATAGCTAAGATGTTAGTAGCGCAGAACGTTCAATATTTCAATCCTACGTAGCTGTTTCCAATAACACGGGAAAGTATGTGCTGTTGGAGCACCACTAGTTTTGATCTGTTTATGGTCTACACTTTTTAAACTACGTTTTTCTCGCTTTCTTTCATAATGAGTTGTAATACTTGCCTCTTGCACAATTAAACCAGACTTCTTTCGTGTAGCCACTGGGAACTGGGAAGGTTCCCGCCTTTTTGCCCTAAATGATTTTTCGCAAAACAGAAAACGATATTGAATAGATGATAAAAATTATGGCATTGGTTTTTTGCTTGATGTATCAAAACAAAGCCTTCAGCCAAACATTTTTTTTCTGGAAAAATATTCTCAACTTTATCTTTATTCCCCCCTATTTTCAAAATATTGGTCTAAACTCCAAATTTTGTGCCAAGTTTTCTATTCATTCAAAGAATTTGCTTTCTTTCTAATGTTCTCAATTATGTAGTCGTTGATGTTCATCTCTAACACGAGCTGTACGCCACAAATCGAATACGTCTTCATTCCTGAAATGATGCATGTCTAAAGAAAAAGCAATAATTTGTGAAGAGTTGCACTTTGTTGCAACTGGATCTCATTGAAACATGACTAATAACATACTAACACAATAAGCCATGCCCCAGGCCCTTCTATTATTTTAAAGTCAATTCAAATTTTCAAGTTACAAGTATGTACAAGTAAGAACAATTAATTTTCAAGTTACATATACAAGTACGTAGAATTAACTTTGTCGAAATATTATCACGCATTTGCGCGCGTTCGAGTGTGTGTCCCTCGTGTCGCGCAGGCGGGCAGGTGGTGCTGGTGCCGCCGGTGTCTTCTGCAGCAGCTGTGGAAGAGACGCGCCTGGCGCTGCCGGCGCTGAGGGGCAGCGCGGCCTGGGACGCCGACGCCGCGCTCGTGCTGGCGGTGGCGCTCGACGGCGCCGTCCCGGCCGCCGCGCGCCTCCGCCTCGCGCGCCAGCTGCTCGCCCTGCCCGACATCCGGGCCGTCGCTCTTGCCCTTGTGCTGCTCGGCGAGGGACAAGCCGTCCATGCGTACGCTTCGATGGTTCCTGAAGGTTGTAGTAAGCAGGCGAGAAGGGTCACGCTTTTGTACGAGTGTGATGAGAACACTGGATTTCGCGGGGATGGGCATTTCTCTGAAATACTGCTGAGCGACATGCATGGGTGCCAGTTGCGTGTGCTCACCATGGTCCATCCACCGTATGTACTACCGCAGGACGAGTTCGGAAACTACAGCGCTGGATCTGAAGTAGAACTTCTGAAGCTTCTCGCTGCCGCACTTCGCTTCGAGCCCGTGTTTCTCGACTCCCCCGACTCGAACGGCTCCAGTCCCCTGGCGGAGCTGGCCGGCGGGCGCGCCGACCTCGTGCTCGCGCCGCTGGTGCTGACTGCGAATCGCACCCGCGACTTCCACGTGACGAGGACGTACGACTTCGAGCGGTACACGTGGGTGGTGCCGTCGGCGAGGCGGGCGCCGCGCTGGCGCATCCTGTTCGCGTGCTACTCGCTGGAGCTGTGGGCGGCGGTGGGCGCGACGACGCTGGGCGCCGCGGCGGCGCTGCTGCTGGCGGACGGCGGCGGGCGCGGGCGCGGGTGGGGAGCCGCGCCGCTGGCGGCGCTGAGCGCGCTGCTGGGGCTGCCGACGCCCTGGCCGCTCGCCGGGCGCCGCGACGCGCCGCGCCTGCTGCTCAGCGCGCTCGACGTCTTCTGCCTGCTGGCGCGCACCGCCTTCCTCTCTGCGCTAGCCAGCCTGCTCGCCAATCCAGGTAAGGAGGCAAAACGCGGCGCATCGAGTGGAACCAGATCGACATGAGAATGTCCATTTTGGAAGAAATCCTACGTGTGGTTTAGGCGCTAGTGTTTTCACAGACTGAATCTTCATCCAATTTCCAATTTTTCGAGATATTTCAATGTCTCAGGCAAATTTGACCAACTGATTACATGTAATATTACCGCAAGTGGTGACGAGGACCACACAATTTTAAACTAGTTGTGCTTCAGAATGACACAGACATTCTCGTACTAGTTAGTTTTCTAATCTCTTTAGTCTAAGCTAACGTTTCGATATTGTTCCATCCTCTTCCCATCTGCCACCTAGCGTAACAAAAAATACGTTTTTTTCACATTTTCTCAATTTTTCGGTCCCCTAATGGTAAAACTGAAATGTGACTTCAAGAATACGATATAGGAGAACAACATAGTCCTCAACGAGTAATTTCATTGAAAGCTTCAAGCCGTTCTTGAGAAAATGTTGTGTAAATATTTCTGAAAATGTGCAATTTTGAGTTCATTTTCACAGAAACTTTTGACTTTTCCAAAATGTTCTTAAGAAATAATTTGAATCACTTACACTCACAAAAGCATTAGTTTATAAAAAATGTCCGTAATAAAAATATTAACGACGTGAAAGATATTTAAAAAATACATTCGTGTTACTTGTGAAAAATCAAAACAATGCGTCAAAATGACTTTTGTGTTATGTTTTTCGTTGCATTTAGCTCTATCCGTAAAAAACGCCTTTAAAATATGGAGCCGTTTTTAAGAAAATCTTGTTTTTAATTTTGCTCTTATTTCACCCAAAATTATGCGAAAACTAATATTTTCAAACAAATGTACATGACATTAATTAAAAACTAATAGTGTAGAACAAATTTTATTTGAAGATTTCCATATTCAATAATGTTCAGTAATTAAAAATCCATCTTCAATTCGAGAGGGGTTCTAAAAAATTTCATACTTTCGCAATTTTTGAAAATTCAGAATTAACAATGAAAATTGGCCCTATACCATCTTATTTATATTTCACTCTGTTCTTAGAACGACATCAAAGAACATATTTGGTCATTTTTGAGAAAAGTTTCAAAATGTCCCATTGGCTTCATCTGCATTACCCCAAAATCCACAAGATTATTTTCCAAATCATAGGCCTTTGAAATCCAAATCATAGACATTGGAGAAATTCCTATCAATAGTAAAGATGCTAGTGTTTTTAACAAACTCACTAACAGGCGGATGGTTTCATAGAAATAATTTTTTCGTATTCAGGGGACCCCAAAACGTGCTTTTCCATTAAAATCTCGAAATCGATTTTCCGTAGAGTTACATAGCTCCGCAGAGAAACTTTCTTTAAACTACGTCTATTACTCCACTCACACGTACATTTACGAGAAAGTAAAAATGTGTTTCTCATTCTTCATCAGGTCACCTGCCGCAAATCGACACGGAGGAGGAGATAGCGAAATCCAGTTTGGCCATCGAGTTCGCGCCGGAGTACGACCAGTTCTTCTGGGACAACTCGGAGCCGTGGCACGCGACCATCCGCGGGCGCCGGCGCCTGCAGGAGGACGTCTCCGAGGCGCTGGGGCGCGTGTCCGGCGGCGGGGACTGCGCCACCATCACCTCCTTCACCACGCTCAGGTGGGCGCGCTTCATCTTGTACTTCGATTCATTTGTAGTGGCGCTTGACGCAAATCAGCGGTTACGGTGTCATCCAATCGCGAGCTTGAACGTCACTGTGGTGAATGACACCGTCCACAGCTGATTTACGTCAAGCTTCACTACAAATGAATAGAAGTGTACGGCGGCTGCATACGTTCGGCATTCAGCAAGTAACTTTCTCATCCTGAATAGCCGAGGTGCTCGAAGAATGTTCGCATTCTTTGATGTGCTGTATAGACCGCCACGAGCTAGGTCGCCATGAGGTAGGGCGAGCACTAAATGTTTGCCATTCGGCAGATAGCAAACAATCCGTTCCCACTCGAAGAGATTCGGCGAGCTGTGCGATTGGTTGCTCTAGAAGATTTTTTGCACATACTGTGTCGCCCGTTACAAAAACAAATGTGTGTGCAAAAAGAATCAGAGTAGGTCAATACTGTCTTCACTATTTCGTGTACATGAGCATGGCGTATGCACCCCAAAATAAGAGTCTGAATTCCCTAACCAACTGAATTTATGGGCCCCACTGCGCTCACTTACGCATTAAACGTTTATTTTCCTATTATAGTAGTTTACGTAATTGGTTCATAATGTTAAGCTTTATTAGTTAGGATCATTAGGAACGAGTTTTCAAATTTGTAGGAATACAATAAAGTAACATTATAAACGAGTTGCATACGCTTTTTACTTTTTCATATACGTTCGTATGTACGGAGTATATACGGAAGTGGTTCTTTCCAAAACGTCCGTCCGTCTGTATGTCTGTCTGTCTGCCCGTCTGTCTGTCCGTCTGCCTACCTGTCAGTCGGTGAACAACCATACCGCCGAAACCATAAGTACGATTTCTTCCAAAATGACTATTCCGCAGCCGATCTGGTTCCGAATTTTCTCAAAAATGGCTCCAAATATTTTCTGTAAATTTCTTGTAAGAATAGAGTAAAATACGCTTATAAAGATAGCAAAGGTCCGATTCTGACGGTTAACTCTGAATTTTCGAAAATTCAAAAAAATTGATTTTTTTCGGCGTCTTCCTACAACTACAAAATTGAAGATAGAAATTTTTCTTCAAAAGCAAATTTGTTCTCCAAAGTGAGTTCTTTATTAAGGCTGCGTATATATTTTTGGTAATTTTAGTAGTTTTCGCGCAATATGTGCAATTTTAAAAAATTACAAAAACAAGATTTTCTCAAAAACGACTCAAATTATTTTCTTTAAACATTTGGTAGCGATAGAAGTTAATGTACTCTATGAGATGACTTAAACGCCATTATCTCTATACTTTTGTTTTTTTCAAAAATTACAAAAATCATTTTTTTTTTACTTGTATCTCATGTCGTTACTATTTACATGAGCGTCGATTTGTTCACATTATTATATTTATGAGCACATTTGATTTAAATGGTATTATATAAAGTTTCTGGAAAACTTAACAGTTTTCTGTGAAAACAAGCACAAAACTCCACATTTTCAGAAACGCTCAAACGCCATTTCCGCAAAAACGGCTCCAAATTGTTTCTTCAAACTTTTTGAACGGATAGTGCTAATGGCACCCTTTAAGATGACGTAAAGTTCATTTTGGGGTATTTTTGTTTTTTTAAAAATTACACAAATGTAATTTTTTTGAACGATCTCTCACGTTAATATGCACATTTCCAGCAATTTGTAAACACGATTCTATTTGTGAGTTAAAGTGCTTCAAATGACTTCTAATGAAGTTTTTCAAAATCACAAAAGATTCCTGTGAAAAAGAGCTTCATTTACAGTAGAGGTCAAACGCCATTTTCTTAAAAACGGCTGCAAATTTTTCAAAGAAAATTGCCTTTTAGAACAATGTTATATTGTTCTTTAATATTCTTAAAATAATATTTCCGTTTTATTATTATGAAACCAAAAACCTAAGAAAATGTCAAAAATATTAAGTGTGGGTGGCGATAGATGGCAGCTGGCAAGAGCATGTGGCAAGTCCGAATTGCTAGCCGAGACCAAAGGAAATAGAAAACTAATACGGGAAAGTCTGTGCCATTCTGTAGCACCACGAGTTCATTATAACGGCCAGGCAACGAATTTTTTTTCAGCCGAAGATATGCCATTTCTTCGCGCAGCATTACATAACTTTCCCTATACTACGTATATTACTCCATATATACGTAGGTATATGGAAAAGTAAATTTATTTTTATTCGATATCTGTTGTCAGCGTTCTGTTTTTAAATAAAAACAAATAAAAAATATAATATGAAATAGTTAAAGCGTTTTATATTGAATCACTATAACCGTTTATTTTATTTATACATTGTTTTGATTCCGATTCAAAGTTCATTTCCATAATTAGAAATAACGATTGCCCGTCATCTTTCCTTTGTGGAATGCCGAAGGCAGGCCTTGTCGGGATTCTGGAATTTTTTCAGCGCTGCCTGTGACGTAAATCAGCTGTTTTGCTGTCATCCAATCGGAAGATTGAACGCCACCATTGTAACGTCAGTGTAGTGACGTGTAAGGTCCCGATTGGATGGAACCGTAACAGCTAATGACCTGCCAGAGGCAGAGTTGAATAAATCGTAGTGTATATTGCGTTTTTCGTAACTTTTCCCTAGACAGGAATCAGCTGCTTTGCTGCCATCGAATCGGGAGCTTATATTTCGCGACAATGGCGTCACTGTGGTGAGGTTCAAGCACCGGATTGGACGAAACCGTCAACAGCTGATTTCTGTCAGGGGCAAAGTTAAGAAAATCGCAGTATAGTGTCCGAGACCAGCCCTGTTCGTGTGAACGCGAGTGCAATGCGTGGCGCGGGCGCTGCCAGTTACCAGGGGCGCGCACACGGCGGCGCGCTGCTGCACGCGGCGGCGGAGGCGGCGCTGGGCGGCGGGCCGGCGGCGCTCGTGTTCCGGCGCGGGGCGCTGGCGCCGGCGGCGGCCGCGGCGGCGGACGCCGCGCTGGACGCCACGACGGCGGCCGGGCTGCTGGCGCTGTGGCGCGGCCGCCTGGCGCACGCGCTCACGCTGCGGCACGAGGCGGAGCACGCGGCCGGCGAAGCGGGGCACCACGAGGGCGAGGAGCACGAGGGGGAGGAGGAGGAAGAGGACGAGGAGGAAGAGGAGGAGGAGGAGGAGGCGGACGGGGAGGAGGCGGCCGCGGGGCCTCTCGCCCTGCGTCACGTGCCCGCGCCCTTCGCCCTGCTGCCCATCGGCCTCGCCCTCGCCGCGCTCGCCCTCGCGGCCGAAGGGCTGTGGGCGCGCTGGGGCGCCCGCCCGGCGCCAGGGGGCCGCGCCGCCGCCGCTGGAAAACCTCGCCGCCTTCGGGGGCGGATGCTTGAGCAGACTAAGCACGTGCTTAGGGCCCCCGCTGACTACAGGCCCCATAATTACATTTAAAACATCTTGTGTAGACGTGTAAAAACTTAAAACTGTATATTACTAATATTATTGTTAGTTATAATACTTTTTAACTGCAAAGGTAATAGTTTCTTTTCACATGCACTTTGAATACGTATATTCAATAAACTTGCGGAGCCCAGCAAGCGTTCTTCTGCCCTTTATCTCCATCTTTCTCCGTCTCTCTCTCCCTTTCTCTCTTCTTCTCTCTTCGTCTCTCTCCGACACTCTTCGTCTCTCACTGTCCCTGTCTCAGTCTGTCTGACTCTATCTCTGTGTGTGTATCTCTCTGTCCCTCCCCGCAGGGGGGGGGGTTGTGGTCACGTAGGTGGTCACGATCTCTGGTCAAGAGTTGGAGACGATCACCCGGACCCTGAGTTTCACGGTGGCACTCACGCCGTTAGCTTCAACGTGGAGGCAGTGAGTAGGCGATACTAAGCTCCTGGTTGCCGCTTCAACCCTGCAACCCACCAGTTATGCCCCTGGCGCGTCGACCTTAAGGCAGGATCGGGTGAAGGAGACGTTTCGGGGTACTCTGGATCCACATTTAGAAGTCCAGCGGGAAACTACCTACCGTCAGGTTGCCTTGGTTACGGTCCGACCCAGGTCGATAGCCTAAAGGTGTAGGCAGTGGGGAGACGGAATGGGGGCTCCGAGCCGCCCAAACCTTAGGTGGCCCCCAGTTGGGCTCTTGGCTTCGTCGTGACAATGGCCCAATACTCTGGGCAAAGAAGAGTGACTTATGTTCTAACCCGGATAGCTAGTAGCTCTGAGCTGGCAGGACGGCCCTAGACCGAGGCATTGAATGGGAGGTTGCCGAGAGGGCAAACTGCACTCCAGCGGGATCCGGATATTGGTCTAAGAGTGTACTTGTACACCCGAGGAGGGTGTGGATAAAGGCTAACGCCTAGGGACTCATCCTGGGACTTCGGTCCCCTAATAAGATACAAGTGCCGGGGGTGCCATGTTGGCATGCACGCTTACATATCTGTCTGCCTTTCTCTGTCCCTCTTATTCACATTGTAGATTGTCTTTGAAGAGGTGAGGTAATATTAAGAAGCACCGTACCAGCAAAAATGTAATAGAATATTCAAGATCTCATCCTGTAGATTACGACGAAAGAAAGTTTTCTTTGAGGCCTTCGGCCTCAAAATATTAGTTTTTAATGCCCTAGAACAGTGATGTCAAGGTCTTCTACTGGTGGCAGTGGCACGCGTCGTGGCACCGTAGCATGCCATGAGCTTCTCTGCGCAACTAGCGTCGGGAAAGGGAACTATTACGAATAGTAGTAACCCCACCGTTTTACAATTGGGATGGCGTTGTCTCTGGTGGTGGGGTAAAGAACTGCTTGGAGAGGCGATTTCGTCGTGGCATTTGTGCCACGGACTCTCGCTCGTGGCATCGACCTTGACAAACTGCCCTAGAACGTTTTGTTTACTAGTTATGTAACGATGTAGATGCAAAAATCCTAGCAAGTGTAGCGGATTGCATTTGACATGAATATTTAATTTTTTATTCTACTGCGCCATCTAATGCCATTTTCCCGATATTTTAATAGTTATTCTGCTATTCGGGGCGGAGATGAATTCAACAAAACAGATATAAAAAAATTGGTCCAGACGTCCTTGTGTTGTAACGATGTAACTAACCCGACTTTGTTGTATATGTAGGTAAGGACAGGTAAGCTGAAAGCCACACACATAAGTAATCTTAAACAATGATGAAAGGAGCAGGGTTGGTTTTTGGGGGAACACCTTGATATGACACTTGTTGGCTTGTTTTTAAATGAAATCCATTGAAAGTGTTCTTTACTTCATTATTATTATACATTAGTTAAATTTGTTACAAAATAAATGGCATTGTTTTATTTCTCAGTGACAGTTCACTTGTAAACATACTTGAATGTAATCCCTAAGATAATACTTATTATTGACCAAACTTGATGACACAAATCACTTGATTACCCTGATTCATTACAATCATTCATTAACATTATGCATCTGGTTAGTCACGCACCATAGTGCCCGCCCTCTATACTTTTTCTATCAGATCCCTCTCACGAAATATTCTGATACTTTTATTACTGTGTCTCCGCGGCTCCCTGCGGCGTCGCCGGCGCTCGGCTCCGGTCGGCTCCGCTCGTGCTCGCTCTCCCGGCAAGCGGTCTCGTCCCCGGTGCGTTACAACGCCGCGCCGCCACCGCCTCAAGCCACCCGCGCCGCTTCCAGAATGTTTCAATCAGCATTCACCTTTACACCATTTTCTCGCCGACGTCGCTTCCACTGCGTCCTGCTCGGCAAAGATTTAAGTCCATCCACAAAGATGCTTCTTGCGTGCACCACAAAATCAAACTTCGCAAGATACCAAGTTCTCGTACACGTGCCCGGGAAGTAATTAGTCTGCTTCTTCTTAATCACATGAATCCTTTCCGATTACGTCTACATTCTGGTTATTAAAACAATAAATTGCTTTCTAGAGTCGTGTTCATTAGTCTCGAGCGCTACAGCGTTCTCTGCCCACGTTTATATCCGCAATTTGTCCAACATGTATGGCCACCTGCTGCCGTTACTTATCCACATCCATTCCTCTAATCTCAACTGTCCTTCAACAGTCACTATTCACTACCCAAAATCATATTCCCTGTCTCTCAACTCCAGTTGATGCAGTTCCACCCCTTTTTAACTAATTTCCGCCCCTTCAACAGTTCCGCACTAACACAACTCTGACCTCCGCCAACACCCGGCTCTCACTGCCTTCCTCGTTCCCCACCCCGGGAACGAATCGCCCCGCGCCATACGAGATTCTCCACTCGGCGCGCGCCCTTTTCGAACGCTTAATCATTCTCATTTACTTGTTCCTTATCAGCTATAAAGTCTGTAAATAATATAGGAGACGATTTTCAAGGCGTTTAAGTACTTTATAGATAACGCACAACAATAGTTCGTGCCATCCAAATCCTTAAAAATATTCCAGATCCAGAGTATTACAATGTGATGGTAACATACTAAGGGAAAAATCCAAAAGATCTTCAACAACATACATCGCCTTGCAAAGCATACGTGATATGTTTTCGAATTTGTTCAAAGAATTACAGCTCAAAACAAAAGTGCACAGGAGTCAGTCGTATTTAAAGCATATTCTGGATGGGAATGGAAATAATTTAACAGAGGTAATTAAATATATTCGCAAGGGAAAGAGGAAATGAAAAAATACGGTAGTTAGAGTTAGTAAGAACATTATAGTGAAGCAGTATAGGCCACTCATGACAGGTCTTTTCACGCATCAGTTTAATTTTACATACTTTCTCGTTTCTGCTCGTTTCTGACCTCCTCAATGTGGAATAGAGGTCACCAGAAGAGTTATGACTTCACTCCATACTTCACTCTACTTGACCTCCCGCATTTTTCCCTTCATGCTTCCCCGATATATTCCCTTCGCTTGTTCCCATGCATGTTCACCGCAGGTTTACGGGGTGTACCAGCACAAGTATATTCGCTCTCCCTCTATTTCCTTCTTTATGTGTTCATCACAGATTCTCGTAATATACAATACTAGCAAAATACCCGGCGTTGCCCGGACTTTCTTCAAATTCAGTTCTTGTGAAAGGGGAAAATATCAACTTTATATAAACCATGGTGTTTAAGATTTTAAAAAATGTAATTAGTTTAAATTGTAATAAAAAACGATAATTTTCTTTCATTTATTTTATAGTGCATTGCTATTAAATTATTACTTTCTCGTATACGTACGTATATACGGAGTAATATATTGTACGTAATATAAAGAAAGTTATGAAATGCTGCGGAAAATCGATTTCGATATTTCAACGGAAATACACGAAAAAACGACCATCCATCTGTCTGTCTGTCCGGTGTATGTAAATAACACTAGCGCCTAAACCATGCGTACGATTTTTCCAAACTGAATAAACGCTTGTCGATCGGGCCAGAGTCGAAGCTCAGCGATTTTGAAAAAACAGCCCTTAATTTTTTAGGGTACTTAACATGAAGCTCTCGGAATATTTTCAAAATTTTCTCAAATATGGCTCCAAATTTGTTCTTAAATTTCTTGTAAGAATAGAGTGAAATACACTTAAAGAGGTGGCACAGGTTCGATTTTCACTGAAAAATCTCAATTTTTGAAATTGCAAGAGACTGAGATTTTTTTGGTGTCTTCCTATAACTACAAAATTGATGATAAGAGATTTTTCTTTCAAGCGAAATGTTTCTCCTTAATTAGTTCTTTCATTAAGGTCATGCACCTTTGTTTACATTTTAGTAGTTTTCGCGCAATATTGCGTGGAATGTAAACAATATTAAAAAATATTAAAAACAAGATTTTCTCGAAAACAGCTCCTATTTTTTCTGTAAACTTGTGATAGGGATAATGCTAAATGTACTCTTCATGGCGACGTAAATGTCATTTTGTTTTATTTTTTGTTTTTTTTCAAAAATTCCAAAAATGTATTTTTTTTACTTGTCTGTTGCGGCGTTAATATTTACATTAACGGCGATTTTCTCACAGTATTGTATTTATGAGTACATGTGCTGTGAATAATCTCATAACGTTTCTTGAAAACTCTACAGTTTTCTATTAAAATTAGCTCAAAATTCCGTATTTTCAGAAACACTGAAACGCCATTTTCTCAAAAATGGCTCCAAATCTTTACTTGAAACTTTTCCAACGTATAGTGCTAATTGTACTGCTTAATACACTGGCCGACATTTTTTAACTTTTGAAAAGTTACAGAAACCAAACTCACTGATTCTGACCAATTTTGGGTCGCTGAATACGAATATGATAGCCGTTTTACTGGATTAGCTCGTATTTTTGTGTAACGCGTAGTTGCCAAATTTACCATAATAGGCATAATGAGCTATCTTGAAAGTACCGGAGAGTGAGTTTTTTTGACTGCAAAAAGAGAATCAATTTCGTTTTGGCACTTGTGTCAAAGAGAATCAATTTTTAAAATTCTAAAAATTAATTTATTAAATCTAAACAATTAAAAAACTATATATTCAGTTAGTTTACTAGCACTATACACTAGCATTAACATACTGAGAATAGTTTATAAGGTATAATGTTCACAGATGTATACAGACCACTTAGTTTCGAAAAACACTGTCTAAGATACTTAAATCCTTCAGCTTCTTTGTCTATTCCTTTAAGAAATTCATGAGGTCCAACTTAATGTGCAGTTGGAAGCAGTACCTTGCCTGGATCGATCAGAGGCTTATACTTGAAATTGTTGGTACCGGGCTTAAATTACTCTCTGGGGGCCACTCCTTTTGTGAGAAATTTTTCCTGTAGCTCTTGAGTCCGAAAGAATCATAAAACAAAAGTGCTTCGTAAATCCATCTTCCCGACGTTGGTCTGGTCCAGACATTGGACATTATAATATTGCAAATACTTTTACATGTCCACAAATTTGCCAACCATTATCTTTGTATTTGATACGATTTAAAATGAGTGAGAGATCCTCGTGAGTATCATTCATTGGAACAGAGTGTGCCACAGGCAGCTTATTTCCATTGTGAAGCAAAACTGCTTTCAGACTGTACTTAGATGAATCTATGAAAAGACACCAATCAGATGGATTACGTTGGATTCCTAACTCATTCATCAGGCCATTGATGCCCGTATATACGGAAAGGGAATCTTCCATTCTGTAATATTCTGAAAAAGGTTCGTTCCTTTTCCTGTGCTGAATGTTAAGTAGTTCCGGGAGACAGTAATTCCATTCTTTGAGTCTAGTACCCAAGAATTAAGCTTTCTCTTTCGAAAGTTGTAAGTCTCTTGCTAAATCGTTCAATTGATGTTGAAGGATGAAATAAGTCTCATCTTTTAAGTGGAAGGGACTATCTCTCAGATCTTCATCTGCAGATATTGAGTTAGTGTTCTCATCGGTTCCTGTAGGTGCTGCAATATCGATAGTTTGCCAATCGTTCGGAGGAGTAGGTGCAGGTAAATTTTCTCCATGAAGCATTAGTCTGATCGCGTATTGCAAGATTGAATATTCGATGGCACACTGTTTCTTCTTGTTACTTCCTGCTGTATTCGTCATACAGAAACAAAACGCCATAGTGATTCCGGGGTTCTCTCCATATCATCGGAACAGCAAAAGGCATCCTTTTCTTGGATCCTTTAAGCCAGGTCTTCAGCCCATCTTTTATACTGATCCTTAATCTTACAGTCAAAATAAAAATAATATAATTCCCTGACGACATCATTCGTCGATCTAATCTGAGACAACCATAACACGCCACAGATGTAACAAAATCAGCCCGGTGAATTTTTACAACCTGTGCGGGAAGAACTTGACATTTTGCGCAGGAAAGCGAAACTTAGAACCACAGAACAACCATGAAAGCACTGTATGATAACAGTAAAACATTTCCGAAAATACGGGACAATAACTGAAGTTACTGAGTAAAACTTCGTAAGTCGATCCCCACGACAAACATTTTCATACTTCAGAGATTACTTACTGCAATACATACTTGTAAGAATAAGACTGAGCCACGCAACAACGGCACTTCCTACTTTATATATTTGCTCGCCCACGTCATCGTGCCGCCCATTGGTGCCACATAGACGAGGCGGCTACATTCAGTGTGTAAAAAAACACTTAAAAACAAACAATAGAAGGGGAAGGAACACAAGTGTCACGGTTTTCTATCATCGCGAATTTCTCTCCCTCCGTTCATATATATATATATATATATATATATATATATATATATATATATATATATATAAGTGTGTGTGTGTGTGTGTGTGTGTGTGTGTGTGTGTGTGAGTGTGAGTGGGTATACAACAAGAATCTCCTGAATTTCACCAACTGAGTGAAATACTATTTATTTCTCACTCGAGGGACATTGTGGAAACGGTTACTTTGATGACAACTGAAGCCAAAATGGTAAAAAGTGGCAACTACGCGTTACACAAAAATACGAGCTAATTTAGAAAAACGGCTGTCAATTTCGAATGCAGCATCCTGAAATTAATCGGAATTAGTGGTTTCCCTTTTTGTAACTAAACTGATGTCGGCCTGTGATATTGAAGTGCATCGGAAAAGCCCTCAATTTTCGTGCACTTCAGTACGTAATTTGGCGTGAGAAATAATACGTATAAATATGAGAAAATGATATATATTTAATTGGAGAATGGGGAAAATTGTTTTATTAATAAATTATCACGAAATATAGCATAAAGAAATAGGAACATTGTTGACAAGAAGAGATTAGTCATTTATTGATGGATTAGCAATAACATAGGGATTATAAACACGAGGACTATGGGACAAGAATAGAAACAAGAGGCTTTTGAAGAAGAACAGAGATAGAACATTTTTGGAATTTTTACAACACTTCGTGTCAGGATCTTGTAGCGATCGGATGTCGGACTGTGGACTTGGAAGTTATAGTTTCTCGAGATTGGTCGCGTGATAGGATAAAGATGTACGAACAGTAATCGTCATCTTTAAGATTTAATTTTGAGATTGGAACTCGGTGCAAGAATTACATAGTTAAAATTCAGGAGTATCGGGATCGTAGGAAGTTTTCTTAGAATAATTAAATAACCGTGTGTGGATTGAAGCGGACACCGGAATTCAGGAGAAGATAGGGTGCTGTGAAGCTGAACTGGTATTCAACTGCCAAGTGTGCTGACGCCGAAAGGACAAGGAAGTATTTCCGCGAAGCCCGAATTTGAGAAAGACATAAAACAGTTCAATTTTGATGTTCAAGTCCTAAGAGTAATTATAAATTTGGTTA
Source organism: Acheta domesticus (assembly GCA_031308135.1). Classification (NCBI taxonomy): domain Eukaryota; kingdom Metazoa; phylum Arthropoda; class Insecta; order Orthoptera; family Gryllidae; genus Acheta; species Acheta domesticus. Next base: position 54,152,837 of record JAHLJT010004567.1, read on the forward strand.
AAGCAATAATTAAAATTTAAAATTGTAATAATTAGTAGATGGCCATCAATAGGGAAAATTAATTGTCAAGTAAATAAGATGATAATGCATGTAAGAGATTGATAAAAAATTTCTAAGAATAAAAAAGAGACGTACGACACTTCATGTCGTTACGTGCCTATATAAATTCTCGTTTCATTCAATAGAAATTAGGTATTTCAAAATTATTCCCTTTGTATTATTGGTAATAAAGCGTAAGTATAAGATCCATCGACCGAGTCCTCGTAGAGCGGTATTTTCAGCCCACGACAAATGCAGAGAGGAAGTATTCTTATTTATCAGGAGCATCCCGTGGACGTGGTGTTGAGCTAGCCACCCACATGTACCACGTTCACGTTTCCAATTAAGATTTCTTAAAATAAAAGGGAAAAAAGACGTGGGTATTACAGTGGTAAGCCTAAATTGGGGGCGTGAAATTTGATAAGGAAAGCACGGATTATTACAATGGCGAGCCCAACGTGGGGCTGAAATTTGATAGGAAAGACCGGATTATTACAATATGACATAAAGGTGATTTTGGAGTATTCTTAGTTTTTTCAAACATTACACAATTGCAATTGTTTTTAAATATCTGTCACGCCGACTATTATCACATTTGCAACGATTTGTAAACACTATTGCATTTGTGACTGAAAGTTGTCTTCTAATGAAGTTTCTTCTAATGAAGTTTTTCGAAAATAATAATAACTAGCGTACCCGTGCGAGAACTCTCGCAAGTTAAATCCCACCCTTTCCCTATCCATTTGTCTATCCTTTCCATAAAGGAGAGGAACTACTAATGTACTTACAGAATATCAAAATAACAATGCAATTGATGTTTGAAACAAATTTTCAATTAAAGTTTATTCAACATTATAGAGAGATGTTCTTGGAACAATTCACACTTCTTTAAAAACATTTGAAGAAAATTTTCAATCTTCCTTGAGAGTTAGCTTTTCGCTTTCCTTGATAGTCAAATAATAGAAAAGGTTTTTACTATAGAGAAAGCCAAGTAAAGTAGTGCGAAAATACCGGATCGGGCAAGAACAGACCTACTCATTGCAATATTATTTAACCTTCCTTGATTTGTTATGAAGAACCGAGGGGGTTTTGGAGAGTCAGGGTACCAGCTTGTTGGGGTGAGAAAATTGAAAAATTATTTGTATACTAAAAAGTATTGAATTATTTTCTGCATCCTTACGTACGTCCAGAAAAGCAATTCCGAGCCAAAAAATAATCAAACTGATGTTTTCATCTTTGTGTACTAAATACCATTTGTTAGCATTAGAAACAGTTTAGTAGGCATTAGTAAGCCCACTTGGTACATGGGAATGTTGCTCAAACGTTGTTTGCATTTTTAATATCTTAACGAACCGACACCTTGAGTTTAATATCATACGGTGTTTTATTTACAATATGAGTTTGCAGCTGGGCGTTGGTGTACCAACGCCGCCACCAGATACCGCCAACATTTAAATCGTGCGTTTGGACTGCGATCGTTGGCAGTTGTCGGGTGACTTGCACTATTCTTTCTATAATTTTAAATTTAGTTCTTTTTAATTGATTCACGTAGTATTGTAGGCTAGCGCGTTTTGAGTTTTGTTTTCGATTTATTTCAAGCTATTTTACTTTAGCTACTTTAAAAAGTTTGTTCTTTGTGTTGTACCATAGCACAAGATTTCCCCCACTACCTCTGCGTACCCGTGCGAGAACTCTCGCATGTTAGACTCCACACTCATCCCTATCCTTCTATTTTCATTCTAAGAGGGAAAGTAGTTAACGAAACGTGTTTATTTGTTTAAAATCTATAAATGTAACTTGCAATGTACTAACGCAATTACAAATAAAATAAAAAACAATGCAAGTAATGTGTAAGAAATTTTCAATAAATATTTATTCAATATCATGGAGAATTTGCTTGGAACAATTCCCAACACTTACTTAAAGACATTTGAAGTAATTATTCAATATTCTTTGTCAGTTAGGTTTTAGTTTTTCGTGATAGTCACAAAAATATTAGCTTTTTACTTTTGAGAAAGCTACGTGTCTGAACCCGTTGACTTGAAAATTTCATCGAATGATAACGAAAATATTGGTACACGTAAAGCACAAACACAGTCTTCACTCGTCACTGAACACCTTTCCACCCTTCCCGACCACTCTTCCCTCCACAATTAAGTACACAACACTTATAGACCATGAAAAAATGTTAATCGAAGAGTTTTACTACACGCATAATCTTAAATTAATGATTAAAGCAAATCTTAAATTAATGATTATGCAAATAAACCTCGTCAGACTGCACAAATTACGATGTTAACAGAAAGCGTAAATAAAGATTGTCGAATCTAAGCCTTCTAAGCGTGTCGGCACAAAAATTGCTACCAGCAGGAAGGGCTGAAATATTGAGGTGGCCTTGATAGTATTGAAGCGTGGAGCCGAAAAGTTATTTGAATGGCTCGGAGAATGTCCTGTCGTGTAGATTATGATGTGACAAACGTTCCTTTGAGGCCTTTGGCCTCAAAATTTTACTTTTTAAGGCTCTAAAACGCTTTGTTTATGAGTTATTTGCCGATATAGTTTGACATGTGATGCGGGTTGCATTTTACATGAATATTTCGATGCTATTTTTACTTTCCCGTATACGTACGTATACACGGAGTGATATACGTAGTATAGGAAAAGTTATGTAATGCTGCGCGAAAAAATGGCCAATTTTCGGCAGAAAAAAATTAATTGCTGGGCCGTGAAAAGGAGTAAGTGGATAAAACCAGTTGCTAAATTAAGGAAAAAAAATCCCCTAACACGTGGTGTAGCCAGAAACCCTGTTTTCTAGGTCCTTGATGCCGAAAACCCAATTGAAAGGAAAACGTCCGTCTGTCCGTCCGTCTGTGAACATTGCTAGCGCCTAAACCATACGTACGATTTCTTCCAAAATGGATATTCCCCGGTCGATCTGATTCTAGTCAGAGCTTTGAGATTTTGAAAAAGATTCTTCAAAATTTGGGGGTACTTTATATGAAGCCCCCCGGGGATTTTCAACATTTTCTCAAAAACGGCTCCAAATTTTTTCTTTAAATTTCTTGTATGAATAGAGGAAAATACACTTTTTAACATGGCATAGGTCCGATTTTCACGTACAGCTCTGAATTTTCGAAAATTGTGAAAGTTTGAAATTTTTTCGGCGTCTTTCTCCAACTAGAAAATTGAAGATAGAGATTTTTTCTTCAAATAAAATTTGTTCTGCATATTGAGTTCTTTAATAAAGGTCATGTAAATGTTTCTCAAAATTTTAGTAGTTTTCGTGCAATATTGCGTGCAATATGTGCTATTTTAAAAAAATACAAAAACAAGATTTTCTCAAAAACGGCTCCAAATTTTTCTTTAAACTTTTGGTAGGGATAGTGGTAAATGTACTCTATCAATGACATAAAATCCATTTTGGTCTATCGGTTGTTTTTTTTAAAAAATTACAAAAATGTATTTTTTTTACTTGTCTCTCACGTCGTTAATATTTACAGTATCGGCGATTTTTTTACATTATTATATTTACGAGTATATATGCTTTAAATAATGTCAAGTAAAGTTTCTCGAAAACACTACCGTTTTCTGTGAAAAGTAGCTCAAATTTCGGCATTTTCAGAAATGCTCAAACGCCATTTTCTCGTATATGGCTGCAATTTTTTTCTTGAAACTTTTGTAACTGATAGTGTTAATTACACTCTTTAGTATAGCGTAAAGTTTATTTTGAGTTATTTTTTTGTTTTTTCAAAAATTACATAATTGTAATTTTTTTGAAAGAGATCTCACATCTTTAATATACACATTACCAGAAATTTGGAAAGATTATTATATTTGTGATGTAAGTGCTGTAAATAACTTCAAATAAAGTATTTTGAAAACTCAAAACTTTTCTGTGAAAATGAGCTTCAAATTTCGCATTTTTAGTAGCGCTAAAACGCCATTTTCTCTTAAACGGCACATCATTTTTAAAAGAAAATTGCCATTTACGGCTAGGTTTTTGTGTTCTTTAATATTCTAAAATTAATGTTTCCGTTGTACCAAAAGGAAACCGAAAAATTAAGAAAATGACAAAAAAATGTGCTTTTAGAGGCAGCTGGTACTTTTGGATGACAGCTGGCAAAAAAGAGTTTGTTGGAATTCCGAATACCTAGCGAAGACCCAAGAAAATAGAAAACTAATACGGGAAAGTCTGTGCCATTCTGTTGCACCACTAGTTTAAAGAAATCATCCATATTTTTAAAGTCAAAGTGGAATTCGTCAAGTCTCCGTGAAATTCTCTTTCTTTAGAGACCTTATTTATAAGGATTGGTTGCGTGTGAGAGCCGGAACTCAGGGGTATACTACTGAAATAATACAGGAGACGATAATAATAATAATAATAATAATAATAATAATAATAATAACAATAATAATAATAATAATAATAATAATAATAATCTGTTGAAAAGAGCTTCAAATTTCGCATTTACATTAGTTAAAAAGGAATTTTCTTAAGAACAGCTCCAAACGTTTCAATGCAAATTTCTACTTAGGATGAGATTTTACACTTCGTTAATATTCTTAAAGTTATATTTCGGTTCTACTATAAGGAAACCGAAAAATTTAGAAAATTTTTAAAGAAATTACTTTGGGTGGTGATAGACGGCAGCTCGCAAGAGTATGTGGCAAGTCCGAATAGCTAGCCAAGACCAAAGATAATATAAAACTAATACGAAAAAGTCTGTGTCATTCAGTAGCATCATTAGTTTAGTTTATCTTACGCACTGGTCCCTGGAGAATCTGTTAGGTACCAGTTCTGTTGAGCCGGTACTGGCCTCTAGCGAAATATATTAGAAACCAATCTGCTTTTACGGTCCGATTAAATTAAGAAGGTGATTGACATTTGTGAGTGGAGGGGAGCGACGTTGCCAGGTCGCAAACCACTGAGCACGTGTTACCGGGACACGAAAACAAACACTTCAAAAAATACGTGTAAAAGTGTAAAAAAAATACGACAAAAGCCTAACCTCAACGCAACTCATCACAACACAGTACACATTGCGCGCGCAGCACAGGCAGAAACGCGGGCGGCGTGGCGGCAGGGAAGTCGCTTGCGATGCTCAAATGTTCCCCGTGTTCGGCAGAGGCAACTGAGCGACCTGACACGTCACGTTTTATCTCTCTGGTTGGCAGCTGCCATGGAAACGGGAAAGGCGTCCTGACGTCACACAGAACTGTCAATCGCCTTCTTAATTTAATCGGACCTTAGCGACAGAGGAAGGAAAATAATCGTGATGCATATCCCAACATATTATTTATTTTCCTCGTTTGTGGCGTTTTAATCTTTACGAAACTTTGCGAAGACACTGCGACAATCCTGAAGAAGTGCGCGTAAAAATTTCGTATCTATTCATACATGTTTCGTATGGTATCGATGTCGGTTACATGTCATTGAATTCATATTTATAGATATACTAGTATAGATTTAGTGGAAAACAAGAGGTGGTAGAGGCGCCTGAATCGTTGAGCTTAAATTGCATGGTGTAAACAATGTCTATTGAGCTGGTGCAAGATCAAGAAATGTAAATATTTACAACTTAGGCCGTAAAGACAAAGCTGATGTAGTTTAGTCCGTAAGTAACTAGTATGTAAGCTTTTTCTATGTAAATAGAATTTAAGAATAAATATGAAATGTTGGCTCAAATGTTTCCACAAGTTCTTCCCAAAGTTCTTCCCTCCCGTGTTTACCCGAATGTTCCTTAATTGTTCCCCCAAAGTTCTGCCAAATATTCACTAAAATTTTCACTGCGTTTTCTCCCACTTTTTAACTGGAAATACAAAACAATTAATTCAAGTATTATTATTACGAAATACTTTCAAAAACATTACGGCGGTGTATATTGCAGTGTCTCCCCTACTGCATGAAACGCAAAGTTCTGAATACCTAAAGTATTCAGAATAGCGAAAACCCCAAAAATGTAGTAAAAAATCACAAATATATTTCACAATCTCAAAAAACAGAAATGTTTAAATAATTGTTTTGAAACTGAAAGAAAGCTTTGCAGTGTAACCCAACGTTCTTTGCTTCTGGCAGCCTGTACTGCGGAATCTACAGTACTGCGGAGGCAACTATAAAAAAAATCAATCCATTTCAAGTCATCTAGGGTTCCTCGCTCGACTACCTGGGATTTTGATGTTATTTGTGTGCTGAATTACACATCCTCAAAGAAACTTCTAGAGCTTCGTAGATGAAATAGTTTTGGAGGTTCAGCGGTTTGTTTGACCCCATGGAGCTTTTTAACCCCTGCCCCTAACCCCTGTTCAAAAGTGAAGTCAAGTGTGGGGCTAGGATATTATAATAATTGTTATGGTCATTGGAATTGTTTGGTCATTAGCTCCAAAGTGTGGTTAACGTTACATCGCGGGAAGTGGCGATGTTGCTTCCCAATAGAACGTGAGATAATGCGGCAAATTTCATGACTGCTTGCGAGAGTATCTCTCTCCAAAGCACCGCACCATCTCAGACTAGTTCTACACTCAAGTCTATTCTCACTACTTCTATGGTAATTTAATGCATATTAGTGTGTGTACAAGTTGTACAGACGAAGACAGGGGGACGATGATAAGGCGGGAAAGTTCGCGCGCGGTCTGTGTCCCGTTTGTTAGGATACTGCTCCGGCATTCGCTTGGAATTAATCGGAGAAACCCCGGAAAACTACTGATCAATGCAGCCGGCCGCTTACTGAATAGTGAAACTCATTACTGATCATACCCTCTTGATACCGACTGAATATACCCTCACCAATTTGCATTTAAAAACACAAAGACTTCGAATTATCTCGCTCTCCCTCTCCCCCTCTCTTCTTCCCTCTCTCTCCGCGACTTTCGACTTTTTAGATTCTTCAATTACTAATACATTAAAATAGTACATTACACAATTGTTTCTTGATATAACAGTTCAATTTGATGACGAAAACCACCGCAATGGCGACGAAATTAATCCGGTTGGATTTGACTGCCACTTACACTTCCATTCGATAACGCTCTGGATGCCTTCTCCCTTGAACTGCAATACCACCTCCTTGAAACCAGACGTGGATAATCTTCAACCAAGGATTGTCAGCAATTATTACATTTCAATTTGATAACGCTCTGGTCACGTACTTCACTGATCTTCAATACCAGGCTTCTTTCAACCAGATGTGGATAATCTTCAACCCACAATTTTAAAATTCGCCAATGTTTAACTTCGGTCCTACACCAGTTAATATTACTACCAATTTTCTGTGTTGTAACTGTTCAGTTCAATTCTTATAGTTCATAATACTTTCAAACAACATCATGTAGATTTTTTCCAAATTCTTTATTATTACGTACGTCAATATGCATTGACTTTCAGGATCTGTTTTACTGTTCATTTAGCATTTCACAATATTCTTTACAAATCGTAGTCTTTCAAAAAATTCTGTCTCACATCATCATCATTATCAACATTGCTATCGTTATAACATAAGGAACAATATTCGTTATTTGTACACGAAACGTTTCACCCTCTCCCCTTCTCGCCTCCCCCTCTCAAACCAGACGAGGATAATCTCTCTCTCTCTCTCTCTCTCTCTCTCTCTCTCTCTTCAACTATAACCTTCCACTAGGGAGTTTTTGCAACCTCGAACGCTAAAACAGCAAATTTAGAAATAATTTTCACACGAGAAAGTATATGCTGTTGTAGTACTTACCACTGTTCCTTCTTAGAGGAGTGCGTGAGAGTGTTTCTGCGAAAGGTTGACTTTCAGAGCGAATATGGCTCATTTTTAGTAGTTTCTTAACTACATTCTTTTTATTTTCTCACTACGGGCTAAAGAGGAAGTTATGTAATGCTGCACGAAAAAACGGCTAATTTTCAGTAGAAAAACTTTTTATTACAGGGCCCTGGTAACGAAAAAGAGGATCAATCCAGTTGCTAAATTTAGAAAAAAAATCCTCTAACATGTGGTGTGGCCAGAAACCAATTTTGGTGGGTCCCTGATACCTAAAAATCTAAAGATGGCAAAATTTCTGTCGATTTGTGAACATCACTAGCGGCTAAACCGTTCGGCTCTTTCCTCCACAACTGATATTCAATTGTCGATCTGGCTGTTGTCGCGGTCCCTTGAATTTGACACAGGTATTTTAATTGTGGGGTTACTTTACATGAAGCCCCTGGGACATTGACAACATTTTTAAAAAAGGCTCCACCGTTTTTTATTCAATTTTGTTGCTAGGTAGCGTGAAGGACGTTTAAGAGAATGGCACAATTCCCAAGTTCGTTGAAAACCCTCATTTTTCGAAAATTGCAAAAGTTTAACATTTTTCTGGGTCTTCCTACAAGTAATTAAAGTAATTAAATATAGAGATTTTTTCTTTGATGATATTCGTTTTTTGAAGACAGATTTTGAAATAATGTCCTGTACAATTTTTCGAAACTTTGAGTACTTTTTGCGAAATTTTGCGCGAAAATACACGCTGTTTAGCACCATTAGTTATTACTTAACTACAATCAAAAAATGAATTTCTAAAGGCGATATTCTTTTTAATAGCTCCTGTCAACATGCTGTATAAAATTCACTAGGAATGCAACATTTTGAAATAGAATTCTTTTAAAAAATATTTAAAGGATTAAAGCCAAAGGCTTATAGTTTATTATTTGGTACATCAGTATTAATATTATGTCTAATGTATACAACTTTCAAAATTACTCTCAATGTCATTTTACATGCACTAGAAAGTTAAAATATATTACAAGTCTCTTGAAAGAGATATTAAGTCTTGAATCACTGTAGGGATTGCACTCGGTTTTAGGTATATTGCATTTTGCAGCTTTGCTTAGGGCTCAGTAATCCTTGGCTTAAGTACCAAATAGAGCTTCAAGTTAGTGGATTTGTTCAACAAATCCTGCACTTTGGCACCCCTTCATTCGTTTTATATAAATATACACTCAACAAACACAAAAGTTTTGGTTATGAATGTGATTTGTATCACAATACTCTCTTTTAACAGTTAAAAATGTAAATATAAAAAACTCATCACACACAACTCTGCCTAACTTTCTTAATTAATTCTGGCTGTCCAGGTTGCACAGGTACATGGAAAATGTTAATTCTTTCATCTAGCATCAATCTATCAAAAGAATGTGTATCAGTCCTGATTAATTGCAAATCTTCTTTACTCATCATCACGAAATGTTGAATATCTCCAACTGAAAAAAATACAAGAAGTAAACAAAACATAATTTGTAAAATTGAGCAATTTTGTTCAGATCCAGTTAATTCAAGAGTAATACATCAAAATGTAAAACATTCTGATTTACAACCATCAAATGCACTTTAACTGTTTATTAAAAATTAGGCCATCATGAAGTTAAAATTGTGTTAAAATGCAATTTAGAACTATCCTTTTACAAACCTTTTTTGAGAGGTTCACAATCACAGTTTTCATCCATTCTTAATACAACGTTCTTTCTAAATCTTTTTGGAGCACGTCTGGGTGTCATGTCAAGAAGAATACGTGCATGAGCCTTCTTTAAAGCCATCTTGTATACAATAGTCGAATTACAGTACAAATGAGAAAGGTCTTGAGGAGCTGTATTTGTGCAATGTGGGCAATTTGTGTCGAATTCTGAAAAAAGAATAAGAAAAAAGAATTATTGATGTCTTTTCTTAATTGAGTGAAACAACGTACATTTAAACAAATATAAATACTGTTTTTGAATCCATTGGAAATTAAGAATTTAAACTTCCCTCCTTGCGAATTCAATACTAAGATTTGCGAATACTAGTAGTTCCATTCATTATAATAAGTTATACTTAACAAATTAGAGGTCATAATCATGATCTCACCTTCTTCGGAAGGCATGGCGCGATCCGATTGCGGCAGAGCGTACGACGGGTCGGGGCCCTCATTGCCAGTCGGGGTTTCCAGGTCGTGATCCACATTCACGAATTGTTGATTCAGATGTTCCGGGATACCCGTGTTGTTGTTAATGGGCACGTCGCCGGAATCCGGAGTGTACGACGGGGCATCTCCCAATGTCACATTCGCTGAAATAAGGAAATAGTCCTGCATTGCTACTCCGACAACAAATACGTGCGTGATTAACCAAGTTGTCTGTATTTTCGAGGAGTAATTGAAACCTTAGTTGACTTCTTCCGGAACAGAATTTTATGAGGAACAATTGGGTCAAACGTAGACGTTACGTTACCAAATAAAACAATAATCATACAATGTATTGAAAAGCACTCTCGTAGTGAGAATTAATGATTTTGCTTCCAGTTTACCCGAGTCGAGGTCTCGTAGTGTTTGATCAGCAATCTGAGGTTGAGGATCAGGCAATCTTTCGTTTCTGCATCCAGCATCTGTAGAATATTTCTGCAAGTGAAAATTAATTAAAATTGTTTAAATGTTATAAAATTCATGAATTATTCGTAATTAACAAAAAAATATAATTCTCACCTGTGACAATGATAATTCCTGACGGTAGTAATCGTATACAGTTACAACGGCAAATGTCGGATTTTCTACTTCTGCTTCTTGTGAAATAAGGAAGCTCACGCAGTTCCACTTGTTCGTAAGTTCTTCGAAATAGAAATTAACCTTATCTTCTTCTTCCTCCCATCGTTTGAACCCCTCTGCAAAGAAAAATATTAAATAAGGCGAAGTTACAACATTAGTTCTGAGAGAGCAATTCATGATCATCATTTCTTAAATTACGAGAAGTGGTGCACTTAAACTGCAAGAAAGTCTTGAGAAAGGTCTTTGATCTCGCGCGTGAGAACGAGTAGGGTAGTCAAGATGAAAAACGATGTATTTTGGAAGACACGCGTCGATGAAAGATGTATAATACACGACAGAAAACGTTATTGCCATGGAAAGACATCTTGAAAGCCAGAATTTATTAGATTATTCTAGAAAGATCGTGTGAGCTAAAATCAAAACTGATTATTTTTTATGTTCCTTTCGTTTTGAAATGTCTGCTTCTGACAAATAAAAGACTACTAACTACGTAATTTTGTATCATTTATGTTTTTAAATACATTTAAAATCAAATAAAATGTTATGAAATTGATTTTTAGCGTAAAGGAAAGCAAAGTTTTACAATACAAGAAAACGCAATGTAAAAATAATAGAACCGTTTCAACATTTCTCAATAAAAGACGTATCTTTTGTTGAATATGGCACCTTTTTACGTATCGGGGTTTGCCCAGCCATATCTCTAGCTCCGCAAATGGTTGAATAAACAGGCGGGAGCAAAACATCCAATATGTTTTCTGCCACACATGTCCCTTCGGAGACTTCTAGAACCACGTCCTCTCTAAGCACTCACTTGGGCCTTGGTTCACTGCCAAGTGATGAAGAGAAGATCTATCGGGCTTGTAACCCGAAACCATATTGACTTCCAGTACGGCCATGTTGGACGTCTGACCGGGCAGCTTGAAGCGCACGCACGCCTCCACCCTCTGCACGGCGCACGCGTCCACCGACGCCACCGGCCCGGTCTTCACGTCCAGCTCGAAGGCGTCGCTGCCGGAGGGCGTCTTCACGTTGTACCTGAGCGACGCCTGAAAGCACACGTCTCACGCGGTTACAGATCTTCGAGGGCTCCTTTGGGTATATGAGGAGTTGTTTCCGAAAGGTACCAAATCCAGTGGGAGAAATTTTACAGTAAAGAAAAAAAACGTATTATAGCTGAAATGGAAATTTCAAGGAATATTGTAATTTATTCCATATTTTATTCCAAAGTTATAAGGACTTTAATTTTTTATTTGGTACTTTCTGGCATAAAAAGAAGAGAAAGTTGGAGGTGCGATAATTAATCATCAATTAACTATGAACTACGGTGGAAAATAATATTGTATTTGGATTTTGACACCAACGAAATATGTGCTGCTATCTATAGTTGAATTTTCGTAAGTTATATATTTGATTCCTTCAGGGACCAAGGTCCTTAATACAAGTACAAAAATTAAATTGGTACTAATGAAATAATACCCTGCACAGGTCAAAACTATTAAACAACCAAAACAGGGGATTTTTCACGAACTAAATATTGTTTAGTTATTACAACAAAAATACTGGATTTATAGACATGAGCACTGCGTTAATGTGGTTTTCACTGAAAGCCCAGCCTTGCACGCACCTGGATGAGGGCACAGCCTTCGCCCTCCGCCTGCACCTCGACGCGTGTGGGCAGCTCCGGCAGCGCCACCGTCTGCAGGATGAGCCGGTCCTCGTGGCCAATGTGGAACTTCTCCTGGATGCCGCTGGCCGTCAGCAGCAGCGACAGGGCGGTGCGCTGCTGCGGCACCAGGCTCGCGTACTGCGTCAGCGCCTCCAGCGCCACCACCGTGTCCTGCAAAGCGAACGCCTGCCAGGAAGGGAGGTCTGCACCGCGCGGGACAAAAAACTAGTGGTGCTACACAATGCCACACACTTTCCCGACTTAGTTTTCTGTTTCCTTTAGTCTTGGCTAGCTATTCGGAGTTGCCATATACTCTTGCAACTGCCATCTATCGCCTCTCAAATTACTTTTTCTTGAACATTTTCTTAATTTTTCGGCTTCTTAAAAGTAAAACGGAAATATTACTTTAAGAACAGTGAAACCTCGACCTAAATGACAATTTTCGAGCCGTTTTTAAGAAAATGGCGTTTAAGCACAATTAAAAATGCCAAATATGAAACTCTTTTTCACAGAAAATTTATGAGTTTTCGGAAAACTTCATTTAAAATCATGTTAAGCATTTTAAGTTACAAATACAATAGTGTTTACAAATTGCTGGTAATGTGTATATTAACGGTGTGAGAGATCTTAAAAAAAATTACATTTATGTAATTTTTGCAAAACCCAAAAAATACCCCGAATAAAACATTACGTCGTATTAAAGAGTGTAATCAGCACTATCCGTTGGACAAGTTTAAAGAAAAAAATTTGGAGCCATTTTTGAGAAAATGGCGTTTGAGCGTTTCTGAAAATGCGGAATTTTGAGCTACTTTTCACAGAGAACGGGTGAGTTCTCCAGAAACTGTACTTGACATTATTTAAAGCACATGTACTCATAAATATAATAATGTGGACAAATCGTCGCTAATGTTAACGACCTGAGAGAAAAGTAAAAAAAAATACATTGTTGTAATTTTTGAAAAAACAAAAGAAGAGAGCAATATGGCGTTAATGTCATCTCGTAGAGCACATTTAGCACTATCCCTAAAAAAAGTTGAAAGAAAACATTTGACGGATGGACACAAGGCGGACGGATAGACAGACAGACGGACGGAGAGATGGACGGACGGACGGACAGATGGACGGACGGACGAATGTACGGATAGACGGACGGACGTTTTGAAAAAAACACTTTTTCGGTATCAGGGGACCCCAAAACGTGTATTTTTGTTGAAATCTCGAAATCGATTTTCAGCACTAACATAACTTTCCCTATACTGCGTATATTACTCTGTATATACTTACGTACACGGGAAAGAAAAAAATTCGACGCTTCTACCAATATCAAATACACTCAACTTTAGCGTTGCCAGAAATTTACCCTTTGAAGGTGGTGCTGATGTCCTTATCGATTATTTAAAAGCATTTGGATTTCACGTGAACTGTCATCAATTACGCGAGAAACGTGTAATCCTGAAAGTTAAGCAGTGAGGGAAGAGCTTATTTAGTATTCTGTACCCTGAATACTAATATTAACAAAATGCTTCTCTTGTATTGGTTACCTAATTTTTTTCTTGTAATATACTCATGCCTACTCTAAACTTAGTTTCCTTCTGTCAACTTCATTATTCTTAGCAATGTAGAAAACAGAAATGTGACAATTTTTAATTACGGCACATTTTTGAGAACGGATACATTTAATGATACAATTTTATAAGCGCATTTTCAGTGCATAATCATTCTTGCACACTCTCAACTTGCCTCTCTGAAGCAGTTTTGTACAGTCCTCGGGTGTCAAACACAGAATAGTATTTAAATCCACTTCGGAAATTACAGCTTATCTTTCAAAATCTTTCCTTGTTCAAAACATTTCTAATGTTTTGAAAATATATATAACAGTTCTTTCTAATCTTTCTTCAAAACATTTATAATGTTTTGAAAATAGATATTAAAGGCGTCATTTTTTAATATCAATGTTTTGAGCGCGATTTTTCTTCCTTGCAAATAAAAAGTTACCCAAATCACAATTTTGTACAAGTTGAATGAATAACTGTTGATATAAGTTTGAAAAGTAATTAACAGTACTACTTTCAATTTATATTTGCGAACCAAATGAGCCCTGTTTGTACTACCATCATGTCTTGGCCGAAATGAGCCCAATGTGCCTCTAGTAATTCGTACATCTTTCCTCACATGTCGCACGAGAGGCGGTCAACGCATTCGCCGTGAGCCTCTTCTTCGCGTACTCTTCTTCAGCGATTTGATGATTGACCTACTGAAGTAAACCTGGGCGATCAGCGCCAGTTTTGTCCAAAGTTATTATTATTACATTCCCGTATACTACATGTATGTATACTTTATGTATACTATACGTATGTATAGTAGAGAGAAAGTTATGTAATGCTGCGCGAAAAAACGGTGGATTTTCGGCAGAAAAACTCTTATTACAGGGCCCTGGTAACGAAAAAGTGGATAAATCCACTTGCTAAATTAAGAAAACAATCCCCTACTGGTGCAGCCAGAATCCCTGTTTAGTAGATCTTTGATACCGAAAAAACAGTTGAAAGCAAAACGTCTGTCCGTCCGTCTGTCTGTCAGTGAACAATGCTAGCAACAAAACTGTTCAGCCGATTTTCTCCAAAATTGATATTCCCCAATCGATCTGACTGATCTCTTGGCCCCTTGAATATTACCAATATTTTATTACTAATATTTTTGTTTTATTACCAATATTTATATACCAATATTTTATTTTTGGGGGTACTTAACATCACGCTTTTGGGACATTTTCAAACATTTCAAAAAAAAAATGGTGCCAACAATTTTGACTAAATTTTGTTGTTGGATATTCAAAAGTCATTTGAGAGAATAGAGCAGGTATCATGTTGGTTGAAAACTCTGAATTTTCGAAAATTGCAAAAGTTTGAGTTTTGGTCGGCGTCTTCCTCCAACTACAAAACTGAAGATAGAGATTTTTTTCCTACAAATAAAATTTGTTCTCCAAAGTGAGTTCTTTCATGAAGTTCATGTACTTTTTTATGAAAATTTTAGTATTTTTTGCGCAGTGTTGCATGTAATATGCGCATGTTTAAGAAGATTACAAAAACAAAATTTTCTCACAATCAATCTTTTTTCTTTAAACTTTTGGTAGGGATAGCACTAAATGTACTCTATGAGATGACATGAACGCCATGTTGCTCTATTCTTTTGTTTTTTCAAATATTACAAATTTTTTTTTTACTTGTATCTCACGTCGTTAATATTTACATTCGCGGCGTTTTGTTCACAGTATTATATTAATGAGTAGATGTGGTTTAAATAATGTCAAGTAAAGTTTCTCGAAAACTCAACCGTTTTCTGTGAAAAGTAGCTCAAAATTCCGCATTTTCAGAAACGCTCAAACGCCTTTTTCTCATTAATCGCTCCAAATTTTTTCTTCAAACTTTTCGAATTGGTAGTGGAAATTGCGCTCTTTAATATGATGTAAAGTTCAATTTGGTTTTTTTTTTCCAAAAATTACACAAATGTAATTTTTTTAAAGATCTCTCACATCTTTATTACGCACAATTCCAGCAATTTGTAAATATTATTGTAAGTGTGTGCTTCAAATTACTTTAAATGAAGTGTGTTGAAAACTCAAAAATGCTCTGTGAAAAAGAGGTTCAAATTTCGAATTTTCAGTAGCGCTTAAAAGCCATTTCCTTAAAAACAGCTCCAAATTTTTAAAAGAAAATTGCCATTTAGAACGAGGTTTTAGTGTTCTTTAATAGTCTTAATATTACGTTCTATCATCTAGTAATATATCTAGTATTAATACTTCCGTTCTATCATTAGGGAACTTTAAAATTAAGAAAATGTCAAAAAAACGTACTCTCGGCGGCGATAGATGGGAGCTGGCAAGAGTTTGTGGCAATTCTGAAATTACGAGAAGTTTATGAAAAAAAAGAAAATCATGAAAATGGGACCTATGCCACATTTATAAGAGTATTTTATTCTATCCTTACGAGAAATTTAAAAAAAATTGGAGTCGTTTTTGAAAAAAATTTGAAAATGTCCGGGTGGCTTCATGTCAAGTACCCGCATATTTTAAAGAATATTTTTCAAAATCAGGGCGCCTCGAGTGAAACCAGATCGTCTTCACTAGCTTCATTTTGGAAGAAATCGTACTTATGATTTCGGTGCTACGGTTGTTCACAGACGGACAGACAGACAGATGGACGGACTGACAAAAGGACAGACAGACGGACACACAGACGGACTGACAGAGAGACAGACGGACGGACAGAGAGACAGACGGACGGACAGAGAGACAGACGGACGGACAGAGAGACAGACGGACGGACAGAGAGACAGACGGACGGACAGAGAGACAGACGGACGGACAGAGAGAGACGGACGGACAGAGAGAGACGGACGGAAGGACGTTTTGAAAAGATATCCTTTTCCGTATTTAAGTAGCGTTTATTGTCAACAGAACAATTTTTATACATGGTGGTAGTTTTGCACCACATAGTATGTATATATTGGATGGTTGGAGAGTTCAAGATTGTTTTGACCTTTCTTGCGTTATTTATAATAGTCTGATGATTTTCCTCTCTTGTGTCACTGACGCATCTCTTTTGTATTATTTACAGTATCATTACTTCAACAACCTACATCTAATTAAAATTACTTCCTAGGGGACTCTGTCGCGTCCTTATTGCTTTTACCTTAGCGAAATTCTCTTATCCTGAAATTAATTGAATTGATTAATTGTGTCATTGAAGGTATACATTCATTCCCCTTCAATGTTTAGATTATTACTTTATTTGTAAAATATGACAAATGTAGTGTGGTGTGGCGCGTGCGCATTAGCCCGTACCTACCTGCGTGGAGACGAAGCCTCCGTGGGCGTTGGCGTTGCGCGCCACCCAGCGCACGGCGTCCAGCGCCTGCAGGAAGTGCTCGCGGCCGCCCGCGCGCAGCAGCGCCAGCACGCCGTACGCCGTCGTCTCCACGTCCAGCGCTCGGTTGCCCGCGCCTGCGCACAACGCCTTCAAGTCAAGGATGGCTCGTATTACGGTTCTGTTAGATCGACGTCCGCAACCAAGCCGAGTGACGAAATTATTACATTCATTACGGACGGCGTCCGTTAAGGATTATTTAATAGTCCTGCCGGACGTTAAGCACTATCAAAACTATTGAGTTGTAGCTAAAGATGACGAATAAGTACACATATTACTGGAAATGGCATTTGTTATTTCTTCGGTGGAAATGCGAATGATATTAAACGACACATGACCGATAACGCAATTACAAAATTTTGTTGGTTATTGCTGTTTATCAGTCTAATGACGTTAATAACTAACTCAGGCGGATTTACTTCATTTAGATAACCCGAAAGAGAAGGCATCAATTCAGTTGAGAAAAAAAGACATTGTACGCACTCTTCCTCCCTTAAAATTGGTCGTCGGCGAGAAGCAATTTTTGATTTCTTTTTTTCAGGTTATTATGTTAAAAAAATTCTGTATTTAACTTTATTTGATAAACAGCTAGTTTTACATTTATAAAAGGAGTTTAAAACTTTGCTTCTTCAGTTTTATCTTTTGACCTTTTTATCCTGATATGTACTTGATGCGATGAAAAACTCTATAATTCAGCGATTTTTTTTCCTATTTGAAAATTTCCAGGATCAAAATGATCGCTTGCAGCTGCACGTTTTTGCACTTTCCCCGACGAAAAATTAATTCACAGCAAAGGAATTTACAATGCGGTGACGCACTTGCCCCGGTTTGGTGGGGCAAGTGCGTAAGTCGGACTTGAAACACTTTGCTCATCAAACTGATGATAATTTGTAGAATATCAGAATACAAATCTGTACCATTAAGAAGGATATAGTGTGAGGTACGCAATACAATACAATACACAATAATAACCTAGCATTAATAGCTGATTTCTTATGCCTGGTTGATGATGAACTTTGCGTACCATATGATGCACTTGCCCCACTTCACCTTACATTGTATTGTTCGTTGGACTATAAATGGTAATATACGAGGGGTAGTGATTCAATAATTAAGGAAAAACACGTGCGCACAGAATACATTTTGTTATGAAACTATGGATGAACTTGTTTGGAGATGAACAAAACTAGTAGTTGATTCCGAATTTCGTATCTCAATTCGAATCTTTTTTGTCACTAGAGGTATTTACTTGAGCTAGAGAATTTGTGACACTGAAAGCCATCGTTCATTTTTTGCCTTGTATATTGTTTTATCTGTCAAAGAGCATGTGTCGAAATATCTTTATAATTCATCAAAATACGTTAGATTATAAGAGGAAATCATTTTGCTTCTTCAGCATGAGTGAAGTGGTTTCAGAAATGTAGCCTGCTTAGGGATTGTTTCTTTCTTCCCAATTACAATATAAAACAAATTAACGGAGTTTTAATCCTTAATAAAGTGTATACTTCAATTCTACTATTATTTCAACAATTCCTACGTTAGTGGGGATAAAACACTTTTCTCCTAGAATTTTGGTCCTACGAAAACCGATCGGTTATTCTATAAAAGTCAGTTAACTTTTATATTCACTAGGCGATCTGTAACTGCTGTACACTCCACGAAGAATAGGTTGACGAATTAAATTAAGTTTTACAATCCAGCATTAAGTTAATTTTTAATTATTATTGATATACACTGCCGTATTTACTACAATGCATTTTGTTTTAAATAACAATTTTATTTTTAATTTTTACGTTTACTTATTTAATTACTTGAGCATTTATCATTCCAGCATTAGTTAATGAATTATGATCACTGTTTCATTTTCATGTTCATTTGTGAATGAATTCAGTCAATAGTAAACACAAAGCAAATGCACCCCAAGCAGTTGCATACTCACAATCGGACGTTCTTGGCTCAATTGTTCATACATCCATTCATTACGTACGCTGCATCACGCGCCGCGCCGCAAGCGTGGTTGCACCGATCGATCGCGCGCGCGTGGGCGGCGAGCTGGCAGGCGTGAATGGGGGGGGGCGGAGCTGATGCGGCGAAGGGGACTGAGCTGATGCAGCGCAATGGGGGAGGCCACGGGGGTGGGAGAGCGCGGGGGAGCAGGAGTGTCGTCAGAGTAGCAGACAAGCCGATGGTGTGAAGGAGAATAGGAGGTATAACGAGTGGATATGTGGGGGAATAGCGGGAGGATGAAAGGGCGAATGGGGGAGAGAGGCAGGCAAGTAAGAGGATAGGCGGGGGAGGGACTGGGTGGACGACGAGCGAGATAAGGCAGTGGCGACGTGAGTGACTGAACGAGCAACGAGAATGGGTAAGCGAGCGAGTGGCTGGGAGGGCGTGTGGATGGATGGGCTGGCGAGTAAGTGGGTAGGCGAGCGAGTGGATGGGCAAGCGAGTGGGTGGGCGAGCGAGTGGGTGGGTGGGCGAGCGAGTGGATGGATGAGCGAGTGGATGGGCGAGCGAGTGGATGGGCGAGCGAGTGGGTGATTGGGCGAGTGAGCTGGTTAGTGAGTGAACGAATGGATGGATAGCAGAGCGAGTAGGTGGGTGGGAGGGTGAGTGGGTGGGTGGGAGAGCGAGTAGGTGGTGGGAGAGCGAGTGGGTGAATGGGAGAGCGAGTGGGTGGGTGGGAGAGCGAGTGGGTGGGTGGGAGAGCGAGTGGGTGGGTGGGAGGGCGAGTGGGTGGGTGGGAGGGTGAGTGGGAGGGCGAGTGAGTGGGTGGGCGAGTGAGAGGGCGAACGAGAGGGAGGACGAACGAGTGGGGGGCGAGCGAATGGGTGATTGGGCGAGTGGGCAGGTTAGTGAGTGAACGAATGGGTGGATAGCAGAGTGAGTAGGTGGGTGGGAGGGTGTGGGAGAGCGAGTGGGTGGGTGCGAGAGCGAGTGGGTGGGTGGGAGAGCGATTAGGTGGTGGGAGAGCGAGTGGGTGGGTGGGAGAGCGAGTGGGTGGGTGGGAGAGCGAGTGGGTGGGTGGGTGGGAGAGCGAGTGGGTGGGTGGGTGGGAGAGCGAGTGGGTGGGTGGGTGGGAGAACGAGTGGGTGGGTGGGTGGGAGAGCGAGTGGGTGGGTGGGAGAGCGAGTGGGTGGGTGGGTGGGAGAGCGAGTGGGTGAGTGGGAGGGTGAGTGGGAGGGCGAGTGAGTGGGTGGGCGAGTGAAAGGGCGAACGAGAGGGAGGACGAGCGAGTGGGTGAGTAGGAGAGTGAATGGGTGGGCGAGTGGGCAGGCGGGCGAGAGGAGGCGCGCGCGGCTGTCACTCACCCGGCTGCGCGTCCCACCAGAGCAGGCCGTCGGCGCGCGACGCGGCGCCCAGCAGGCGGCGGAGCGCGTCGCGGGCGGCGGGCGCGGCGGCGGGCAGGCGGTCGCGCAGGAGCGCCAGCGCGAACGCCCGCAGCGCCAGCGCGTGCGCCCCGCCCGTGCCCACGCCCCCGCCCCCGCCCGCGTCCGCGCTCAGGCAGAAGAGCGCGTTCTCGGCCACGGCCGGCGCCAGCGGCAGCCCCGCCTCCAGCAGCGACGCCACCACGAACGCCGTCAGCGCCGACGAGGGCGCGTCGTCCGTCAGCCCGCCCTGTGCCACACGCACGCACATGCACATGCGCACCTTTGCTGACAAGTTCCATTGGAAGGATACATATTAAAATCTTGTTTATAATTATTAGTTATGCTAGTTATAATCCACTGTTTTTACTTTGAAGTTTTAATCAAAGCAAAAAAACAAACAAACAACAATACCATTACTATCAAATGCTTTGGAAAATTAAATCACAGGGACGTAGCGTCCATGCATATGGATGATGTGTTACATACCCTGACAATATCAGCTATTTTTATTTTAAAATGATTGTAAATTGTCCATTTGTTATTTTCTTTTTCTACTACAAAATATTTCAGTATTTTTCAAACATTGCGCCGCGCCGTTGAGAATTCGATTCTTCACAAGGATGAACGAATCAGTCTGAAAATCCGCCACGGTGTAAGATATATATCTTACACCGTGAATGCCCTTAGCCTACGCTGTTAATCAGACGCACAGTGACCCATTACATCCACGTGTCTACGAAAAAGCTGTCGTTTTACCAAACTTCATCGTTCTCTTCTGTGTTTGTAAGGGAACGATATTAATTAATGAACATTGTCGTTTTATTTAAGTTTTATTACCTTATTTTAATGCGTTTGGCAACTATGTATTTGTAGCCAATTTAGGTTAGGGATTGTGCTAGTTGAATGTACCAGGGGGTGTGACTGTGCAATCCACATCTGTGCCCTGGAATGGCGAGCACAACGCGATCCAAAGTCTTTACATAATTATGGAGTCGTATTGTTGTGACGTTTTCAGCAAGCACGTGAGAAACAGTTAAAAATATTTGAAAAAATATGGGAAGATAGAATTTTATTTAAATAGCCAATACAGACTATGTTGAGCAATACAACACTGATAAAGGGAAAATAGGGAAATTCTGTCACACTTCATTCAAGTTGTATGCTTGTTTGGAAGACAAGGGCTTGTATTTTCTAGCCTAATGAAAATAGGGGATCATCAAATAGAAAAAATTTCATGGAATATATAAGTGAAATAATGAAATATGATATAACTGACAAGAATGATATGGAAAATTCCAGTGTCTCTTGAAATCTCGCTAGATATTCAGATTGATTGAAATTCAAGTGTGAACATGGTAGTGTCCCATGAAATTAAAAATTAAATTTCTGAAGCCTCTCTTGTCTCCTCGATACTGGATGAAACCCTTGATGTAAGCAGCAAAGGACAACTGTCAACTGTTTTTCATTACGTGTCTGTAAACTGATTGATCTTCTTTTTCCTATTAATTTTTATTATAGATCACTGCTTTCCATTTTATAAATTACGCCAATTCTAATGGGTTCGAAATTATATGGATTGGACAATTTTTGAAAATCATTGGGTTTAATAGTGCTCTTATTATTAAAGTATGAGGACACACATGAATATTTTGCAAGGTCGTGAACTTCAGTGAACTTTTTCTAACTTTCAACCTGTAAACTACATGAAGTACGTGAGCCATTATTTATTTTACTGGATCAGTTTTTATTTTAAATGTACAAATTGTGTGCTCTAATTGACCAAAGTGGCAGAAATGGTATTGGTGAATGAGGAATATTTTGGAGTTTTAAATTATATTTTTCATTTCTCGAGTTAAATGCCCTAAACCAAAACTCAAACTACGCCACTATTAAATCATAATAAGGAATTTAATATCAGAAATTAGAACTATTGGAGAAATTAGACTTACAAATTAGAGTCCAAATTAAGTTTTTCATCTGATTAATTTTGGTAAATTTAACCAAAGCGTCAATTGAAAAAGTTATTAGAGATCTTTTTTGGATCGTTTTCAAGGCAATCGCTCGATTGGAACCCGCGATCAAGTTTCCCTCCCACTCGCTCCTTTCACTTTTGGCTATTTGAGAAGGCATAGTTCGATTGCATCCTAGCCGCTGTTTTGGGATGGAAAAGGACGAAACAGTTCAGTTAAATTTCTATTCTGAGCAAATAGATGTTCTCGGCGAGTCAAGAGGAAATCTGGGACACAGGGAACGGGGAAGAATCTTTGGAACAATGTATTTAATCTAAACAAAATATAGTTATTTTAATGCTGTACATTTTAAGAGAAGACCGTGGCCCCTTTTTTCTTCCTTCTTGAAGCTGCCCACGTTATTCATGCAAATCAGTTTCAATAAATGAAGAACATTCTATACAGCTGAATTCCAAAACGACAAACTTTCCTTACTCTGACCATTACAATTCGAGAGTAATACAAAATGTTCAACATTCAAAAGAGCATTTGTTCTTTTTCTCTTTTATGTTCTTCAAATATTAAAGCGAATGGGTGATCTTCCAAGCACTGATATCTGGACGAGCTCTTCCTTGTATTTACGAGGAAACTCGAGCGGAATGCAATAGGGCTGTGTCTTTTGTTGTTAAGTTGCTACCTCTTTTCTGAAGCGATTTATAATTTTTTTTTTTCCAAAACACGATTTTTTTCTCAAACAATGTGCAAAAGAATCCTAACACATGGACTAGAGAAGTAATGATCATGATTGAGGATCCACATTCTTATTATAACGTGATTTATCGTCAGTAAAAATTTCAAGCAGATATCTTTAATAGTTTCGGAGATAATGGGACAAATATTTGAAAATTTTAACTTCTGAGAAAATGGCATTCAAAGTTTTCAGAGAAGCTTATGGGTGTACGCATGGCTGGGTCGGTTTGAATCTTCATCTAAAACCGTGCTTAGCTGCTATAAACCTGTGGTTAAGTCGGAGGGAGAGGCCGATGTAAAACAAACGGTGGTTGGTCCGCATCGAAGTTGACGGGGATTATACAGCTAAGTTTCAACGGGTTTGCTTCTTCTATAAGAAGAAGTGGTTATTGAGTATTTTTTCTCAAACTCAACTCTTTTCTCAAACGGTGGTTATTGAGTATTTTTTTCTATAAGAAAAAAATACTCAATAACCACCGTTTGACGCTTTAGGAGCGCTCTAGTAGTATAATTTAGCAACATAACAATTGAATAGCAATAAAAGTGGCAAAAACATGCTACCAGAGGTCTGCAACGGCTCCTGTGCGAGCGACAACAATGGGCGAGCGCTATGCGAACAGAATCTGGGCAGAAATTATGGGTTAATATTCCCATAATTTTATATAACATATGAGACGAATTTTTAATTCTGTAATCTATAAAACACCATAATTGATAATAAATTGAACTTTACTATACTACAAACACAAGTCAGGTTTCTATACGTGCGGAGTAATTGTTAACTAAATAAATCCATTTACAAAATAAAACTATCGCACAGACAGTTCTATCAGCACCTCCTTTACTAAAGTAAACAAAAACTAGCTTTGTGACAAAAATTATAACCAGAGATATAAGAAGTTGTATGGGCGGGAGTACAGTAATATTGCAGTCTGACAGTTGTCAGTGGGCTCTTTAAAAATAAATTTCCTACACTTATAGACGGAATAATTCAATGAATGTGGCCTAGAAATGTTCATAAAAACACATTATTTAATTATGCAAAAAAAGAAAATTCCATTTTTTTCAAAAATCGGCCTACCGTCTCACCTTAAATGGCATACTATTTTATTTACAGAGTATTTCATTATTCGGGGTCTATGTCACTATTTCGTTTGTATTAATTTGCTTTCTTTTTTATCAAAAATCATTGAATAAGCGTTATATGGCAATAATATAGCAATAGTAATAATCATTGAATATTTCACTTAATATTGAATAACATATCTATTACTTCATCAAATTCAAGACCAAATTAAAAATAGCATGTCAGTATTCCACAAAAAATGAACTTTCAGAAATTTCTCGCTCATGTAAATACGTTGTTCTGTGGATGTGCTTGTATTCTACCAAGCAACTCGATTGTTGAACAAAATTTAACTGAAGCAGATGACTTTACTCCCCAGCATGTAAGAAACTAAACAATGAACTAGCACCATAAAGAGTTTTTTTACAGAACTTCGAAAAGTAAAGATAGAAAAAAAATATTATCGGGCGCCATAAAAATGTTCCTGAAAACTTTATGTCTTTGTTGATTTTTTAATTTGTTTGAATTAATATTATCTAAGTGGATGACAAAGATTTGTCAAATTTTTCAGAAAATCTTGAGCGTAATTCTTAAAAGTTAAAAAGAAATATTCCCTTTTCTACCTGAAGTATCCGAAAAAACAAAAGAAAACATGTTTTCTTACAGAGGTGCTTGGAAAACGCTTGAAAACTCAAAACACTTGTTACTCTGCTACAATACTTAGCGAAACGTGAATCATGTGTAACAAGTTGCAAGATCTTATAAAAGCTGAAACTGTTTCATTCGTTGGTGGTTGCAGCAATACATATAATGAAAAATAACGTTTTCGGTTTGCTTCCACCACAAGCGGTTGTAAATGGTATGGATTTTGTCCCTTGTTACTTACACAAATACTTTTAAAGAGACTTCGCTCGTTCTCTTCTAATAAGACAAAGAATGAGGAAACTGATAAGGAATATGGCAAATACGGTTATCCATTCCGGGGCCTCTTAACCACATGTATCGTGTCCCGGCACGCCTTTCTTGTCTCAGAATATCTAGTCCATTCGAAACCGCAGCTTCCGGTGTATTTCCCTGTCACGTTTCAGAGTACTTGACCCGCCTTGAATCATTAATGATTTCTTGTGCTTTTCATAATTAAATATTTGATTTGGTTCTACGTGTAGTTGAAAGATCTAACACATAAAGTCTTTAGCCCCTCTAGACGGAAGGTGCATTTTTTTTTTGATGAAACAACAATTGGCCGCATGAGATTTTCCTAACGCCAATCCTAAAAATGAATAGAAAAGAATAGTCAAACAATTATATTTTTACTTTTAGTTGTAAGTATTTGTTTGCAAGCCGTCACAACTTAAGCAAAGATATGCATCGTAATTAAAATGAATATATTGTAGTGATACCGAATAGATTCAAGTTTATTCTGCCGCAAAATAACTCCACGCAGGCGGCGACGCGAGAGATGCGAGGCGCCACGGGGGCGACCCGAGGGCCAGGCGAGGCGCCACGGTGTCGGCACCCTTCGCTCCATAATTCGTCGCGGACACGTGTGCCCCAACTCTGGGTAGCCGCTCTGCACACGACCCCTTCAGTATTTTTCCACGACGCCTGGAACTCTTCCGTCAACCTCCCTAGAGATTCCTAGCCCCTCACACCCCCCCGGTCGTTAATAACTGCCCCTTTTCGACGCAAAATTAAAGCGAGAGGGAGCGATAACCAGCCCCTCTCTCACTCTTTTCTCGGCCTCGAAAACATCCTCTGATTGGGCAGAAAATATCTAATGCGCAGTACCCTTTCGCCAATAGCAACCAGAATTCGGGTTTGTTCTAGAATATTCCAGAGTCACAGGGATAATTTTGGTAGGGGGAACGAGGTTTCCTAAAACTTGGAGCGACGAGGCACAAAAGAGAAGCTGGGGAGCTGTGTTCAGAATCGGACGCAAGTGGCGGCCGCAGGGGGGAACCTGTTATATTCTGTTGTGGCGTTCGGTTCGATGGACTTAGAAAAATTATTAAGTTTCTTGTAGAGTTTGGGTACAAGACTTCTGTGACGAACGCAGGCCTCAGAACAGTATTATGAACATTTGACAGCAATTCGTATTATATTACGTCCGATTTACGTGCGAACTCGAGACTCTCTTTTCCTTAGTGAATTTGTGCGATAATTCACGGGCTCATTAGTATCAAAGTATTGTGAGATCGACCGGGAATGAACCGACCGTGTCAGTGAATGAACTGTGCTGACCCATTCACCGCAGCGAGCAGACGGCGCTTTTGTGTTCCGGCCGCCTTGGCCGCTACCCTCGCAAGTACCTGATCTGACCTACATTTTCCGAGCGGCGCCCCTCGCTCGCCACGAACCTCGCAGCCAGCTGACCTGAGGTCGTTCAACTTCAGTGGGTGGCGCAGGCCGCCTAACAGAGGTATTTTCTGTTTGAGTGTCTTATGTCGTACCCGCGATCGAGAGGTGTGAACAGTACATCAGACAATCAGTGTTAACTTCCTCTCGACCGGGCGACGAAGAGGAGTTCCCGGCCGCGCATGGCCGTCAAGCGGGAATTCGCGCGCGAAGAAGAGTTTCATCTGATTGTAATCACTTTGTAATTTTTTGTTCTCTTATGTGCATGACATTTCATTTTTTTGTTTTATTTCGATTTTGGGGGCATGCTCGCCAGAGTTATCATCACCAGACCATTAGCGTTTTCTTTTTTTTTAATGAATAAATTCAACTTGTTCTAAATTCACATGTTTGACTTCTCATTCAACCTAGGCCACCGGCTTCCTCCATCTTCGCCGTTTCAGGTAATCTGTCGACTGAGCGGGCCGGCTACCCGTCTGAGGCGCCCAACCGAAGACCCGAGGGTAGTTGCAATTGGCTTTCCCACCGTGGGGTTCGATTAACGCGAAATAATCGTAATTTTCATTTTTTAATATCCCAGATAAGCGCCCTGAGATTTCTCTGCCTAAATTATTAAATTGTTTAAATTATTAAGATGATGGATGGAAGCACGGTGTAGAGAAGTTAATAACTTATGGTCTGTTGAGGATGTCATTTTGTACTGTGTTTTCCTTGTAAGTGTCATTGTCTTGTGTTGTGTTGTGTTGTGTGAATACCGTGTGCGCGTACTAAAACAAGTGAAACCGCGTAACATTGTAAAAATGCAGGACGAATCAGGTATTGACGTGACGGGTGAAGACAGTTTTGAGGAGCCGTCGACGCAAGGTCCCACCTTAAGTGAGATCTTGCGCGTTATGAGAGAAATTTCAGATAACACTGTTGCCAAATTTGAGGAGAAATTTTCAGACAACGCCGCTAAATTGAAAGAAATCAAAGACCAGTCAGATAGCAATGTCGCAAAATTAGAGGAGAAAATTGCAAATAATGCCGCGAAATTAGAGGAGAAAATCTCAAATAATGCCGCGAAATTAGAGGAGAAAATCTCAAATAACGCTGCCAAATTACAGGAAATGTTAGATGAACGGTTCACAGCACATGAGAGCAAGTGTGAGGACAGATTTAACCGAATCGAAAGTCATTTGGAAGCCCAAGCAAATAAATTAGAAAGTCTCGAGCAAAAACTTAACCATGAAATAGGGATTTTAAAGAATCAGGTCGAAGGCAGATGCGGGGAAATAGAGGGGAACGTAGAAAAACTCAGTCAGGAGTTGGGAAGGGCACAAGCGGAAACTACCGAAAATTTCAAAATTTTTAAAATCGAAATTCAGACCAAATTACAGGCATGCGACGACAAAGTAGAAGCGTGCTGTGAGTCGGTTACTGAAAAGATCATTGAAGTTAAGCAGGAAATGGGCGAAAAATTTAATAAAATCGGACAGAAACTCCATTCAGAAGTGTCGCATATCCACGAAAAGTTCGCGCAAGTAGGCAATATTAGTGAGGAAAACATCAGGGAGAGAGAAGCCAAATTAAAAAGGGAAATTGATCGTACTGTCCTAGAATTGGTAAAGGAGGAAATTGAAAAGGAACGCGAGAATTACCCAAATCCGAATTCTGGTGGCTCAGGCCTTCGCTTCTCGTGGGCTCCACCGCAAAACCTGTATTTTTCCGGAAAACCCGATGAAAATCCCAAAGTTTTCCTTGACCGGGCGGAAAATTACATGAATCTCACGAAGGCGGTACCTTCACACTTGAAGGCTAAATTTATGCAAGAATTGTTGAAAGGCAATGCATCTTATTGGATTTCCGCTTTAAACCCTTTCCCTCAAAATTATGAAGAGTTTCGGGAGAAGTTTCTGAATCGATACTGGGGCGAACAACGGAGATATGAGTTCGAGCGGAAGATTTTAGAATCGCGATGGGAAAACCGCCACGGGCAGTCCTATTTAGACTACGCCATGGAGAAAATCTCCGCCATCAAGCTGTGTGACCCGCAGGCAAACGACCGAAAAATCATCTGGTTACTGACAGCTCATTTCCCAACGTATGTACAGAATATTGTCAACAGCGTGGAGTGTAGAGATTTAGAACGTTTCCAAGAACTGCTGGCACAATTTGATAGAACGCGGGACAACTATCACAATGAGAACCGCGACAGAAATCGCAGGCCCGACGGAAACTACCAAGGCAGGCCGCAGTGGCATAGAGATAATAGGGCCGGAGGGAACGAGGCAGATGATCGGCGAGCGCCGCCCGAATCCCGTGAGAACCGTGGACATCGCGATGAGAGAGATGGACGGCAAAATTCATCCCGGCCGGCTTCAACAAATTAGAAACGTCCCAGCTGTCTCGGTATCTGGGTGACGGACGAGTTTCTTTAGAGATACCATTTCATGCGATCATATCAGTGAATTATGCCTTTTTTGATTTTAACGAAGACGAGGATGTGACTATCAAAGAACGTGCCAGAAAATGCCCTATTATTGAATCCTTTATGGGAAATTTATGTGTCCAAGCTCTTATTGATACTGGTAGTGAAATTAGTGCTGTGTCAAAGAAATTTTATGCGCGACTTATAAGCGAGCGGATTCCAGTACCGACATTACCTACCGTCAGATGCTATGTCATAGGGGTTGGGAGAAAACGAAGCAAGCCAATCTCAATGCAGGTCCTGATTTCAATTAATATAGGAGATATGTTGTTTGATGTGCCCTGTCTAGTAATTGAAGATCTTAATCATGATGTTATTTTGGGGGTTGATTTTTTAAGAGAAAACGGTGGAATAATAGATTTTTCCAGAAATGTTATGAGCTTCGGCGCCGGTAAAGAAATTATTATTCAAGATGACGGGGAAGATAGGATTGATCTTAGCATTTCCAGTGCAACTTGGGAAGGGGGGGAAACGACGAAGGGGATTATTTGCCAAAATGTGCAAAAATGTGATTTTTTGAACTATGATGAACGCTCCCAGTTGCAGACAGTGCTACTTGATTATTTACATGTCTTCGGTCGCCCCGTTCATCCAATTAAAGACTTTTGTTTTCGAATTAGGGTTACCGATGACTCGCCGTTTAAGATGAAAAACTATCCTATTCCACAAGCTTTAAGGGGGGAAGTTGATGAGACCGTCAGAAAAATGATTGACGAGGGCATCATCGAGAGATCAGTGACCGCCTATCTAAATCCGATTGTCGTTGTAAAAAAGAAAGACGGAGGGGTCAGAATTTGTTTAGACGCTCGCAGAATTAATGAAGTGACCGTTCCAGAAAATGAGGCGCCGCAGAATATTGATGATATTCTTTGGAAGTTTAACCAAACAAAAATTTTCTCAGCTTTGGATTTTTCTAGTTCGTACTGGCAAATTGCTATTCACCCAGACGACAGAAAATTTACAGGATTCTTTACAACGGCCTCACTTATGTCTGGAAGCGGATGCCTTTCGGCCTAAAGAACAGTGGCGCAGCCTTCATTCGATGCTTAGATGGAAAATTAGGTGACGAACTCAAACTCTTCGTTACGCCTTATATTGACGACCTTGTGATTTCATCTCGAAATTTTCAGGAACATCTTTGTCATTTAAGGCGACTGTTAGAATGCCTTTCTACCAATCAAATGAGATTAAATGTAGCTAAGTCACAGTTTTGCACACGTGAAATTTCTTTTCTAGGCTATTGTGTTAATACAGAAGGTGTTGGTTCGAACCCCGCGAGTGAGTGATCAGCCTGCAGGTCTTTTCCATAAGTTTTTTCCATTGTTTACTGGACCATTTATTATTGAAGCCATTCCGCACCCTAACGTGTGCCAACTTAAAGATGCAAACGGTCTCCCAGCAGGCAAATTCAATTTTTTTAATCTGCGACCCGTTAAAGAATGAAAACTTAATTCCAAACTTTATTAATCTCTAAAATAAACTCGCCAGAACCGTACAGCTTACCGAGTAGTTCGTGATAGCCGTGCCTTCACTGTTTAAGAAATAATATTTGTAACCGTAGATTAGGGAATTCAGATTTTCTTGTAGTTTATTAGTTTATTTTATTACTCCACCATTATTAGGGTTAATGAGTTTAATTTAAGGGTAATTATTTGAATAAGACCTTTTATGTAATTGTTATCACAGAAATTAGTCGTTAGAATTCGGTACCACTTTTTTAAATTTTTTTTTTTGACGAGATAAGCATCTCAGGTTTCAAAACTTCTCACCACGCCTTACGAATTTTAAAACACGATGCATATCTCTACTGCGGGAAGGGAGGCCAATGTAGTGATACCGAATAGATTCAAGTTTATTCTGCCGCAAAATAACTCCACGCAGGCGGCGACGCGAGAGATGCGAGGCGCCACGGGGGCGACCCGAGGGCCAGGCGAGGCGCCACGGTGTCGGCACCCTTCGCTCCATAATTCGTCGCGGACACGTGTGCCCCAACTCTGGGTAGCCGCTCTGCACACGACCCCTTCAGTATTTTTCCACGACGCCTGGAACTCTTCCGTCAACCTCCCTAGAGATTCCTAGCCCCTCACACCCCCCCGGTCGTTAATAACTGCCCCTTTTCGACGCAAAATTAAAGCGAGAGGGAGCGATAACCAGCCCCTCTCTCACTCTTTTCTCGGCCTCGAAAACATCCTCTGATTGGGCAGAAAATATCTAATGCGCAGTACCCTTTCGCCAATAGCAACCAGAATTCGGGTTTGTTCTAGAATATTCCAGAGTCACAGGGATAATTTTGGTAGGGGGAACGAGGTTTCCTAAAACTTGGAGCGACGAGGCACAAAAGAGAAGCTGGGGAGCTGTGTTCAGAATCGGACGCAAGTGGCGGCCGCAGGGGGGAACCTGTTATATTCTGTTGTGGCGTTCGGTTCGATGGACTTAGAAAAATTATTAAGTTTCTTGTAGAGTTTGGGTACAAGACTTCTGTGACGAACGCAGGCCTCAGAACAGTATTATGAACATTTGACAGCAATTCGTATTATATTACGTCCGATTTACGTGCGAACTCGAGACTCTCTTTTCCTTAGTGAATTTGTGCGATAATTCACGGGCTCATTAGTATCAAAGTATTGTGAGATCGACCGGGAATGAACCGACCGTGTCAGTGAATGAACTGTGCTGACCCATTCACCGCAGCGAGCAGACGGCGCTTTTGTGTTCCGGCCGCCTTGGCCGCTACCCTCGCAAGTACCTGATCTGACCTACATTTTCCGAGCGGCGCCCCTCGCTCGCCACGAACCTCGCAGCCAGCTGACCTGAGGTCGTTCAACTTCAGTGGGTGGCGCAGGCCGCCTAACAGAGGTATTTTCTGTTTGAGTGTCTTATGTCGTACCCGCGATCGAGAGGTGTGAACAGTACATCAGACAATCAGTGTTAACTTCCTCTCGACCGGGCGACGAAGAGGAGTTCCCGG
This sequence comes from Acheta domesticus, assembly GCA_031308135.1. Lineage (NCBI taxonomy): Eukaryota > Metazoa > Arthropoda > Insecta > Orthoptera > Gryllidae > Acheta > Acheta domesticus. Next base: position 54,184,923 of record JAHLJT010004567.1, read on the forward strand.
CCGCGCATGGCCGTCAAGCGGGAATTCGCGCGCGAAGAAGAGTTTCATCTGATTGTAATCACTTTGTAATTTTTTGTTCTCTTATGTGCATGACATTTCATTTTTTTGTTTTATTTCGATTTTGGGGGCATGCTCGCCAGAGTTATCATCACCAGACCATTAGCGTTTTCTTTTTTTTTTAATGAATAAATTCAACTTGTTCTAAATTCACATGTTTGACTTCTCATTCAACCTAGGCCACCGGCTTCCTCCATCTTCGCCGTTTCAGGTAATCTGTCGACTGAGCGGGCCGGCTACCCGTCTGAGGCGCCCAACCGAAGACCCGAGGGTAGTTGCAATATGTTTGCAGGTGGTCAAAAGTGAAGCCGCGGTCCGCAAGTGACTCCTAGGCGATGGATAGACCTCTGATCTAAAGAATCACGATTACATAATCTATCTAGTGTCCTGCTACGCCTTTCTTGTTTCAGAATGTATTACAACACTTTTAGAATAGCGCATACAAAGTGGTCGTCACTAAATCGTATAACCTTGCTGTTACATATTAACTTATCTATCGAGGACTCCATCTCACTCCCGTGGGTATCCGTAATATTCCTGATTTTATTTAACTTATTCCCCTGATCAGTGGACTTTCGAAATAGACGTGCGGACGTAAAAATTATTCAAATACTTTATGATAATAATAGTTATAATAATAGTAATAATTATAATAATAAAAACGGCATTGTGAATATAATACAAAATTAAGTGAAATCGAAATGCTTAAACAGAAACTTAAATAAAAGACAATAAAATTAGTGTTAATGGTTAATTAATACTGCATCATTCCCCTCGCGTTCTGGTCATATTTGAATCAATAATATCATCTTATAAAATCATCACATATCATGTTGTGCGCAATGGTTTATTCTTTAACATTTCCAATCGCGTTGAATTACTGCTTGCCATTATGTTTCGTCTTCTCTCAGAAAGGTCCCTTCTTTGACCAGGCGACTCTTAGGGCACTTAGATTGTGAATCAGTTAAGAAGTGGTCAATTTCATAATGAAAAACAAATTAAACATTATATTTTTACAAAATCTTTCTCGGTACTTTCTTACATACTGAAACAAGCACAGACGTTCACAACTTCTGTAATTCAACACAGTACTGTATTACTGAACTAAATAAACCAAAACTAATCACTAAGTTCTTCACGTCCAACATGCTTCATAAAGTTCGCTGATTCCTCACTAGAGAGCATCTCGAGTATTCTGTGTGTGATAAACAGAAATAGGGCAAGAGTTGAGAAATGGAATCACAACCTTTCATTAAAATAAGATCTATTTAGAACAAAAATTGCATCATACATGTATCAGAACACAATACGTCATATCTACGATTATAAATGTTTCTTGACCTTTCCTTACTGTCCTCGCGCTAAAATTTGCCCGAAAGTCATTGATTTGTTTGTACACTAAATAAGCGATGCACATATATGAATATAGTAAACAAACGTACGTAAAAATTAGTTACATACAAATTCATTTAATTTTCAGCAAATATTGGTTTTTTGAACTATATTTTTGTATCACGGGAATATTGTGCTTCCTCCTCCAGGTTCGAAAGTCCAGATCGGCCCTTGTTGCTTATTTCTGCTCTTAACACTTAAAAATCCTATCACGGCCGCCATTATGTGACGAAATGTAACAAAACACAACATCCAACAATTAAAGGACAGCTTAAATAACTCGGCGATGACCTTATATTCCTTTTTCAGAAAATGATCTACAAATCAGGGAAAGGAAAAATTTCTATCTATAAATTGGAAGTTATTTTTTTAAGTGTAAAATGTAAGAAATTGTATTGAATCGTACCAAGCTCCACTTCGTGTGCTCTCTCCTTACGACCATGCCTTGCCCCCCGCCCTGCCTGACTCGGAGTCGTCCAGACCAGCCCCGACCACCAGCGCCCCTTCGCCGCAATCCATCATACCTCAATGCATTGCGGATTGCCCCCCCCAAAAAAACAAAAACTATTTCACCGAAAATCACGTTTTGAGAGCCCACTTATCCCCGGGAGGTCACAATGAGTAGGGGCTCAATTTCAAGATTGATCCGCTTTTCAAGATTCCATGTGGGCACTCAAACACATCTGTAGGTACTCTTGAAAGCTTTTTTATGCCAAATTTTTGGCCTTATTTTTTCGATCACCCGTCCAATCACGCATGCTCGCTCACCTGTTCAATTCGTCATACCACAATGCATTGTGGATTGCCAAAAAAACTATTTTAGCCACCCAAAAACGGAGGAGGGCCCACAACAGGACCTAAGGGTAAAGAGCGCAAATATGGGCCGCTTTCCAAGATTTCACGTGGACCCTCAATCTCCTCTGTACGGGATCTTGGAGGTCTTCGATTGAAGATTTCTTTGGCTCACCCGAATGTCCTTGTGGAACACCTGGCCGACGGGCGGGAAGCAGCCGTTCTCCAGCTGCTGGCGCAGCACCCACTGCACGCTGGCGGCCAGGTCGTGCTCGTCCACGAAGATGTGCCTGCGCGCGCGGGCGAAGGCGCGCACCACGAAGGCCGTGAGCCACAGCGAGCCCTCGCCGTCCTGCTCGCCGAACGCCGAGTACGAGCCGTCCGCGTGGCGGTAGTTCAGCTGCCGTTGGTAGCCTGTAAGGCATAGTCGCAACGGCGATGGAAAGGCGCACTTTTGCCTTGATTTTCAACGGTCGTTATACTTCGATTGTTTTATAGCGACCGATGACATTAGGTCATTGTTACATTTCCTACCTCATAAAATGAATATTTTTAATTAATTCGCGAACGTCCTCAACGGGACTCGTGGTCTCAGAAATGTGCTTACCACTGTTAAAAAGAATCTGTGAATTAATTCAAACCACCAATTTGTAAGAATACTTTGGTTTTGCGAAGAGCAGTCGACAGATATAGATTTTATCTCGTCGTTAATCCAGAATGGTACCTTTTGACCCTTGCGTTTCGACAATAAAACAGTTACAAACAACAAATAAAACAGTTTCAATGCAGTTTTCCATATCAAATAAAAATTCTGTACTCCATTGAAAATGAACGGTGTGCCATTGACTGATGTTAATGTAACAAAATTTTTAGGTCTATCAATTCAGTCAAACCTCAAATGGAATGCCCACTTAAATGAATTGAACACAAAATTAAGCTCACTATGCTACGCGTTCAGAATTCTTTCAAATTCCGTCAGCCTTCATACAGCTCGTTGTGTATATTTTGCCAATGTTCACTCCCGCCTGAGATATGGCATAATATTTTGGGGAAACACATCTTATAGTTCACAGACTTTCAGATTACAAAAAAGAATTGTACGAATAATAAGCAAATCCAACCCACGTGATTCTTGTAAGGCACTCTTTATTAATCTAGGAATTTTACCATTACCTTGTCTCCTGATTTACGAATCAGTAGTTTTTGTCAAAAATGACTTACTTAAGGACGGGAATATATTTTCAGCAAACGCCGATGTCTATAAGTATAACACACGACGTAGTAATCATATTCACCAGGTGGCAGTATCAACAGCTCACTACAAAAAATTCACATACAATTCATGTACATTACTCTACAACACTTTGCCAGAAGACATTAAACGATTAAATTCCATAGAAAAGTTTAAGTCCCAAGTAAAATCTTTTCTGCTGCATAACTGTTTCTATACAATTCGAGACTATACCGAGCATCAAAAAGGAAAGTAGAATTAATTTTAACAATGATAGTTAATGTAATTATTTATCATTTGGACTGTATAATTCTAAAGAACCTGTAACAAGTATTGTACCACAGTTTCTGGGTTGATGGCCCCCATCTCGATTAGGTTTTTCGTCCAGTTTCCCTGATCCTTGAGCAAATGCTGAGATGGTCCCTTGTTTTGCTTCTGGACATAAATGTAACTTCATTATTTGTGCACGTCTTCTGAATTTCAGTGGGAAATATAGTTATTCAAATTATCGTTTTTCATATTATCGCGGCAAAAAGTATTATTCTTTCATGAAGAACATGAGGGTTCAGGGCAGAAATTTATAGCTAATTTACCTTTGAAAATATATTTTATGATATAGGAGCGAATATTTTGTCAACAAAACTCGAAAAAAACTCTCTTTTCTGTATTCAAAATTCGACTAGAATATGGTTTAGGATAGAGACCACAGAATTATGAAAACGTGCACAAAATTCACTTCTCCCCATAGCTCGTCATACGCAGTTTTTAACTGTTTTTGACGTAAATAAATAAATAAATAAACAATATTTTGCGATAAAATAAATGAATATTATTAACAAAAAAACGAAACTATGTTATTAAACTGAATCTGATTCTGAACTACATGTCATATAATTTAGTTATCACGTATTATTTGTCGTCATACATGTGAAATATCTCTGTAGTTTTACTAAACTTACATTTTTGGCACCTGCAGCGTAGTTTCATCGCAACACGTATTCATTTGAACATTAACTGTTTACTATAGCCTATCAGCCATCATCTCGCATGTGTATATCACACCCCTGTCATTCGGCCCTCAATTCTCATCAGCTTGCAATGGATCTGTTCACTACGCCACCGAAAATGTTTACTGTTCGAATATATACGTTTTATGATGAGAATACTTCTTGTAATGAAAACATCATAAACACCTCTTCACACCTTTAGGCCTACACTAAATTTCTAGGAGTAATACACGCTTTATTTTTAATTATATTGAACAATATGAGCACTCATTCCTCCCTGGTTTTGGATCCTGGCAGTTGAATTAAAAATTTGTTCTCACTGCTTCTCTTTAATTGTTAATGTGCTTCTTGATGCTTATAATAAACGAATATAACAGAACAACTACAGCAAAAACAATAACACATTTAAAATATTTCTGATATGAGTCAGATTGCTTTGTGATGTAAAGAATCACGAACATTTTACAACCGGCTCTTCATCTAATTTTTAATTTAAAATTTACCAGCGATGCACTATACCCGTTCTAATTATTCAGTACATCTTTGATCAATAACCATTTGCTCTACAGGTTCTACAAAGCTGCGATATATGCCACACTTTCTCTCCGAAGAAAGATTTCATCCTGAAAATCCAATACCCTCGGCGAGGTCGATCCAGGATCACCTACAGTATAGTTAATGGAATTGGCAACATATTTGACATTGTATGAATACAATTTACGTGTTTGCAGCGTTTGTATACTTCGTGAAGGTGTGTGAGAACAAAATCAAGGTTTGCAGTTAATATCTTCGTATATTTGTATTAAGGGACGGAAGTGAAAAAAGAAGCAAAGCGGCGAGGAAACGCAACGTTCTTTGGTAGTCTTCACAGGAAAGCTTATGAATCAGCTTTTTTTCGAATTTCAGAAATGATGACGTAGTGATGCCGAATGCTCGAGGATAACATTCATGATCTCATCTTCGAGTGAAATGATTCCACACCGCGTCGGCTCTTGAAATGATCGAATGAGATTCCTGTCTTCGCGAGGGAGTTACGTCATTTATGAATGGGGCTCTCGCCGCTCTCCCGCTTTCGGCGTTTACATTCCATTTCATCAGTGCTTTCCCGGGAAGAAGCGTGAGATTGCGTGGTTTCGTGCCAAGCGGAGACGAACTTATGAGTTTCATGCCAGATCCACTTAATGTGTGAGAAACTGGAAGCATGTCCAACAATTTGCAGCACATCACGCTCTATTAACAAGATGATAACAATAATAATAATACAGTAAACCCTCATTAACACGAATTCCAAGGGACCGAAATAATCGGAGTTCGTGTTATAAAAATTCGTGATATCCGAGCAAATGTAAATGTCCGTATTACCGTAATTCGTTACCGGGACCGACATTTTGTTCTTGTAGCGGCGAAATTCGTGTTAAGCGAGTTCGTGCTAACGAGGGTTTACTGTACTACTACTACTACTACTACTACTACTAATAATAATAATAATAGGAATAATAATATTAGTAATAATATACCAACTTTAGTTATTAAAGAAATTAACTAACATCACTAGCGATTTCATTCATAAACTTTGAAAAGCATTTTCCTTTGATCACTACAATTTTTATTTCAATCAAAATCTTGTACAAACACCTCGACATTCTATGCATCCGTTTATATATGGTATCTTTATTATATTGTTCTCATTTATTTTGTCAAAACCAATTTAAGCAATGTAAAGCCAATGAACGTTTTAACGCTGGATTTAATGCCAGGAAAGTACGCAAGTGCTCAATAAAATACAAAACTTTTCTACAAAACTACTTCATTTCGCATTTATGAAAGCTCCTTGCTGAGACGCAGTCTTACCTTTCTGCAAATTCTTCAGCGCTTCAGTGTGCATGCCTATGGTTAAACGTCCAGTTGCGTTGAGGTAACCAATGACATGGAGATTGGGGACAAACAGAATCATATTCTGTTCGCCACATCCCATCGGCAAGCGAACCAAGTGCCCCAGATTCTGCGGAGGGGAGAATTAAGATAGGTTACGGAATTGTTCTCTAACAAACTTTTTGGAAGAGAGAGATGGGAAAGAAGAGTATGTGACTTATTTTCTATAGACAAAAATGTAAAAAATACTCCTGAATTTGGAACGCATTGCAAAGGATTGATAATGGGAAATATATCAAGATAACGGGTGTCGTTGTGATACAGGAAGTTGGCGATTGGCAGCCTATTGAAAATATTTTTCCAAGCCATTGACGTGTGAATAGCGATCTTTGATTTCTGTATGTTTGCAGGGTAACTTTAACATTCACTTAAAAGCAACTTAAATATCACGTCTGACATTCGTCATCATTCAGTGTAATTTCAAAGTCCATTAATTGTAAGTCACGACATGTTTGCCTGTGGTCAGGGTTGGGGAAAATACTTCACATTTAGTATTTAAATACTTCGCCAAAATACTTTGTAAATAAGTATTTAAATACATACTCAAAATACATTAAGTTCTGATTTGCTAAATACATAAGTATTTAAAATATTTCAAATACTCAAAATACAGTAAATATAATAATTTTGTATTATATCTTTTATATTGCAACAATATATTATAACTGTCAAGACAGTATAATTAGTTACTGATAGTCATACAAATTGCTGAACAATAACGAACTGTAATATACTTAAATGTATACACATTTTCAAATATATAAAAATATATCTAACACACATAAACGTAATTTCCTTTTAAAACGGCTAATTGTTCAAACAAATCACCAGTCAATAAGCCTGTAGCTGGCGAATGTATAAAACACGCAAAGGAAAACAGTCGCTCAACTAACAAATAATGAATATTAACTAGTGTTTTAACGAATTTTTTTTATTTCGACGGATAATTGTTCAACGTTTTTAATAACTTAGATTTGTCATTTACAAATGAAGAGAATTCAAATTCAACAGCTGAAAGAAGCTTTTATTTTTGTTCCAATGAGGTGCATTCACTACCCGATTAAAACAAAACGAAACTATCCTCGTTATCTTTCCAGTATTTAAAGTATTTTAAGTATTTTTTAAATACACCTACTTTATGTATTTTAATGCATCTCCAAAATATGTATCCACAAAACTCAAAAATACAGTTTTCAAACACAAAATGTATTTAAAATACATATTTTAAATACAAGTATTTTAATACTGCCCAACCTTGTACTCGAAGGATATTCTTTATGTATGCGTGCGTTATTATTCCCCGTCTTTTATGAACGCATATTGGTCGAGACTTGATTTTCACAAATAGCTCTTTTTTGCTCAGAAAATTCTGTTTAATAATATTAGCACATTCTCAAAAATAGTAGGGAATGCGTGATAAATCCATTTAAAATTACAGTTTGTAGCTAAATTCAAGGAATTCAGTACGTGGCACATATCGTTGACAATGAACAAAAACTTAGTTCATCAATTGTTAATGAGATTAAAGAAGGTCAATGAGCAAAGTTGAAATTAGGTTATCAAGAAAAAAGAGATACAAATAGTGAACAAAGAGGGCATTGCACCAGAAATTAATGAGACGTATCAAGTGCTGTAATAGATTTTGATTAAGTTCATTATTAATGCTTTACGCGAATGAGTTACTGTGTTGTATACTAATTTGTTCTCGAGAGTTGATAACCGAATTCTGGAAATTGATTAGAGAGGAAATAGATTGCAGGAGCATTAAAGCCCAGTTTTATCATACGAAGAGATTGATTCAAGGACATGCTAATTTTATGGATTTACGCCGGATATCACGTATTATCCGCGCACGTTTTCTTGAGCTCTCGCTTCGCTAGTTGCGAGAGGAGTGGGGAGTTTGGTTATTTCGACAAAAAGAATATTGTCTCAAATTTAATAGTTAGTTTTTTGATGCAAAATAGTTTCTATTACACAGGGCAGAACATTTCTGATTATCAGATTTTGTCAACAACGCTCGTTGCTATAATTTATTCTTAATACAACTAATAATGGCACAGGAGTGGGGGGTAGGTATGCCGGAGCTCAAGAAAACGTGCGCATATAATACCACCCTCCCCGTCATCTTTATGACGTGCTGCATTGCGAAGGAGTTTAATATTAGGGGCTCTGTGAACATAATACCAGCTCGGAAAATAGTGGATGTGCTCGAAATTAGGATCTGAGCCAAATCCGACACGAACGAATGAATCATACGTCCATAATGTAGTCTCTTACTGTCGTACGGACGGTTTATGATATGAACTCACAACTGAATAAATTCATGACTAAGTCCCTCTCACCTGTGAGCATAACAATATGTAACTTCTGATACTGGTAATAGTATGAACATCTTTCTTCATAAGGCGATAGAAAAACGGAAAAAAGGAATTGAGCTTCCTCTGTGGAAGGCCATTATTGTAAATAGAAAAAATTGTTTAAATGGTGACTAACCAAAAATGAAATCGACCATACCTAATTGCCTCATGAAAATGTGGGTTGAGTATGTAGAATTAACAAGTATGCGTAGTACAGGAATAATCAGTCAAAAACCCTGAATAAATGACTTGGAAATATACTAAACATACTATGAAAAATGTATGACATGAAATTTAAAAAAGGAATTAGTTAAAAGTGAATGGTCAAGTTAGCATGTGAACAGTAACCAACTGTATATAAAAATCGAGAAACTTAAAAGCTGGAGATACGAATATAGAATGTTGAAAAATCTATTTCCAAGAAGCAGCCCACATTTATCCATGCTCCAATTTCGTAGCCAAGTGAAGTTAGACAATGCATTATCTAATCATATGATGATTCTCGAAGAATGGCTCCACTCTCCTAGATGTGAGACGACGGTTGGGGAAGGCGTCGGCAGAGAAAGCGACGATTGGGAGATAGCGACGATTAAGGAAGGCGACAATTGAAGACGACGGTTGAGGAAGGCGATGATTGGAGAATGCGGCGGTTGAGGAAAGCGACGGTTGGGTTGAGGAAGGCGACGGTTGAGGAAGGCGTGGCTGAGGGCTGACCACCAAGGGATGAGTCTCCGGGCGCGGGGGAGGGTGGGGGGAGAGGACGTGCCACGGAAGGCGACGATTGGGAAATCAACGGATGGAAAAGGCGACGGTTGAGGAAGGCGATGATTGGAGAATGTGTCGATTGAGGAAGACGACGGCTGGGGAAGGCGACGGTTGAGGTAGGCTAAGGTTGAGGGAGGCAACGATTGGGAAATCAATGGTTGGGGAAGGCAACAGTTGGAAAAGGCGACGGTTGAGGAAGGCGATGATTGGAGAATGCGGCAGCTGAGGAAGGCGTGGTCAAGGGCGAGGACCATCAGCTGATGGGCCCCCTGGTGCGGGGGAGGGTGGGGGAAGTGGACGTGCCGCGGGCGATGATTGGGAAAGGCAACGGTTGAGGAAGGCGAAAATTGGGAAAGCAACGGTAGGGGAAGGCAAAGGTTGGAAGAGGCGACGGTTGAGGAAGGCGACGGTTGAGGAAGGCGACGGTTGAGAAAGGCGACGGTTGAGGAAGACGATGGTTGAGGAAGGCGACGATTGGGAAAGCAACGGTCGGGGAAGGCAACGAATGGAAGAGGCGGCGGTTGAGGAAGGCGACGGTTGGGGTATAGTGACAGTTAAGGAAGGCGACAATTGAAGACGACGGTTGAATAAGGTGTCGATTGGAGAATGCGTCAATTGAAGAAGACGACGGTTGGGGAAGGCGACGGTTGAGAAAGGCGACGGTTGAGGAAGACGATGGTTGAGGAAGGCGACGATTGGGAAAGCAACGGTCGGGGAAGGCAACGAATGGAAGAGGCGGCGGTTGAGGAAGGCGACGGTTGGGGTATAGTGACAGTTAAGGAAGGCGACAATTGAAGACGACGGTTGAATAAGGTGTCGATTGGAATATGCGTCAATTGAAGAAGACGACGGTTGGGGAAGGCGACGGTTGAGAAAGGCGACGGTTGAGGAAGGCGACGATTGGGAAAGCAACGGTCGGGGAAGGCAACGAATGGAAGAGGCGGCAGTTGAGGAAGGCGACGGTTGGGGTATAGTGACAGTTAAGGAAGGCGACAATTGAAGACGACGGTTGAATAAGGTGTCGATTGGAGAATGCGTCAATTGAAGAAGACGACGGTTGGGGAAGGCGACGGTTGAGAAAGGCGACGGTTGAGGAAGACGATGGTTGAGGAAGGCGACGATTGGGAAAGCAACGGTCGGGGAAGGCAACGAATGGAAGAGGCGGCGGTTGAGGAAGGCGACGGTTGGGGTATAGTGACAGTTAAGGAAGGCGACAATTGAAGACGACGGTTGAATAAGGTGTCGATTGGAATATGCGTCAATTGAAGAAGACGACGGTTGGGGAAGGCGACGGTTGAGAAAGGCGACGGTTGAGGAAGACGATGGTTGAGGAAGGCGACGATTGGGAAAGCAACGGTCGGGGAAGGCAACGAATGGAAGAGGCGGCAGTTGAGGAAGGCGACGGTTGGGGTATAGTGACAGTTAAGGAAGGCGACAATTGAAGACGACGGTTGAATAAGGTGTCGATTGGAGAATGCGTCAATTGAAGAAGACGACGGTTGGGGAAGGCGACGGTTGAGAAAGGCGACGGTTGAGGAAGACGATGGTTGAGGAAGGCGACGATTGGGAAAGCAACGGTCGGGGAAAGCAACGGTCGGGGAAGGCAACGAATGGAAGAGGCGGCGGTTGAGGAAGGCGACGGTTGGGGTATAGTGACAGTTAAGGAAGGCGACAATTGAAGACGACGGTTGAATAAGGTGTCGATTGGAATATGCGTCAATTGAAGAAGACGACGGTTGGGGAAGGCAACGGTTGGGGAAGGCGACGGTTGAGGAAGGCGTGGCCGAGGGCGAGGACCGGCAGCTGATGGGCCTCCGGGTGCGGTGGCGGGGACGCGGGGGAGAGGACGTGCCGCGGGCAGTGAATGAGGCGAGGCGGCCACGCACCTGCAGCGTGGGGCCCAGCAGATCGCCCACGACGCTAACGTCCGCCCGCGCCGAGTCCTCCACCACATCCGCCGGCAGCAGAAGCCGCCATGCCACGCTCGAGTCGCCGGAGAAATCTAAAGGCAGTGAAGCACACGAAAGTCACACATGAATGTTCCTCAAGGATTTGTGTATGATACATCAATGTATCTTAGATGTTTGAACAAAACGACGAGCTTACAAGACTATGATGATGAAGCATATTGTAGATGAGACTATGGCGATGAAGAAAAAAGTAGATAGACTCTTAACATTTCTTAAAATTTTCCGAGCGATCGAATTTATGTGTGACTAAATTTAATGTATTCAAATTTCAGTAAAATATCTGATTAAATATGCATGTAAAATCGTATGTAAAATCTAATTTTAGTATGTAAAATTATAGTATTATAAAATATAATTTTAGTATGTAAAATCGTTGAATCCGCCCTCTTCTTTGCGCATGTTTTACAATGCCTAAAGCATAGTAAGTGTAATAGTAATTGTACTTTACTGTTGTTAGAGTGTTTTCACAAATCAAAATTATACAAATGAAATAAATAATTATTTTGGAATGTATAAATAGATTTACGACACTAAGGTTTTCCTTCACAAAGAAAATTCATTTTATTGGTAAAGTGTAAAACTAATATCGATCCTTTGGATGTTAGAATTAATCTTACAGAAGCTGGACCTATGATATCATTCCGCACTTCGTAATTCATTGTCTTTAAAAGAGAAAATAACTTTAAGCAGGATCTCAACTTCGGCTTGTCAATCTCGGAACTAAACATTAAAGCAATATAGGCTCATGACGAGCCTATTGTTACGTCGATTTAATAAGTGACCCTTAATCATATTCGTATGAATTAAGGCCGTTTAGCCATTAAACTAGAAACACTGACAGATAAAGAAGCAATAATAATCTTCTACGCCAAATGTTTTAATGTGTACCTAACGGAACGTTATTATTTGAAAATATGTATGTGACAAATTTATATGTAAATTATGGATGATGAGTTCAACGAGATCCACTATTTAGTAGGGTGTAACATAAGTTCAGTTTCTAAACAACAGAACAATGGAACCTTGGCTTAACTCAATGCTTCATTGTTCTCTCTGGCGTTTAATCGATGGCGATGTTTGTATGGAAGGAGAGGCGGGTAATGTGAAGTTTACTTCTTCCTCCTTGCGAGTCACAAAAGTAGGCTATTAAATTATTTTAATCATTTTCGCTCACAATAGAAATTTTATCTCTTCCATTCAACGATTGTTCCGTTATAAAAATGTGAGAGTACAAAAATTGTTTGGTGGACATATATCAGCTTAATAATTAAGCGAGGAGAAGCGGAAGTATGATTTATTAAGTGATAAATACTAAAGATCCGTTTTCTGCGAAAACATGAAGTGTATTTTCAAAAAATATATGCTTCAAATGTACCAGTATTATAATTTTCGAAAATTAAGTAAACCTGAAACCTAAGTTTGACTGAGTGATTAACTTATTCCAAGGGATCACGTTAGTCAAGAAAAAAATCTTACTAAAATAATTGAATCAAAACTTAAATGTTTTCATTTTCATGTAAATAAGAAGCGATTTCTATAATTCTTCCAGAGAAATGCCAACAAACGAATTAATACTAATTATAGCTATACAAGCTATATGTTGCTATACTTATTATTTATCTTATTTCTACTTTATTATGATGTATTATACACCCAGAGGAACATTGCACGCTGCCAAAATCATTATCAAAACTTCGCAGAGAGTCATCCTCATGTTGCCAGTGTAGAATTAACGGGAAGAACTGCAGGAAGAAAAGTAGAGAAGAAATACGACGGCTCATCGTTGACCTCGCCTTAGCAATTAACTCATTAATTTCACGAACTCTACATAACTTCTTTCTCGAACAGCCCATGCCCGCGCTGGGTGACTCATTAATGACGCAGCTAGAGACTTCGGAAAGGCACTGCGTGAGAGTGTACTGCCTACGATGTTGGTCTGGAGGTTGATGCTACTAAGACTCAACTGCTACTGTTGTGCTCTTTCATAATACAACCTACAAATCCAGTCATCTTTAGGACAAAACTTCCAAAACTACGGTAAAACAGGATCAGTTATTTCAGGTAAAAAAAAACAAACAAAAAACAGTACCGTCTTCCCCATAATGAAATGAACAACTATTTCTAATGTCGTTTTGTCGACAATCGCTTCGTATCTGAAGATCAGTTTCTTGATGATTTACTCTTTCTATAAAGTCCGGAAGGTTGTGCTTATAGTAAGTCGAAGCCTATTTCCAAGAAATATGCCGAAGATAAAATTTATCTTCTTATAGAAACGATGAAAAATAAAATTTGAAAATTATTGGAATTAGGATGCAAATTCCGACAGAACGATGTCGCGCGCGGTCCTGCGGTCGCGTCTCATTTTAGGCCATCACACTCTATAACGTGATTCTAGATATAAGCTACTAGATATGACTAAAATAGCGCTTGAAAAGAATTGTTTCTATTCCAAATGTCTCACCTAACCTTGTAAGCTAAACCCTGCGTCCCCTTCAAAAGCTACTGACAATTGACCGTTCGTTTGCGTGAGGTTTCTACGAGAGTGATTTGCAAAACAAATTAGTGCTTGAAAAAAATGTACAGAAAGAAATGATTATTCAATTGGATAGAATTCATTACATACATTCGTGGGAACTATCGGAACTAGCCGTTCCAACAATTCCCACAGTTTTCCACTTACAGCTTAAAATACGATAATAATAATAATAATAATAATAATAATAATAATAATAATAATAATTCCCTTTGTACCATTTTCTATCTAACCGATCTTCCTCTGCTAACTGTACGTCTAGACAGCCACAACTTGCTACAAATGTCTTTCATAACCCTATTTAGGATCGTTGATGACAAAAAATTAAAGAAATTAAATTGTTCTACGCATGCATCTTATAATGGTTTACTGCTGTCTTTTGCGCATATTTATATAGTAGATAAATAGACAAATGAATATAATTAGATAAAATAAGTAAAGAACATAGTTGTGGGGCAGATGCAATATTTCCCTTGTAGCCTTTGAACAGTGCTTGTAAATTTTGCCAAAGAAACTTACAATATTAAGCGTGAAGGAATAAAGAAACAAATTGATAAACCAATAAATAAAGAAATGTGTAGATAAATAAAGTAAGTGTGCATCATACTTGCGGGGCAGATGTAGGCGGAGTGCGCGCGCTGCACCGGGAAGCCCTCGGCGACCACCAGCAGCGCCTTCACCAGCGCGTCCCTGCGGGCAACACGCTCGCTCACACGCCTGCCACGGCCCGCTCACCAGCAGGCGAATTTCATTGGCTGATTAGGGTTTTCAGACGCGTCAACTGCTAAGGTCGTTAGACCCGTAAGTGTAGTACATGTTTCCCTCGGGAGATTGCGGTGATCTTCCCCCACTGGATGATGAGGTCCGGCGCTGACCTGTAGACTAATGGGGTATTCTCTACCCAAGTATCTCCCACCAGCGTGGCACCGCCCCAGCCCGGACAAACTCTAAGCGGCCGATCTCTCGGCATGTGTGCTAGTGCATATACATGTGTAGTGCATGTAAGTATAAGTATGTGTAAGTAAAGGGCGAGGGAAGGACAAGTTATAGAAAAGAAAGGTCGCGCGCGGTGCGTGGCCCCTTTGTTAGGGCACTGCATTTTAAATACAGTTTATCTGATATATTGCTTTTAACTTGCCACACATTTAAATTTTAGTTTTGAATAATCGAATACGTAATGAATTGAAAATTGAATACGTGTTCAATTTTCCGTAAATGTATATTCCGTATATGAAGCGAGTCGTACGTATGTTCTACATTCAATCTTCGTAATCAATCCAATCCTTAGGTAATGGACATGAGGCTTAGATATGAATCAGAAATTTATAAGGTTAAGTTTTATCAATTTAGTTTAATTGTTTCTCCTTGATTACACATCTGGCTTATCTTCCGTCGTCGTACAATCACACAAAAACTACATGCAACGCAAAGCCTCGTGTTCAAACTCCCACTCTCCTGCCTGTCACTGACCTACCATTACCGCATCAGACACCCCCCAGACACTTGTTAGTCACGAAAGTTAGTCAACATTTCTCACGAGACGGCGTGGGCGCGCTGGGCCTTGACACTTGAATGCAAGCGCCCCGCGTTGACCTCACCCGCTCATTAGCATGATCGCGAGTGGCTTTACGTGGCCATCCGGCCTCCGCCTGGGATGTGCAAGGCCACGGTTCCGCCGCGATGAATCCTGCGCGGCGTGGGCGAATATACTCCCCGCGCACATCGCTGGTGCGTGACTCACTCTGCGTCAGCCTCCGCGCTTCCCGGGCCAGGCCGTACGGCCAAATCGGGATCCTCATCCCACCTGATCATGAGGGTCCAAGATTCATGGCACGCTGCTTTTAATGAACTATTTTATAGAAGCAGTAGAACTGCCTTCATTTCCCACTTACGCCGTTATCTTCTACATTAGTTCATATTTTTTTGGTAAATTTCTATGCGTTTCGGACTTATTAATTTTGGATATGTCATTTATTTATTATGTACTGTGGGGTTAATTTTGTACACGTAAGGAAGAGTAATTGTAAACGCGAAGTATAGATCTCAAACAATTCAATATTTACAATTTGGAGTGGATCAGGTATCAAGAATCGAACTAAAATCGTCAGCAAAATTGACGCCCCATCACGTGTATCCTTGTTTTTGTCGTATACATTTTTTTTACATTTCCCCATACTTTAGGTCACTGCAATCAATGAGAATGTAGTTATCGGTTCACGTTTACCATGAAGGGTCGAGGGTAAATGTTAATAAGATGAAGGCGATTTACTTTTTCTTTAAATTAGTTACTGCCTTACTTAAAATTCCTAGACATTCTCCAAGAGAGAGACATGGCAAACAAACATAAAAATTTGGGCGTTAAAAATATCTGGGTTGATTTAAAATATTAGACGAAGTCCAAAAATGAAAAAAAGTTTCCGTTTACTTCTACATTATCATATTTTAGGATATAAGATAAGATAATTAATGGTTGTTTTTATTTTTACATATTTCGTGAATTAAAATATAAAAAGGCACATAAGACGCAAAAAAAGGCCACGCTAAAATTTATGAATTCGGTTCCGTTTTTAGGAGACAATGTATTCATATATTATCGCACATTTGGCCAGTCATTTTGTCGCGAGTTAAATACAGAATTTTCAAGCGCGCGCAACCGATTTCTTAAGGAGAAATGCAATATGATTCCGGAGAAGAGAAAAATTTCTAAACCAAGGAAGAAAAGCTATTGAAAAAAGCTTGTGAATATCAAATGTGTATAAATTAATTAATCTGCTAATTATTTACTAGATACATTAGATGATTTTATGGATCATGTACGTCAGTTATTATTATTATTATTATTATTATTATTATTATTATTAATATTATTTTATTGGTACTTTTAAATTATTCACTGCTCCTCAGTTGTTTTCAATTGCAATTAAATATATCATAAGTTGTTTTCAGGAAGGGTTTTATTCACAAAGACGACTTAAAGTGGAAGTCTATATTCACTCCTATACACGTGTGGGAATTCTGATGCAGTGTTATTGACGTAATTAAATGGAGTAAAAAGAGATGTCATCTCCGTCAACTTAGAGTATTTTTTCAGAGATCCTGCTTTCCACGGCTTTGCCGTCATCATCAGTCTACAGATATAAATAAAATAAAATACAAAAGTTACATTTGAAATTATAATAGCAAATTAAATTACAAAATATAAAATTCAAGGGGATGTTAATTTTACTCCATCACTCTTTTACGTTTGTAAAATTATAATTATTGTTCTAACACTGTAATTCTTTTAAATTTATATAACGAAACCTGAAACATTTTTTTATGTCGGAAATGTTAATCTCGTAGGGATGTTACATAACATATATATACTTTTCATGGCATGTAAAATTACAGTTACTCGTATGACACACGGTAGGTAAAATGACAGATATTCAAAAATGTTTACTAGATATTGTTTATTGCTACAGAGACTAGCTTAAACAGTCGTTACCTCTCTGCGCAGATGAACCAACATTTAACAAGACTTTTGGTCTCGAAGAGATATCTGAAGCCGATGTTTGGATATCTGAATCACCCAAGAAGTTTGCCATCCAATGTTTTCTCAACGGTACGACGATATATTTCAGAACTTAAGTTGTAATGCTCAACCTCGTAAATATGTAACATTTTCTACCAACACTTCTACTAAAAGTTTGTTTTTTTAAAGCGAGTAAAGCCTTATTCATTAACGGAACTTTATGTTCTGTGAAAAAATGTTGGAGGTTGCAAAACAACGCAAGACGCCGACGGGATAATGTTTTAGTGTCAAAACAATGCTTGTAATCTTTATAGACTGGTCACGAAGGCAATAAACAACACTAGAAGCACGATCTACCGAAAGAAGAAATTGCTTACACTTGTCTCATATTATTTACAGAACTCTCCTGAAAAAATCTTATTTCCTGAAAACATTAATTTCATGTAATTAGCTCCCATTTTGTAAGCCACACCTTTTCCCAAAGGGAAAATTCGTTTATACTAATTACTTTTAACCCTTTCTTTTTCTGTACAGTACAAAAATACTCCTGTGGAAAATGGGATTTTGGAACAGCAAGAAATTGAGGTTTTGAAATGGGGTACGTGAAAACTGAAGCTTCTTTCTTCCTCGTCAGATGACGTGCGCTGTGTCGTAAGCATTGGCACATTGTGTATAAAATATTTGTTTAAGGTACGAGAAATGGACGTAATCCAATATTTTTCTTTTTGGTCAAAATAGAAACAGTTTCATTATTTTTTAATTATTCCTGAGTTTCTGGCTATCGAAACAGTAGACACATACCGCATAATAATAAGCCGACCCCGTCAGTTGACCCCGACGGTTGCGACAGCCGTCGTCTGCACCGAGGAGGCTGCAGGCTCGAGTCCTGCGTAGGCATGTTCGTATAATCACCCCTGATTATCATCCTATCACCTCATTATTCATAATTCAAGGCGTAACAACCTTGTTTTATCAAGGGATGCAGCAGTAACAAGCTGATCCCCATAATCATACACTTCAATCTCTCTGGAAACTAACATGTAGCATGGTCGTAAATGGTTGATACGCTAATAATAATAATAATAATAATAATAATAATAATAATAATAATAATAATAATAATAATAATAACAATAACAACAACAACAACATTACTAATTCACCTCTGCGCCAGCACGAAGTCAGGTCCGCAGCGCTCGGGCAGCAGCGGCTCCACCTCGGCCACCACCGTCACGTTGAGCAGCCCCACGTCCAGCGCGCGCACGCGGAAGCTGAGCACCAGGCTGCTGTTGGCCTCCACGCAGCCCAGGCCCTCCGAGCTGTTGGACAGCAGCTCCAGCCCCGGCGCCGGCGCCAGCGACACGCGCACCTGCGCACGCCACGGAACGCCGCCTTTCGCACGCTCGCGCTCACCGTCGCGAGCTTATAGATCAGTGGCATGCGTCATGGCACCGTAGCAGGCCACGAGCTTATCTGCGCAACTAGCGTCGGGAAAGGGAACGATTAGTAACCCCGCCGTTTTACAACAGGGATGGCGTTGTCTCTGGTGGCGGGGTAATGAACTACGTGGAGGGGCGATTTCGTCGTGGCACTCGTGCCCCGGACTCCCGCTCCTGGAATCGACCTTGACAACACTGTTATAGAATTTTTTTTTTTTCGGAACATTGATTGTTCAATCTCGGCTTACTTGGAGGAAGATAATAGATAATATTCTGGATTTGGAGGCGAAAGAGCTCTACTTGCGAGGTGCCTGGCATTTCGGAAAATATCAGCATCAGAGCAGTCCTGTCACTAGAGTTCGCCTCCACAACGGTTGAATTCTACCTAGCTACAGAGCTCGTGTTGAAAATCTACCTCCGTCGGGATTCAAACCCTAGGACCTCTCGGTCAGTCAGTGACTCTACAGCGATAATTCTACTACTGGGTCATCTCGTCCGTTCTTGGCGACGCTTGGCTCTTGCATCGTGTCAGTGTCATTGTGGATTTGTCGAAACAAAGTGCAACTTAAGCAGCTATTTTCATCGCTTAGAAATATTCTATTGAATTCGCCGAAACAATAAAGAACATGTTTATTGAATTCATTGTTATTAATACAGAAGAAAATTTCAAGTGAAACAATCTTAGTATACTATTGTTTTTCTTGTTGTTTTTTTTAAAAATATTTATCCTATTATTTTTTACATAATATTTACTTTACATGCTGCCCATTTTCAAGCGAAAGGTGTTTGGATGGAAATGAATGAATAAAATATACAGTTTACTTAAAGTTTGAAGTTTCAATTAACGCTAACTTCTTGTCATCTCATATCACACCTTAAGCACAAGTGTTTATTTCGCAGTCAGAAACTAGAGCAGAGAACGTTAGTGGCAGTTAAGGAACCCTGTTAACAAACTTAGAGGCGAAAACTCTGGGATGCGCGTGGCGCTGGACTCACCGGCAGGCTGTGCGGCAGGTAGTTGAAGAGCGAGGCCTTGAGCACGAGCACCTCCCCGCGCTTCACGGCGTAGGGCAGCGCCAGGTCGAGGAAGAAGGCCTGGAAGGCGGTGATGTGCGCGGGCGGCGACACGCCCAGGCCCAGGCGCGGCGCCACGCACGCCACGCGCGCCTCCCACTGCGTCACCGAGTCCGGCACGCGCCGGCGCACGTCCAGCGACGTCGCGTTCCTGATTTGATTTACTTGGTCAAGAAACAGTGAAAACTGTATATGACGTATGGGGGAGAAGATAATTTGCGCACGTTTTCTTAAGTTCCACAATTCCTTCCCAACTTTTTAACTATAAATACAATAGTTGTAAGATGAATAAAATATAAAAAAGATAAAATAATACAATTTAAAAAAGCGCGAGATTAGCAACATTCGAAAAACAAGATATTTTATTCCCGAGTAATAGAAAACATACTTGCAACGGTAAACGAAATGCAGATGCGATTTTTCTGCATTGCTGACAAAATAGTAATTCACCTTCAGCTCTACTCCTACCATTAAAAGCAAAGGAGTGCTCAACAAAACGTGCGCACGCGCGTCCTGCCGCGCAAGTCGGGGGCGTTTGGCTCTTGGCCTACTGCCGTGAAAGCTTCCCATCACCAAGTCAGTGACGTCGAGGTTGTTGTCTTACAATCGTTCAAATATTCCTATCACCACGTCGGCGACGTCGAGGTTGTTGTCTTACAATGTCGTTCAAATATTCATATCACCACGCCGGTGACGTCGAGGTTGTCGTCATGCATGTCGATCAAATATTCCTCCCATGACGGCGTCGTCAGAACCAGTCTGAGTCACACATGTGAGTATTTCGTGTTTCCGGGCGCTGCAACAACGTTTGGCAGTAAGCCCTGGAAAACATTGCAAGTTGCGGCCGGAAGATGGTGGTGTGTTTCCCACTGCTGGAAAAGGACTTTCGGCGTCAACGTACACGTCGGCTTGGGAGGCTGGTCTCCAGGGATCTCCACCAGCGGGGCACCGCCCCAGATAGGACTAGTCCTGAGCTTCTCCTGGCCTCCTTATCTGTGGTTGTGTGTGTGTATAAGGACGAGAAGTAAGGATGAAGAAAAGATTGAGCGGTGCCTGGCCCTGTTTGTTGTACTGCTCCGGAATTCGCCTGGTATGGAAAGGAGAAACACCGGAAAATTTCCGATCAGCGTACCAGCAGCTAGAACTTGTCTCCAGACAGCGTCTTAATGCAACCTAGCTGTAAAGCTAGTGTCGAAAACCTGCCATAGTCGGTGCTCCAACTCTAGAACCTGCCTGTCAGAGACGCCGCACTGAAACATCCTAGCTGTTCCTTCTGGTGATACTAGTCCTTTCTATCATGACAGCTTCAAAATGACTTGAGTCGTACTTGCCGGAAAAGCTTCCTACCATGTCAGTGAAGAAATGGCTGTTGCCATTTGTGTCGTTCGAACATTTCTAACAAAACAATGATGATATTAATTCAGTTATACAATCAAACAAGCGTTCTCGCCAACCTCATGCCATCATAGCTTGCGTCATACACGAAAAACCACTACCATTAAGCCCGCTGAAGTGATTAATTTGAAACTTTCGGTTACATTTTGCTAATTTTTTTGTTACAATGGCTACAATTCAAGTTTTTCTAGTTACGTTTAAGCTAGTAAGATTTATTTTAAACAATAAATTATTATCAATTTGTTTTCCTTCAGTTTCAAAAGCTATCAAATTATTTTTTATATAAAACAAATAATAATGGGGAGAGCCTTTTCAAATGAATAAATTGACAAGTAGACTCGCTTTTAAGGGGATCTGCAGTAAGCGGTTTTGTAAACTCGTCTCCTTGTAGGTTAGTTTTCTAGGATTACGTAAAACATTGCGGGACAATCTCCTATGTCTTCCGGCACTTTTCTGTTTCGTCATAAAATTCGGACTTGTCATTCGTATCTGTGCCGAGTGATCATTTGTCATCAGATTAAAAATTCTATCCTATTAATAATGACGAATTAGAGAAATGACAATACTCACAACGGATGTGGATTTTGCATTCAGATATTCGGGTGTTGAAAGTGAATATCTCAAAACTGGTTACATCTTCATGTTGTGTGTTACATTTGGAATATTATTTGATTACGCTTCCAAAAAAAGTTTTGGCAATTCTGATTTCCATTGGTGGGCTACCACAGCTTTGGTCATACATGTTTTGGACGTCATGGTTTTCGTCACACAAGTCGTTCAAGTATTCGTACCGCGACGCAGTGTCACCACGATCTTTGTCATGTAAGTAGAGCAAGACTTCGCACCAAGTCAGTCATCATGGCCTTGGCCAAAGCCTTCGTTAAACTGTATTAACTAAGGCTTTGCCCTGGCCATACAGGTCGTTGAACATTCCTATGTACAAGACAGTGTCATAAATGTTTTTTTAAGAGTACAGTACTTACAAAGGGACTTGTTAAACAAGGAACATTGCAATAAGCATGAGAACGAAAACACAGTAGTAGACAACTTCTACCCATCTAGGTTAAGCCAGGTGCTCACCCCATGGGCAGCAGCTCCCACAGCCAGGTCTCGGGGAAGTGCGAGCGCAGCGCGGTGTCGCTGAGCATGGGCTGCTTCGCGGGGGGCGGCGGCGCCGCCTCGGCCAGCGGCTGGCGGCGCTGCAGCGGCAGCCCCAGCGCCATCCCGCGCGCCTCGCCCCCTGCAACACCGCGCCCCTGCTCCAGCCAGCGATCCACGGGGCAGGGCTCGGGGCTGCTCGCCCGTGCCATCTGCCGGCGGGGGGCGCTCTCCAAACGCTTGGTACGGATTGTGAAGCCCCCGGAAAATTCTGAGAGCTTATTGAAGGCTTTTTTCATAGGATCTTTTTTGCTTCGATTTTTTTACATTTAATACAAGAAGGAAAAGGTTTGTCGAATCATATCGAACCTTATCTTGATTTCTTTTTGGTGATGGTTGGATCACATGTTGTTCCTTTGCAAAGGTTTAGCTGCCAAAGAAAACAGGAAGCCACGGAAAAAAGAAATGAAATATTCTATTTTTCACGTGGTTTGTGTGCTTGAAACTTTCGTTTGTATTGCTTTGCCGTGCCGTCAGGTAAGATAAGCGGAGAACGGAGATGTGAAATCACTTAAATGAGTCCTAAACCAGCTCTTCAAATATTTTTGGGAGCTCCACAATCGTTACCATTGTTAAAGGAGCCCCCTGCCCCCGAATTTATTGAGATGACCCAATAACGACCTGCTCTCCAAGCTTTCAATGAGCTTGTAATTAACTCTGTAGGTAGTTCGAAAGTTTCAACTTGGTATCAGACGTTAGGCGCTCTTTATCTCATTTACTATACAATTTTTAAATTTATGCAATTATCTTACTGTTCTTCAATGTTTTAAACAGTAATGTAAACCAGGTTCGATAAGATATGAACATGCCCAGGCGCTCCCCGGACATTGCAATGCTCGCTGACGCATTGGCACGAAAAACAAAGCAAATATATTTAAAATCAGGTAAAGGCCCTCTTCATCCAAATCGGGAGCAACTAACACTTTCACAATCGATCTCCAAATACGGCGTTTCAAATGCAGGTCACTCCGAAAGGAATTTCTTTGGGTTCTTCGGTTTTCATCATTCACATCATATGAACTACAGACCATCCAAGATACGATCACTCAGGGGTAAATACTGTAATCATAAACATAACGCCTGTTTCAAATTACCTTCATCTACATCATTCATTTCATCATGACTCAATGAAGAAATGCGCTTGTAGCTCATTTTACAATACGGATTCAACGTCATTTTAAATGTTCACTAACGAGAAATTTTTAGAAGTATACTATGTGGGTCTTTCCAATGAGTAAGGGTCTAGATTTTCGAACTTCCTGATATTTTCAAGTCTGCATTGTGTTCTGATAGTTCAAAAGCTGCTGCATTGCTTGTATTGCAACAGGAAATATAGTACACTACGAAGTGAACTTTTATAAAATCCTTCCTCAATATTTGAAGAATTTAAAATCGTTTATTAAATTTGTTAATATTAATAATAATATTTATTTCATAAACGTAGCAGCTAGTGACGGAAATCATGCTCACAAATAATGTTTCTTGTGTCTGCTCCCATGTCGCCTTACAGGCAACATTTAAGGAAAAGTGATTCACGCCTCAAAGTTTTTTATTTTTAATTTTTTCTACTACGCGCATTTTGAACTCTCAGGAAAATGTTACTTTACTGAAAGAATCTTGGCTGAACGCATTTAAAAACGACTCCAAGGTTTGTTTAGATGGCGTTTTAACACTGACTCATGAAATCGACTTTACTACATACTATATCCATTCATATTGTACCCTGTTGCTATTCCTATTATTTTTCAATATGTTTCCAATCACAAAAAACATATATTTTTCTAAAACACTTTCAAATACACAGGTTGATCTACGATTATTTACCTCGTCGATGAATTGTTAAAAATAGTTGTACATTAATGAATTCCCATAATTCTCTTTTGAATTGTCGGGTTTATGACCAATATTTATTCATTACTTTAAAAAAACATTCTCCACCAAACCCAAACGAGATTAAAATATTTATTCTTTTACTTACCTCTGAAGTGCAGGGTATTAGCGCCTCCTGCCAATCCCGTGGGCCAATGGCATGGTCTCGTTTCCAGAACCTGATCGGTCAGCACCAATATCCCGGCATCCTACAACAAAACATTCGTTATCTTCTTTCCTTTTGTACTTGCTTATATTTTAATTAATTCTATAAAGATTACGTGTGTAAAATATTTCAAGCATTAATATTTAAATCTGATAAAATGAAAATAATGGCGCGCACTTCGAAAGTTTTAATTTTATTTAGACATATTTCATTAATCTCAGTAGTTCTAAACTACTTTCGTAATGACTCTGAAAAACTCCATAAGAGTTACGATAAAATAACATTTCTGTCACTTATTAGATTCTGAAGGGCCACCATGCAACATTTAATTTATATTATAAAAAACTTTTTTAAATTCCAGTATACCCTATCATTTATTAAATGTTAGCGTAGTAGTATTGTACATAAGCGATACAATATCTTTGTTTCATGAAATTATAAATTTAAAAATAAAAAATATAAATTTCTTAATTAATAACATTTTTTTCGACATATTTACCACTCAAAATCCAGAACGCTAATGCAGACTTAAAAATTTAACCTGCAATTTTTTCTTGGAAATAATACAATTCAACTATACAAATATTAAATGTAGGAAATATTGTAAATGAAAACCATCCTTAAAGTTAATTCACAAACAGTTCTTCATTACTTTAACATTGTTGTATAATACAACGAATGTTTCCGATTTTTACGAGTAGTTTCCAATTTTTAATTATTTATTTAACGTTTATGAAATTTCATTCAACTAATTAGGCCTCAAAATAATTTGTAAACTGATTTAATTTTGAAAATTTGTCAAACATCAGACGTATTTGCCCCATACTCTTGGCACTACGTGGTTGGCAGGTATCACTTTAGCGATCCATATTTTAGCAAACGATTAGCCCGGAAACGGAACTGCGAAGACCACAGACTTCCATCGAAGGACGCATCTCGGTATGTAGGAGGTTAAGTTGTTGGCCCCTTAATCTATAGAGCCCGAGTGAAAAATTACCGGCAATACTGGGAGCCTATACGGAGCCCACAAGAAAATTCCCATCAGTTTGATCCCATGTCGGGGGTGGGCCAATGGATAGATCTGGAAATGGCCGGGCGTAAACAGACTCACGTCGAAGGCCTGGATGGCGTCGACCACCTTGGAGGCGGGCGCGCCCTCGCTCTGCGTGGCCTCCAGGGAGCGCCGCCGCCGCCGCCTCCGCAGGTCCCAGAAGGCGGGCTCCGTGTCGCTGGCGGCCGCCGTCGCCGCCGCCAGGTCCGCCTCCGCGGCCGCCGCCTCCGCAGACGGCGACGCCGTCGTCGTCGTCGTCAAATTTGCCGCCTCTACCAAGCAACGCATGCACATACACCATAAACGTTAATTTCGACTTCGTAAGTGTGTAATACAATGCAACTACAACTTAATTTCTTTCGATCTAGTTTGCTTTTGCACATGAGTCAGTACTTTGTATTTCGGGGCATGTTCACTACGGTTTCTCTCATGCCCTCTTCCCAGGTAATCCCGTTTCACTTCTGACTAGCTGAGAAGCTATAGCCCGATTGAATCCAGACCGTGTTTTGGGACAAGGAAAGAGGAAATAATTTAGTTTAATTTCCATTCTGAGGAACGCAAATAAATGTTCTTGCACCCGGAGAGAGAAAATCTCGAACACGGCAACGTAGCAGAATCTACGTGAGTGTAATCTAACTAAAATATAATTATTTTATTTGTGCATATTTTAAAGGAAGACCATATCCTCCTTTTCCGTCCTCCATGGTATTCTTAGAAATCAGTTTCAATAAATTAAGAACATTCAATAGCGTTTAATTCCAAGATAGCAAGCTTTCCTTATATTACAATACAAGAGTGACAGAAAATGAACAATTTTAAAAGGAGCACTTGCTCTATTTCTCTTTCATGTTCTTCGAACATGAAAGCGAAAAGGCGATCTTGGAAGCTCGGGCGATTTGTTCCTACTCACTAAGAAGCCGACCTCAATGACCGAGGTGGCTTGTACCGAGGAGCATGTACCGACTCTGCGCTTCGGTCGAAGGGTCGCGGGTTCGAGTCCCAGCTTAGGCATTGTTATTTCTCCCTTGTATCTCATTGATGTGTTGTCGCGGAGGGCCTCGCTTTCTGCTGACCCCAAATCAGAGGAGTCCGCAAGTGTGCTGGAGTACGGTTGAATACCACCGAGTTATGAAGGGTGATCAGATGTCGGCTGGATAAAGCCCTAGAGGGAAAAAACTCACGAAGAAAACCGAAAGGGATGCAATCGGGCTACGCCTTTTTGCGGGGGAGGACGTAGGTAAAAGGTTTAGGAAAAGTAGACGGCGGGAAGCAGCCGGATACGCCCGTTCACTACTATGGTCATTCTCGTAAGTGTAGAGCTTGTTATATCCCGGGAGGTGGTGGTGGTGATCCTTTCCCGCTGAGAGATGAGATCCGGCGCTGACCATCACGTCGGCTTGCGGGTTCCTCCCCCAACCAGATACCCCCACCACAAATGTTGACTTAGACAATGATTAAGATTCTGTTGCTTTCAAATCGATCGTCTACTATATGTTATAGCCAGTCCTTGATCAAGAAATATACGGAAGAGACAAAATGTATGCGATTGTTTGGACACACCTGCCGCCCCTCCTAATTCGTTACTCACTGGTCGCCTTTGCTGTGTAGTATATCAGAATACGTGCATTTGCATGTAAGCAATTAAAGCAATTAAACAACACATTCTCTACAGTATTTGTCTTGAAACTATGAGATAAACAGTTGCACATACAATTATATAATGCACATACATTCGTTACATTCAAATCGTAAACACATGCATAATGTGTTATGTTCTGTATCAAATGTGAAGAAGAATGTAATGGTATTTAAATGTAATATCGATCATTACTTCTGCAATATCTAGTACTGACCATCGAGTACTTAGTTCTGACCACGATAGTTCTGCTACTACTGAGCCGTCTTCCTTTACATGCCAAGTGAACTCTTCGAAATAAAATTTCATGAAATTGTACACATTGTGCGGCTGTAGGAACGATGAGGGCAGTGGTTACAGGGAAGAGGCTGGGCCCAGAAGTTGACCGCCCGCTCCTTTGAGAAGGAGGTACAGTCTCTAGATATAGACAATAGCGCATTCCTTTACGCCGTCGATTCCGCCATTTTATACACCGTGGTTAGGAGAGTTCAAACTGCGCGGTATTGTGTGTGGCACTAATCTACACCAAATCAGGGTTAATATCCTTTAACATCTCCACCATCTATTCAATCATGCTAATTTCTCTATTTGGTTAGCAATACTAAAAAATCAAATCTGTTGTTCGTTTACCGAAACGTATACGTTTTTTATAACTTGGGAGCGAAAAAGATCTACTTTTCAAAACTGCCAACCTCGCTTTGTTGGTTTCACGAAATTGTACTCATTGCGCAAATGTAGGAACGGTGAGGGCATCATTCAACCAATTACGGTTAAAAGGTGTGGAAGATATTCTGGAACTCACAAAAACGTGCCCATATTGTACTTCTCCCCATACGTCGCATTTTTTCTATTTTTTGATCGCGTTTTTTTCTATTCTTTGACGAAATAAATCAAATTAAATCTTCATCTCCTGAATGCTGTCTGGCGAGGCAATTGGCTGAGAGGACATTAAATGGTGGCGGTAGCCCTAGTCTCTGCATCGAGAGGCTGAATTATACGCGTACGTTTTCTTGAGCCCCGGAATGCCTACGTCCACTTCTTTACCATCAATACTTGAATTAAGAATAAATGATAGAAACGAGTGTTGCTGGCAAAATCTGAAAACCAAAAATGTTCACTCCCGTGTAATAGAAACTATTTTGCTTCATAAACAGGCTACAGATTTGATACAATATTCCTGTCGTTAAAATAACTAAACCCCCCACTCCGATCGCATCTGGCGCAACGAGGGCTCAAGGAACCCAGCTTGGATGCCAGCGAGAGGCGCGGGGCAGACTCACTGCGGGCGCAGTAGTCGACGTCGTCGGCCTGCTTGGGCAGGTGGTGGGGCTCGATGTGGAAGGGCGCGAGCGCGGCGAAGGCCCGCTGCTCGTCCAGCAGCGTGGAGGCGCCCAGGGCGGCGGTGGCGCGGTCGGTGGCGGCCAGCGCGCACAGCGACTGCGGCGCCGCGCGCACGCGCAGAGTCGCCTCGCCGCCCGGCAGCTGGCGCGTGCGCAGGAAGGCCGCGCGCACCTGCCAACACACGCAGCACCTCCTCACTGCACTATTTACTTATTTATTTATTTACTTCATTACTTATTTACTCACTTATTGAATTAGTTATTGAATTACTTATTTACTTACTTATTTACTCACTTCTGATTTACCTATTGACTTATTTACTCATTTACTTTGTTAGGGTTTCTCCTCCTCTTCATGAAGCAAACACAGATTGGTACTTCACTAATTAATTTATTAATCATAAATTACCCTAAACCGGAGAGGAAGCGTCCAACATCCGCAACCTTCCCGTTACATGTCTTTCGTAAGAATGCTCTCTTCTACACCCCCTCGGTTCCCACTACTCTCCCCCTCCGCTCGCTTCCAAAAAAATGACATTCCAGGAAACCGCCCTTCGGCCGACACAGGAATGCACGCAGCTTGCCAAATGTCAACCCGTGCGGGCGTCCCTGTCCCGAGCGCCAGGACCCCCTCGTGGGAACGCCTCGACATTCGCCACCAAGAAGGGTCGCTACAAACTTATTTACATATTTAACGTCAAAAAAAGTTAAAAACTGCATGGGACCTTCTTCGCGAAGAAGGTCAGTCTGTCCACGGTTCCTTGGGCTCTGGGACCTCTACCCTAAGTCATTACGATGAATTATAAATGCATGTAGCAAAGATCATTTTGGGCAAGAATTACTAAGAAAATATTCACACTCATGTAATAACTAGTGATGCTACAGAGTGGCACAGACTTTCCCGTATTGGTTTTCTATTTCCTTGGGTCTTCGCTAGCTATTTGGAATTGCCACATACTCTTTCTTGCCAGCTGCCATCTATCACCGCACAAACTATATTTTTTGTCATTTTCTTAATTTTTCGGTTTCCTATTTCGGAAATATTAATTTAAGAATACTAAAGAACACAATAACCTAAATGGCAATTTTATTTGAAACATTTGTAGTCGTTTTAAAGAAAATTGCGTTTTGGCGCTAGGGTCATTCCATATTAAATCAACACAGTCATTTTACATCACCATCTCAGATTCAGATGAAATTTGATACATAGGTAGTATGAATGGAGAATAAGAAAACTCCAAATTTTGAGTAAAATATTTCCACCCGTTTCTGAAATACAGCCATGTAAAATTTTGTAAAATTGGGTTCCCTAAAATTTTTAAATTGATGTAGAACCTCACCAAATTAAGATAGAGAGCTGGAACAGATGTCATTTTGCAGCTTTTATTATGGCATTTTATAAGATATACAACTCAATAAGGGTTGAGTTCAAAAAGTTTTTCAAATTTGAATTTAAAATTTTACATGGCTGTATTTCAGACACGGTGGGAATATTTTAATCAAAATTTGTAGTTTTCTTATTCTCCATTCATACTACCTATGTGTCAAATTTCATCTGAATCTAAAATGGTGAGGTAAAATTTTAATTAAAACTGTGTTGATTTAATATGGAATGACCCGCTACTAAAATGCGAAATTTGAAGCTCATTTTGACAGAAAATGTTTGAGTTTTCAAAATACTTTATTTGAAGTTATTTGAAGCAATTATACTCACATATATAATATAATAATCTTTACAAATTACTGATAATACGCATATTAAAGATGTGAGAGATCTTTCAAAAAAATTACATTTATATAATTTTTGAAAAAAACAAAAAAAACTCAAAATAAACTTTACGTCATATTAAAGAATGTAATTAGCACTATCAGTTACAAAAGTTTGAAGAAAACATTTGCAGCCATATATGAGAAAATGGTGTTTTAGCGTTTCTGAGAATGTGGAATTTTGAGCAGTTTCTGTGAAAAGTATTTCACAGAAAACGGTTGTGTTTTCGAGAAACTTTACTTGACATTATTTAAAGCACATGTACTCATAAATATAATAATGTGAAAAAATCGCCGCTAATGTAAATATTAACGACGAGAGACGAGTAAAAAAATTACATTTTTGCAATTTTTGAAAAAACAAAAGAAAAGATCAATATGGCGTTTTTGTCATCTCATAAAATACATTAGGTACTATACCTACCAAAAGTTTAAAGAAAAAATTTGCAGCCGTTTTTGAGAAATATTGTTTTTGTAATTTTTTAAATTGCACATATTGCACGCAATATTGCGCGAATACTACTAAAATTTTCAACACAAATGTAGATGATCTTAAAGAAAGAACTCACAATGAAGACAAAATTTTATTTGAAGGAAAAATCTATCTGCAATTTTGTAGTTGAAGACGCCGAATAAAATTCAAACTTTTGCAATTTTCGAAAATTCAGTCTTCTCCGTGAAAATCGGACCTATGCCACCAAAATTAGTGTATTTTACTCTATTCTTACAAGAAATTTAAATAAAAAGTTTGGAGCCTTTTTGAGAAAATTTTGAAAATGTCCGGGGGGCTTCATGTAAAGTACTCCCAAATTTTACAGAATCGTTTTCGAAATCTCAAACCTTCGACTAGAACCATATCGACCAGGGAATATCCATTTTAGAGGAAATTGTACGTATGATTTATGCGCTAGCAGTGTTCACAGATGGACGGACGGACGGACGGACGTTTCCCTTTCAATTGGTTTTTCGGAATCAAGGACACAAAAGAGGGATTCTGACTACACCACATGTTAGGGGATATTTTTTCTTAATTTATCAACTAGATTTATTCACTTTTTTATTATCAGGGACCCGCAATGAATATTTTTCTTCTGAAAATCCGCCGTTTTTTCGCGCAACATTACATAACTTTCCCTATACTATGTATATATTTCCGTTTATACGTACATATACGGGGAAAGTAAAAAATCAAGTCGTAGGATAAAAGAGCTCTGAGTAATCTACACCACGTGTTAGGGGATTTTTTCCCCTTAATTTAGCAACTGGTTTTATCCACTTTTTCGTTATCAGCGCCCGGCTATCAATTTTTTTCAGCCGAAAATTGGCCATTTTTTCGCGCAACATTACATAACTTTCCATATACGTACGTATATCACTCCGTGTATACGTACGTATATCACTCCGTTTATACGTACGTATACGGGAAAGTAAAAACTATTTGCAAAAACAAATAAATTACAAATTTCATCATCTATAATCACTTATCATGCACTTTGTGACGAAATCGAATGTTTGCCGCGAGAACACGGAGAACGGTTATTTGAAAAACAAAATTCCCGACTGAGTTTCCGAAATATGAATGTAGATTATTTCTATATGATTCTCATCGACCACGCCCCCCATTTTTTCTTAGCATGACTGAACGAACTTTATACATGAATGAAAGATGATAACTGAGTGGGATCCTGTATTTATGTAACTGTAATGACAGACAAATCGTACTGCTTCAACTATAACTGCTATAGTGGTGTAAAAGTACTAATATACTAAATGTATAAACTTGAAGTGGGCAGAATGCAGAGTTCAAATTTGATTCCACTGGTAATCGAAACCGGTACTTTGCGATGTCCGGTCTGTTACTCCTATCATTAAGATGCAATCAAATATTACTCACGCAAGATTTTCCGATATGACAGTAAGGCCTTACTCAGACCATAGTAGAAGTATGTCGGAAAGATCGCAAGGGATTAGCATTTATCCGTAGCTTAGTGACATGAGCAGACGATTGAGCATCGAAATGTCCTGTGGAATCATATATTGCTTTATACGATACATATCCAGGTTGTTAATGGACCAAGGGAGTTCGTTGCACATTTCCTAGATCTCCAGTTTCACCTTCATTTCAGCACTCACACTATCTTACTGCTCATTCCTTACTGCATGGTTTCGACTATTGTATTGTTTCCGTAATCCACAGAAACATTACATTAAGTCAAAATTTTAATTACAATGATAACAGCCAATGGCATTAATGTAGCAGTTATAAATTTTGAGGCTGCGAATTAAATGTATCACTAGACTGAGAAAACGCGTTCTTTCTAATCGTAAAATTCACCGAAGTCAAACAGTGCACATAATGCATTTTTTATATAAAATTACGACATCCCAACGTTTATAACGAGTTTTTCGCCTAAGTTTTAAGAAACTATATTAGCAACGAAATGCCTAAAATTGGGAATAATTGTAATATAATTTAAAACGTTATTCATAAGCCCCATTGATCTTTCCGGTTTCGATTTCTAGTGACATTATTCTTACAGTTTCCGGCGATTTACAGGACGAGTGTCACGATTGCTGTGTCTCTGGATAGTATTCTTGAAATGAATTCTATGCCTCCCAAATGCTATTGCTATTTTGGAAAATAAAAATGCATAAGAATGTCATGGTTTCCAGTAGAGATTTCTGAGAAAACTTACAGTAAAGAGACAATCTATTATCTCCGACAGAAAGACACATCCGATCATACCGCAAACGACAAAATAAATCATACATTAACACTTGACAATGTACTGGTGCATCAATGTCAATATGTATTGAGACATTTAATGTTTTTAATTCATGGAGAAAGTATAAACATTCTTTTCTATAAATAGGGCACTTACATTATGATAAATTAGAGGTTAATACGAAGACAAATAAATTTGTGCCCAATTAAACTACTAAACTGTTTTACATCTGTGTAATCAAGATTCGCAATTTAATTTTTTTAAATCGTGTACAAACAAGTGTACATTTTCCAACAAAAACTGGCAAAATTAGAACAATATTCAATATCATTTTCACACTGAAATACATGGACCTGTTTGAATGACTACACTGCAGTCGAAGGCAAGGTCAGTATTCAAGTTCCAGCATGCAATCGCTCAATACTCGGGGTCAGAAACGATCAATGATAGGGGGAAGCACCAGAAACGCGTCGGGGAAGTACCAACTAATTTAGTGCCAGTGACCCGGCCCCACCAGTTCTGTAGCTGTACGAATGCACATTGGGCCTCAAACATCTATTCAATGCAATTATTAATGTTATTGTTGGATACATAGATTTAATATAAAAGATATTGAAAATGACAAAAAAAACATATTAGTCAAGATATTACGATGACAAATTACTCACACATACAGCGCTAACCGAGAGGAGGACATCGAATCTCCGTAGACAATAAACATACAGAATATAACGAATATAGACGTTTCAAATTTTAACTTTTATAGTTCTATCTCATCTGCATCGAATGGGTAAATTACCGGTACAAACATGACATTTTTCAAAGTTTATAAGAACTACCAGACTCATCACGGAAGTTTTAAGTTAACGAGTCTTAATTAAAATTAGTGGTGCTACAGAATTGCACAGACTTTCCCTTATTAGAATTTATTTCCTTTGGTCTCGGCTAGCTATTCGAACTTGCCATATTCTCTTGTTAGCTGCCATCTATCGCCGCCCAAAGTACATTTTTTGACATTTTCTTAATTTTTCGGTTTCCTAATAGTAGAACGGAAATATTATTTCAAGAATATTAAAGAACACTAAAACCTTGTTCTAATGGCGATTTTCTTTGAAAAATTTGGAGCCGTTCTTAAGAAAATGGCGTTTAAGCGCTAGTGTAAATTCGAAATTTCAAGCTCTTTTTCACAGAAAATATTTGAGTTCTCGAAAAAATTCGTTTAAAGTAATTTCAAGCCCCTTAATTCAGAAATACAATAATGTTTACAAATTGGGAAGCTCTTTACTCACAGTAAGTAATTTTGAAATTGTGAAAATAACTAACGTGGACCCAACCACACAATTTGTCATTACTAATATCTGAGGAAAGAATCTAAAATCGGAATATATAAAGCAGTAATAAGGCATACAGTATCTTATACAGGTCATTAGGTGTGGTAATATAGGTAATTAGACCTATACTGATGTATACGGAGCCGAAACGAGAGCAGATTCCCAGAATATGTGTCAAAAGATGGAAGTATTAGAGTTTCGGTTGTTAAGAATAATAAAATCCGTAATGGATAAAGAACGTAACATGAACATAAGACAAAACTGCCAAAAAGACACAATATCAGACTGGACTCAGGAAAGACGAGGAAAATGAAATAACCACGTAGACCATGAATGCTGCAGTGGTGCTATAGAATGGCACTGATTTTCCCCTATTTGTTTTCTATTTCCTTGGATCTGGGCTAGCTATTCGGAATTGCCACATACTCTAGCCAGCTGCCATCTATCGCCGTCCAAAATACATTTCTTTGACATTTTCTTAACTTTTCGGTTTCCTAATGGTAGGACGGACATATTAATTTTAGACCATTAAAGAACAGTGAAACTTCGTCCTAAATGGCCATTTTCTTTGAAAAATTTGGAGCCATTGAAAGGCAAGAAAAATGAGAAAATGGCGTTTAAACGTTGCTAAATATGCAAAATTTGAAGCTCTTTTTCACAGAAAGTTTTTGAGTTTTCAAAAAACTTCATTTGAAGTAATTTGAAGCACATACATTCACAAATATTATGATGTATACAAACTGCTGGTAATGTGCATATTAAAGATGTGAGAGATCTTTCAAAAAAATTACACTTGTGTAATTTTTTAAAAAACAAAATAATAACTCAAAATAAACTTTACGTCATATTAAAGAGTGCAATTGGCACTATCCGTTCCAAAAGGAAAAAAAATTGGAGCCATTTATGAGAAAATGGCGATTGAGTGTTTTTGAAAATGCGGAATTTCGAGCTAGTTTTCACAGAAATCGGTTATCGAGAAATTTTACTTGACATTATTTAAATCAAATGTACTCATTAATAAAATAATGCGAACAAATAGGCGCTAATGTAAATATGAACGACGTGAGAGACAAGTAAAAAAATACATTTTTGCAAATTTTGAAAAAACAAAAGAATAGAGCAACATGGCGTTTATGTCATCTCATAGAATACATTTAGCACCATCCCTACCAAAAGTTTACAGAAAAAAAATTCGAGCCATTTTTGAGAAACGTCTGTTTTTGAATTTTTTTAATATTGTACATATTTTACGCAGTATTGTGCCAAAACTACTAAAATTTTTAAAAAATTTAATGGCTTTAAAGTAAGAACTCACTATGAAGAACAAATTTTATTTGGAGGAAAAATTTTGTAGTTGTAGGAAGAGGCCGAATAAAATTCAAACCTTTGCAATATTCGAAAATCCAGAGATAACCGTGAAAATCGGACCTATATCACCTTAATAATTTTATTCAACTCTATTCTTACATGAAAAACAAAGAAAAAAATTGGAGCAGTTTTAGAGAGAAGTTTTAAAATGTCCGGGGGACTTCATGCAAAGTACCTCCCAAAATTAATGAATGTTTTTCAAAACCGCAGAACATCGACTCAGGCAAGATAGATGTTTTTTCAACTTGGAAAAATCGTACGCATAGTTTAGACGCTAGTGTTTTTCACATACACCGGAGGGACGGACAGAAGGACGGACGGACGTTTTGCTTTCAATTGCGTTTTCGGTATCAAGGACCCACAAAACAGGGATTCTGGCTACACCATGTGTTATGGGATTTTTCTTCTTAATTTAGCAACTGGATTTATCCACTTTTTCGTTATCATGGCCCGGCAACGAATTTGTTTCTGCCGAAAATTCGCCATATTTTCGCGCAACCTTACGTAACTTTCCCTATACTACGTACATTACTTCGTGTATACGTACCTATACGGGAAAGTAAAAATAGACTGGTGAAGGTGGCACGAGACAGAATAGCGAAAGTAAGGCGAAGAGTGGAACGACAAGAATACGATGGAAGGATACTTTGTAAAATTGCGTCAGAGCGAACAATGCAAAATATTAATTTATGAAAGTGATTAAATGAAATGTCAATTGTTTGAAATCAAATCTCCTTTGCAGGCTAAAGCCTAAAATAGAAGAAGAAGAGGTTAGCGTGACATAAAGATAGGAACACGTCTGTGAATGGCATGCGATATAAAAGTGGTAATTGTTTTGAATTACTAAAAGCCCACACAAATGTTGGCATTGGTGGGAAGGTCATGGCCCCGACATCCAGAGAGAGAAAGAAAGAGTGTGTGTGTGTGTGTGTGTGTGTGTGTGTGTGTGTGTGTGAGAGAGAGAGAGAGAGAAGAGCACTCAGCGTTAGTTGGTGGTCTTTTGTCGTATCGATAGGAATACGAGAAAACA
This sequence comes from Acheta domesticus, assembly GCA_031308135.1. Classification (NCBI taxonomy): domain Eukaryota; kingdom Metazoa; phylum Arthropoda; class Insecta; order Orthoptera; family Gryllidae; genus Acheta; species Acheta domesticus. Next base: position 54,221,823 of record JAHLJT010004567.1, read on the forward strand.
AGATAAGGGAGTTTCTTCTAGAAGCACCAGCTTTCCTTCTTCTATCAGCGTATCTTCTTCCTCAAATATAGTGAGAGCAATGATGGTGTTAGCCACCACTAGCAGTTTTCTTTGATAAAAATATCTCATTCTTCTTCAATAGGATGAACTGTAAGTTACTCTGAGAAGCACGTACTTTTGAGAATTATGAATTTGGGGATGGGGAATTTGGGGGAATTTGTCATGGGGAGAAACACACCAACTAGTGAAGCGTCTTTGAGACTAGCAGAGCAACTGTGTGTATGCAACCTACATCTCAAGTCTATCTATGGCTTCTAGAGGCACCTCTGGCTCTCATTTTAGGTCACGGAGCATCCGCTCGTGCCAGTGCAGAAAATACCGTTAGTTGTTGCATGAAATCCAAACATTCAGAGAGAAAGAGAGAGAGGATGTGACGGCGGCCAACCAAGGAAAGCTTTAAATTTCCGACGCTTGATGAATCGAAATCCCATTGCTTTATAAAGTAATACAAGACCTAAATTTAAAGTAAGTAATTGAAATTTAAAGAATTGAAGTAATTGAAGTTTAAAATTGAAGTAACTGAAACAATTGCATCCCTCATGCCAGAAGACAGATAAGGTTTCACAAATGCGTTCAATTACATATGCATTTACAATATATACGGAAAAGGGAAAATATATACGGAATATATATTTTCAATTTTATGTAGAGGTTTTTGAAGAGTTTGCGGAAGTAACAAAATAAGCCATAACAAAATAAGTGGCTAGTCACAGCAAGAATGCCACGTTTCGTAAATGTTAAAATCTTGATTTTGGTGAAAGTATAACCTACTTTGGTTCGTATTTCATATATAGTATATATTGTTCATTTGTATGAAGGACTTGGCGAAGTAAAAAATTATTGTTATTACCTTCTCGCATAATTCACAGGTAGTTGATAGAAAGCCCTGTAATGCCGCGAGAAACTGCGATTTTTTGACAGAAAAAAAAGTATTGCTCGGCCCTGGTAACGAAAAATTGGAAAAAGCTTGTTCTTGCACGTTGTAAATTACTTCCTACTTCCCGTTGTGAAGTCAGAATAATTTTTTTGTAAGTCCTTGATACTGAAAAATTGGCAAAATCTCTGCTCGTCTGTCTGCCCGCCTACCCATCCGTCTACGAACAACGCTAACGTCTAAACAGTAAGTATAATTTTCTCCAAAAAAGATATTCCCCAATGGGTGGTATTTTAATCCCTCGAATTTGAAACCGATGTTGAATTTTTGGAGGTATTTTACAAGAAGTCTCAAGGACATTTTCAATTTTTTCTCAAAAATTGCTTCACTTTGTTTTATTAAACTTTGCCCTCAGATAGCGTAAAGGACCTTTAGAAAAATGGCGCAGATCTCAATTTCGGTGAAATATCAGAATTTTCGAAACTTGCGAAAGTTTAACACGTTTTTGGCGTTTCCTTGGCAATTACAGTATTGAAGATCAAAATTTTTCTTCGGAATAAAATATGTTCTTCAAAATTAGATCATTAAATGAGGACATTATTAGAACAAGAAAGGTATTCGGTTAATTTTGCGTGAAATAAAGACAATTTCCAAAGAAAGATTTTCCCAAAAACTGCTCCAATTTTTTTTTTGTACGTATAGTACTAGAAGCACTAAATAACATGGCATAAACGCCTTTTTTATGAATTCCTAAGATTTAAAAAATGCACAAATGTAATTTATATGCGACTCATGTAGTTAACATTTACACTACGGGGACGTTTTACATATTAATGAATGTGTGAGATAAATTATTTCTTATAAAGATTTCTGTGAAATTGAGCTCAAAATTGCGCATATTCAGAAACGCTCAAAAGACATTTTCTTAAGAACGGCTCCAAGTTTTTTTCAATGAAAATTGGTCTAAGTGACTAGTTTCCCTCTTCTATGATATTATTAAAAAGATATTTCAGTTCTACTTTTAGGGGGCCGAAAAACTGAGAAAATGTGAAAAAGTCCTTTTGGCGCTGATGGGCAGCAGCTGGGAAGAGGATGGGGTAATACCAAAAAGCTAGCCTAGACTAATGTTATTAGAAAAACTAACTAGTGCGAGAAAGTCTGTGCCATTCTGTAGCACCACTAGGTACTAATATTATCATTATCAATTCATCACTTACCATCAATTATTCCCCATTCTTTGTATTAAGTGAAGGAATTTAAAAAATCAAAAGCTCTTTGTTCGTACACATTCATTCATACATCATTCGTTTCGGATTCTGTGTCATGGCAATTTCTTACTTAGAGCTAAGAACGCATCAGGTTGATGAAGAAACAACATCTGCATTCTATTAGTTTCCCAGTTAAGGACCTTGAAGATCCTCGCCATTTCTTTCCTAAAGGCTCTGAGCAATGCACTCGCCTGTTGGCGAAGCGACAACCTAATCTAAATTCATCCTTTGCCTGTGATTTGCTGGTCCCTAGAATTCTGATGGTTCTGATCACTGCTTTCTCAAGCGCTCTGGGCGAGGTACTCACCGGGCATGCGAAAACACTACGAATCCTCTACGCGGATACTATGCTTCTCAGCCTCTGGTGCCCTGGTCTAGAGAGTGCTGTTGATTCTTGACTTGCGGATGACGAGTAATGTAGTCAGAACTGATTACTTTCCACCTTTGGGTACCAGGTTCAAATCCCGATCGACCCGTGTGAAATTTGTGGAAAGCAAAGCAGGTTCGCGACAGGTTATCTTTGCTCCTCATTCCACCATCACACCATCGTCATTCATTTCATTTCGTATTAACAGCATCATCACTCATCCCTCATCTATCAAATCCATTTATCACCATCGAGATAGGCTAGGTTCTGAGCGAGGAACGTCCAGCGTCCAGTTTTGTCCAGCGTTTGCAAAGAAATATAGGAACCAAGTTCTCACCCTGTTGGGGATGTCTACTCCTTCGCCCGCATTCATGCTACGTCACTCGACTCCATGATTTTTACCATTGCTCGCCAAGGACTCTGCAGCGTGAGCGAGGTGGAGCTCTAGAAGCGAGGTAGTCACCCGATTTCCAAAGACATTGCCCCCATCGTCTGCATTCATGCTACGTTACTAGTCTACAACCTCATCAACTTCGCCAAGGGCCCCGTAGCACGAGCGAGAAGGAACTTTGAGACAGAGGTACTCACCGTGTGGGAGAAAATTACGTCACTAGTCTTCAACTTGACTACTGTACTCCAAGGGCCGTGCGGCGTGGGCGAGGTACTCACCGACTGGGGGAAGACTTTATCCCATTCTATTCACGCTACGTCGGTGGTCCCCACCAGCGGACGCCGTGGGGCGTGCGGCGTGGGCGTGGCACTCACCGAGTGGGGGAAGACTTTATCCCATTCTATTCACGCTACGTCACTGGTCCTGACCAACGGACGCCGTGGGCCGTGCGGCGTGGGCGAGGTACTCACCGAGTGGACGAAGACTTTATCCCATTCTATTCACGCTACGTCACTGGTCCCCACCAGCGGACGCCGTGGGCCGTGCGGCGTGGGCGTGGCACTCACCGAGTGGGGGAGGACTTTATCCCATTCTATTCACGCTACGTCACTGGTCCTGACTAGCGGACGCCGTGGGCGAGGTACTCACCGAGTAGGGGAGGACTTTACCCCATTCTATTCGCGCTACGTCGCTGGTCCTGAGCAGGCGTGGGCGCGGAACTCACCGGGTTGGCGAAGCAGTGCGGCGGGCGCAGCGCGAGCGAGGCGGCCGCCACCTCGCCGCCGGGCAGCCCCGCCTGGTAGACGAGCAGCGCGGCGGCGGGCACCATGCGCGCCGACACCTTGAGCGAGAGCAGCAGGCGGCGCGGCGCGGGCGCCCCGGCGTCGCCCAGCGAGTGCGGGTGCTGCGCCTCGGCCGCCGCCGCCTCCTGCACGGGCGCCACGCCCGCCTGCACGATGTCCCCGCGCGCCGTCACCTGCGCACCGCGCACGCACAACAGCAAGGATGAACCTTCTATGCGAACATTTAGCAATCTTTTATACCTAACACACCGCCTCTTTAAGAATAGTTTGTGTTTCATTGATTGATTAATGATGCCGGGCGCCTCAACTGCAAAGGTTTTTAATCCAGCCTGTGGAGGGCATATTTTAGATCAGGAGTGTCCAGCTTACAAGACCTCAAAGGCCACAACTAAAATCTTTTAATATCGTTGTGGGCCATATTTTCATTACTCGGGCGATCCCCACGTGACCCCGTTTTTTTGATCTCGGCAGTTTGGCCTGGTACTCTGAAAAGGGGGGGGGTATGGTACTCTGCGTTATATAATGCCGTGCCTTGCACTACGCAGTGACACACATTGAAGTGATTTTGAATTTCTGAATTTATTATAAAAATGTCCTTAAATATTAAATTCACCTATTTTTACATTAAGAGGGTGTTGACCCCGACAGGACGCGTACTGTTCTCACTCGTCACGGATGCAAGGGACAAGGGACAAGAGACAAGGGACTACGTTGGACTAATAATCTTTCGCGGGCCACATGCGTCCCGCGCGCCGCCCGTTGGACAGAGCTGTTTTAGATGGAGGTGATCTTCCTCCACTGGATGGCGAGATGCAGCGCCGACCTACCGTCCGCTTGCGGGGACTTCCCCGACGAGGTATCCCCCACCAACGGGGAACCGCCCCAGTCGGGACAAGCTTTAAGCTCCCCACTAGTCTCCCGGCATCTATAGTCGTGTTGTGCCTGTGTGTGTAACTAAGAGTGAAGATAGGACACGGAAAAGGAAGGAAAGATCGCACGCGGAACGTGGCGCGTTTATTAGGATACTGCTCCGGCACTCGTCTGGTGTTGATCGGAGAAACCACAGAAAACTACCAATCAGAGCAGACGATCGCTAGAATTCTCCTCCAGACAGCGACTAAATTCGATCTAGCTGACAAGCTCGTGTCGAAAATCCTGCCACCAAACCGAACTCGAACTTAGGATCTTCCGGTTGGAGGCACTGTGGGGACATCAGTTGGTGACCTGAGCCACCTCTCCTGGTATGAATAGTTTATGTAGGTTATGCTATGGGAATGAGTGTGAATAGTCAAGCAGGAGTATTACGCCAGCGTCGCTAGTAATGCACTGTGTGTGGTGTTTTAAATTATAAAAGCACGCTCTGTTAGACAAAACTTCAAACGAGAGTTTAAAATATTGGTTGCGTATATATCACAGCCTACACATGATGATGGTCGGCTATGCAGCTTCGTCTCATACTTATTACTTTATAAAACCCTTTCTAATAGCTTCGTGTAGTTTTTCAGTTCTGGATGCTGTCTGCAGATTATCTGAGGTGGAAGTGAATTCTTCAATATAGTAACACTTGTAAGACAATGAATATCTTTTAATTAAAAATTAGGTTTCTGTTTTAACATCACATTACAGAATCCTTCTGAAACTATGAAGTATTTGTTGAGTTTTAATAAATTAAAAATGTTTAACACTGTAATTACCGTTTGAATAACCAATGAACAATTCAGAAGTATACTAGATGTTATGGGAAACTAACAGGAAATAGCAGAAGAAACTCTTACAAGTTTAATTCTTTTTTAGGAATAGGGGTTTCACGTTCAGAACGTTATATAATGTTGCATTCATTACGTAAACGTAGTTTATCTTTACGTGCATTCAATTTATAAGTAAAAAAACAGATTTTCCTTCATCACTCATATTCGTACATGAAAAACAAACTGTATCACACTGACGTAGTTTTCGAACAGAATCCTTTTTGCGATTGCAAATCCTTACAACTTGAGCTCATTTACAACCCGTGAAGTGCCTCCTTCATCTCGTACTCACCAAGCATAACAAAACAGCTGTTCGGCTTTTGCTAGAACAACCTAATGACCATAATCACGCCGTTATACGGAAAGAGAGAAAAAATTATCGCTCGCGGCGTTACTTAAGCCTCTTCATTAACAGGCGAGCCCGGATCTCCGACGAGGCCTAAACGGCTTCGCAGCAAGGACGCCTCATTTCTAGAACTCAACACTTCGCTTAGTAGAAATATGAAGCGATTCTAAAAACGTTTCGTAAACTCCGAGTCTATTTTAGTATATATCTCTGGGGTTTCAGACGGTTCTTTATTTCTTGTTCTCCAGTTCATTTCTGCCGTGAGATCGTTATTAGTAGGCTTTCATTAAAACAAATGGGATGTGTTTATGATAGTACATTTCCTGAATAAGATAAAACATTCAGTTTTTATGCTGAGGAAAATAGTACTTGAATGAGTATGGATGATAAATTTATACTTATGTATTTTACAAACGTGACTTTTCAGATGGTAAGTACAGAAACCCTCCTAATTTTCAATTTATTTCTATTTATTAAATGCTGAAAAATCGTCTTTCTGATCTAATGTGATTATGATAACAAGGAAAAATTGCTATTATATTACGGGAAGGCGGACATTACGTCATGAGGTTTAGGACAAATGCCAGCTAATAGAATGTATCTTGAGACTGTGCAAGTTGGAGTAGAGACTTCCGCGATGGTTCAAGATGGAAATTGTGCACATATTTCGATGACTTAAATAAATTGGCAAGATTTAGAGACGGTGTTCGAAATATTAATTTTTAACGTAAGTCAATACAGAACAAAGCTAGGAAACACTGAAGTCTGGAAGAAAGTGAAATAAATATAATCATTTCAACTTGTCAATTGTTTTATGCTGTCATTAAAACCTCAACAATCTTTATCTCTTTTAAAATGTTCGATATAAATAAGGAGTCTTACATATATTTTCACACTAAAATTTTAAGAATTGCATATCACACACACCTCGTCAGACTTTTACAGTTGGAGTTATTTTCATTCTCAAATCAATTTTCGTTGAATCATAAAATCCAGTAGCCCATTTTATTTGATTTTCCTTCCGTCCCACAAACAGTTCCAAACTTTCATTAAAAACATATCGAAATTCCGAAAGTGTAGTTTTCTTGTTGTTTTATGTTTTTGTGCATTTACAACTATTTTCTTGTGTACATGAATTTGATATGAATATTTCACGTTATGGATACTTGCCTTACACCAATATAATATAATATGTTTGCAATACTGCATACATTCAATACATTAGTTCTCAAAAATTCGGGAATAGGAACACGTTCATGATGAATAGCTGTACTTATCTTTCGGAATCGGATATCTAGGACAAAAATTGCCCATTGGCGGAAACACGGCACTCACCAGGTAGCGCAGCTGCGGGGGCGTAGGTCCGGTGTAGTAGACGGAGAATTCGTGCGGCGCCCCGCAGCGCGGACCCGCGGGATCGTCGTCCACTATCTCGAGGAAGTGCTTCGAGGGCGAGTACCAGGCGTGCACGTCGAAGAAGGCGGACGGCTGGTCCATGAGCACGCGCCAGCGGGTGCCCGGCGCGTAGTACTTGGTGGGGAAGTCCACGGCGGTGGCCTGCAACACAGCACCCGCTCACCGCTCACGTTCGCCTCCCAGGCGGTTGATCGGAGTGACTTTGGAGCAGCTTAGGAGGAGGGAGGGCGGGGAGGCAGGGAGGAGGAGTCATGGCGGAGAGCACACAAGTGTCGAAGGAGATGCCTCACGAGAACATCCGTCGTGTTCACACTCTAAACCTGCGCCCATCAGAATGCTGCGTCGGGAGTGATGAGCACTTTTCAGCGGCCGAAGCAACCAGCGCGAGGAAAGGAAAAAACTCTGAGGACGGAGATCGGCAAAAAATAAAACAAATCGCACTTATGCTCCATTGTGCCTGCCATTTTTGTAACCCAATTAGATTTAAAACTCTTAATTTTACGTTGAGTAATTTGACGTTGAGTAATTGCAGTCCTCATTTAGACTTTCTGCACCGGAGCCTCTGAAGATTTAGCTAAGCCACTGAATTTTCTAATGGATGAAAATTAGTTTTAAAGTGCGGATATCTAATGTAAAGTTGGGCAGAGCATGAAATTCACCTGGTTTAAACCAGTACGTATAGAGATCACATGTGCATGAAGAAAATTTAAATAGAAAGTAGTACTACGTGAATATTGGACGAAGTATAAAATATGCCCTTGGAAAGCGTTGGTCTTAGTCAAAATATTAAAATCGAGAGGGATGAAAAGGCAGCCATTCTGCCGCAGCGCGTGGCGGGTTCGGCAACGGCAGCGTCTATCGCTTTGACCTCTGAAGCTCCGCGGCAGTCGCTCCGCCGAAATTTCTCACGGCTGTCTTGCCCCGCCGCCGCCGCCGCCACCCACTAAGATGCACGAGCAAACGACTCGCACTCAAGGGGGTGAAAACGTGGGTCCTGCATTAACGCTGCATAACACCGGCAAAACGTCCTTTCGCTATTTACATTTAGAGAAACTCTTGAAATGTTTTTCAGGAGAAGGCGAAATACTTCAAGAAATAACTTGGAAGGCAGAAAATTTAGTTACAGTTGCTTACAAGTATAAATACGTAGTACTAAAGAAAATGACAAAAACGATAAATCTTGAGGGGCGCGAAATTTGCAAAATACAATAATTTTAAATTACTGCGGTATTTATAACAATTTACTACATCCCTGTGATTGAATCGAGAAGTTCAAGCAAGAAGTTCTGGGGCAAGACACAAACTTTTTTGTGTGTATATTATTACTTATGGTCGAAGGGTTTGCTGCAAAAAGATTTTTCGGATAGAACGTTCCACAAGTCATAAAGAATAAAATGTGATGCTGTTGAAAGATCTCTAGCTAGAATTCAATAGTTCTCGCGGCGCGAATTTCAGTTTCACAGTTCGAGTGAGTTCGTTGTTACACAGTCGTGGAAGTTGTATTTGCAATATACAGCAATACCGAGACTTCACAGTATATGCTCTTCCCAACTTTACTTCAGATATCCGTCGCAATATACAGCAAATAAAGATTTCCTCTTTATTTCGTTTGTCGGCTCTCTAGATTTTGAGTGGTCGTCAGGGACAAAAATTTCAATAATTCTTGCATGGCGGTCACTTTTCAATATTTTTTAGATTTCTTTCCGATCTTTTTCAATAAACTCCAATTATTATTTTTTTACATAAACTATAAACAAAATCTCTGTCGTCTAATTACTGCAATGTATTTTCTTGACTTCACTTTTATTATTAATGAGGTGACATCAGAATGTACTGTAAACAGGACACTTAGCACCCTAAATGGGAACATGTTTGCTACACACATTCATTGTGCTTGTAAGTCGTACAAACTTCCCAACTTCCATATCGGGTTCTGTCATTTAATTAGTGAAAACTGCAGTATTATAACGTGTTTAAAGAATATATTCTGAAAGATCTCTAGATAGCGATGTGTATTAATTTATACTATGTTAACTGAAAATAATAAACTTATTAGAGCTCGAAATCATACCAAAGTCAATAGAGCTCCCGATTCGTCATTCTATTGCTGAAGACAAATCATTATTTGTCCAACATTCCGTGGGATTTTTGTAATACGCGCGAAAGAGGTCAATATATCAAGATAACTACTCTTGGTCGAATAATGAGAAAGACGTATTTGCAGGAGAATTATTTTTAGCTATTCTTAAGGTGGACCGTGCCAAAATTATTTGAAATACAAAATCAATTATGAAAAAAGTTTCCTCGACAAGGATCATATTCGAGCGCCTACATCTACACGCTAATAATCACGCCCACAAGTCAAGGACATATTCCATCCATGGCTAATAGGTACGTAACCACGAAACATCTTCACGCACCATTCTTGACGAGTTTTCAGGCAGCTGATTCTATCTGATGTGGTATATATTCTGACGTAAATATTGTTTGCGCACATAATACATAATGCATTACCGTAAGTCATTTTAATAGCGTAATTCAGTGCATCAAAGTAACGCCGCTTCGATTTTTTTGTTACGTCTTTTTTGCAACATGTCCCTTTAACCCTTTCTGGGAATTGACTGTATGTACTTCTGGGGTTATCCTCCGGTAAGTTTTTGCCGTTTGTTTCATAACGTCGCAGATAGTCAGTGCCTGTTATCCCTTTGGCCAGGGTCTCGGTGCCGCGCCGTTTGTAACCAGAGTTCCCAGACGGTCACCCATCCGGGAAAACGTAGTGTCTCAAATTGCTTAACGTCCGTGACTTCACGGAGCATAGTTAAGCGATTCAGCTAGCGACGTCAGCCTAAATTCCACTTCATTCGTCTGGCATAAAATGAAACGAGAAGATAAACTACAATAATCTGCCTTCTATACGCAAACGCATTTCTAACACAATAAATTTATTGTACATCTTTACCAATACTCTCTGAGAAATGAGATTTTATATGTAGTCTTAAATACTTAAATTTCTGTATTCATGCCACCATCAAAAGCATCCGCACCACCAAACAGAATTTTAACATTTGTCATTTCCTTGCCTTCCATTACAGAAAATGTGGCAATCGCGCAAATGTTTTCATACCTAAAGGATTTCTAAATGAAATAAAGAAAAGAATGTGTAGTCCTGTTTACATTGTGAGTGAATAACTAGTAAGTCTCTCCGTCTCGGAATATCGTGAATTGCGCGGCGTGACGATCCAAACATTACGCAAGTTATACAATCACGACTCGCAACAAATCTGCAACATTGCTATACTCTGTAAGATCAGCTGCAAGCCAACTGAACAAACATGACCTTTCCTTCACGTACAACAACTAAGAGACAAAAACAAATAGGCAGGGAAGAAGAGCAAAGCAAGATTATGACTGTTCCAACTCTCTCTCCCCTCTCCCCTCTCTCTTTCTCTCTCTCTCTCTCTCTCTCTCTCTCTCCTTTTCTTCGTCTCCTACATCACACATTCCTAGACCCCGCGTGACCGGAAACACATGCCGTTTTTCCTTATCTTTTGCATTCCACGTAAATTCTGAGAACGCTTTAATATGAAAATACTAACTGCTTAAAACTCAATGGCCAAGAATAGGAATCACTGCGTATGATCAAACACTTCTGAATTGTCCAAACAAATTCACGAACTGAGAAGAAACTTTGAGAACTGAACTGAACTGAACTAGAGTGAAGTAAATGCTTCAATGCTTCGCTTGATAGCATTCAAAATAACTTTGTGTCTCACCAATCACAGGCCCCAGAATTAATGCAAAGAAATATCCTGCCCTGGTGTCGTCCATAACTGAAAGCCCACGGTATTTTATTTCTTCCTAACGTAAGAAGAATTGACAAATGTATTATAATTTTTCAAGAATATACTTATATCAGAATGAACGGGTCTGGAATAATTGTCCATGGAATTTCTTCAAGCGAGTTTAATTGCACCTACCTTCCTCAGTGGATACAGAAAAAATTATTGATGAAGTCCGCAGTCGTCCTTCAAAATCTTTCATTTCTCATCTAATATAATATGCAACAGAATTTATCAAGTTCCCTGAAAAGTCGCAGAATGCACCATCATTACAAAAAAAAAATTTTGACAGGTCAGCCCTGTGCCAGATGCAAGAGTAAGGGCCCGCAACATGTCGGTCAGTGTTGAATGCTGGCCACATAAACTTCAGTCAACGCGGGGTAGGGGCAGAGAGAGTGTGTGTGTGTGTGTGGGGGGGGCAGAACAGCTGGTACATATGCGTTGATCGCGAAATGGGATCAACGCATCGTCAATCTGCTTTCGATAGGGCTCGCGAGATACCAACAAAACTCCCATTAGATTGTAGTAATCCTTCACTGTCACGAGATGAACGAAAGGGACACTATCATCCAATCGGGAGCTTCGTTAAGACTTAAATTGTTTATATTGAAGCAATATAATACTCCAATGTTTGGGTGGTATTAACCCACCCAAATAATAAAGTCTGTTCTGATATATCTTCCTATCACTAACACATTTCTCGTCCATACTTTACATTGGTCGTACAACATGGATCATTTCCTGATCAAGAAAATATATTACAGCAATAATTTATATAGGTCCTTAATGGTTCGAACGTCTATGAAGATCATTTGAAATGACCAAACATTTCAAAGGAAAAACGAGGTACGACTTTGTACAAAGACTATCCATTGTGATAAAATATATTTATATTCATCTAAACATAGTTATTGGTTAACCTGACTTTTTTGTAGACATTGTATTTTTAATACGCGACAACCTCTCTGAAAGAGGGTGATCATTCTTCCCTTAGTTCAGTTGCTGATCATCAGAAATGAATGTCTTTTTTTGTCAAGGCTCAATTCTCTAGTTCTTTGAAGTCTGAATTAGTACTAACGGTTGCTTTAACAAGGCGTTTTGTCATCTTTAAAAAAATATTTTGTTAAAATTCCTTTCCTAGCTTTAAAATTCCTTACTTAGCTTCCAGTTTACGAATACATTTTTGGGGTATTTTTTGGTAATTTTATGAGTAAATTTTGAATATTTTCTCTAGATGAAATCTTAAAAATTAGTGTACAACCTTACGTCAAAACTGTCTTTAAAAAGCCGTTGGCAATCATAATGAATGGATGGGTATCCCAGATTACGAAACACGCAATTGAGGCTCCACTTCACTCCTTTACTGCAGATTTATTAAAACGAAATGCATCACTGCACTAGAAAGCGAATACACAACACATGGTAAAAAAATATAGAAATTTATTATTTACACCCCAACCCCCCTTCCGGTCGCCATTCATGTCATTCCTGTCGCCCTGTATGTACTGACCCTCACTACACTGCATCACACTTGTCAATTGACATACAACCCAATTGGATATCAAGTTAGATTTTTTCAAATTGAAATGCCAATGCTTCTGGAGGTCCCTACACTGCCTGAAAGTACGAGTGCATTAATTAGAAGTTGGCAAAAGTAATAAAGTATGTTTACAAAAGATGTAAAGTCTTATTTTTTCGAAGTACGCATTGTTAATGCAGTTATACACATTTTTTCACTTGATTTTTGTGGGTGAATATTAGGTAGCATACTTTAAGTACTGCCTTGGCCTGGAGTGTATAACACTGTTAAAGCCCAGCTGCTAAAAGACGTCACGCGCGCAACAGCAAAAACAGAGAGCAGCTGGTCCGCGGCCATCACAGCGCCCCGCCCCCAGCGTTCGTCATTTACACTTCCCACATGCCGCACGCTGCAATATGTTGTACTCCGCTGCACTGCGGTGCGGTGCATACAGCACTATGAATGATTATTTCGCTCAGAAATTCGTTTATGAGGCACCTAATAAATTGAAAAGATGTTCAAAACAGGCAATATTATTTAATACAGCAATATCTACAGATACATTTCTATTTTCATGAACATGATGACAAAGACAAATTACACACACACACACACACACACACACATATATATATCTGCTTCTTAAAACCCCATTTGTATGTCGTTGCATGTGGTTGTAATACGACCAAACCCTAGCATTTTTTTCAGCATATAACTGGATTGCATGAAACTTCTAAAGGCGAAATATTCCAAACATTAACGGCGTAACATAAGGAAAAGAGTGAAAGTAAAAGAAACTCTCTACAATGTGAGGTCTTCCAAACTCAGGTCGGAGGTTCGGGGGTTTAGTAACCCGCAAACAATCGATTTCCCGAACATTTGCTAGCCGTACCCTCAACGAGTCGGTTCTTTGGCCGTAAGCCGAATGTGTGGAATTGCCTGAAGGAAATGACAAAAAGGTGGACAAAGAAATGCTTTTATAAATCGGTTGTATCTCCGAAAGTAAATTTTATTACGATATTGATTCTTCTTAATTCACGTCCCGGAACTAATTAATTCTGAAAAAAATAACGTTTGACTAAAATACGCGTATTTAAATTTCCTCCAGCGTTTATAACTGAATATAGTGTGTATTTCTTTAAGAGGTGTTTCTAAAGAAGAAATATGTTATATTTTAATATAATTCGAAGATATGGACGTATTTAAAACACTATACAAAAACTCACAAGAAACGTACGTGTTTGTATGTGTGTGATTCGCGTACGTATGTGCGTGCACGCTCTTGAATATACGAGTGGCGGTGTAGCGTATGTGAACGCGCGCGAATGTGCAATCTCAAATATAGTGACGTGTGTGTACTACACTAAATTCAGGCGCTATAGTGACGTGTGTGTGTGTACTACACTATATTCAGGGGCGTGCTCCACAACGAGTGGCTGTCCACCGGCACTCACCACGAGCGAGAGCAGCTGCACGTCGGGGTATACTTGAGTGTACGTGTGGTGGTGTAGCGTATGTGAGCGCGCGCGAATGTGCGAGCTCAAATATAGTGACGTGTACTACACTACATTCAGGGGCGTGCTCCACAACGAGTGGCTGTCCACCGGCACTCACCACGAGCGAGAGCAGCTGCACGTCGGGGTATACTTGAGTGTACGTGTGGTGGTGTAGCGTATGTGAGCGCGCGCGAATGTGCGAGCTCAAATATAGTGACGTGTACTACACTACATTCAGGGGCGTGCTCCACAACGAGTGGCTGTCCACCGGCACTCACCACGAGCGAGAGCAGCTGCACGTCGGGGCCCTGCGGCGGCACGCGGAAGTGCAGCACGCCGTCGGCGCCCGACGAGAAGTTGCGGCACTGCACCAGGCTGCGGCTCCACTCGCGGCGGCGCCGCGCCTTGAGGCACAGCTGCAGCGTGCGGTGGCGCGCCGCCGCGCCGTCGGGCAGCGTGGCGCGCAGGCGGCCGGCGTACGGCAGGCCCGGCTTGAAGTGGCGCGGGCTGTCGGGCAGGAAGGCCAGCCGCAGCGCCTGGTGCTCCACCGCCACCTCCAGCGACGCATTCTCCGCCGCGCCCGTCCCGGCCTCCGTCACCTGCGCCGCGCGCCGCGCCACACATACACACTGGGTCTCGCAATAAATGCGCTAGGGCATGTGAAGGGGTCAAAACTATCACTTTTAGCCAATGAACATGTAGTGGGGAATTTCGTAGAACAAGGTTATCCATATATCACGTTCTCCTGATTTTCAACAAAGTTCTTATGCACAGATGTCCGGCAGGTCACATTATGATTTCGTGAAGGAGATTTTTTTTGTACCTGCAGAACATCTGTGTATACTAGGTTGCATAACAACTAGGGGCAAATGCCACCTGCGTCAAATATGAAATTTCTCACTTGATGCTTATTGGCAAATAATTATCTGTTTAGATTCCTCTACATGCTCTAGAAGTTTGTAACATTTATTCTGAGGCACTTGCACAATGCAGTCAAAGAGATTCTGTGCATCTGCCAAACGAAATCCCGGCCCCAGCCACGGCTCCCGTTTCGGTCCTAGTTCATCCGGGTTTAGGAGATTCTAATATATACGTACTTGTTATGAGCCTTGATACTCTCATTCCGATCCACATTTGCGTGGTTTCAAGTATTTTCTCATAGCCAATTTGTATGACATGGTTAGTTGGTAAATGTGAACTGTGAACGTATTGATGGAAAGGCTAGTTCAGAGAGTTCGAAGGACTTCGATTTTCAGAATTCACCAGAAGGGTCATTGTGAGCCATTTCGCAGCGCTACATGGCCGAGGGCAATTGAAGCCGGTCTCAGGTCGCCCGGTGGCTTCCGAAACTCACAACTCTTCCCCCGTGCGTACCTTCCCCGTCTTCCCCCCGAGCGCTCGTCGGCTAAGACTACGGGTGTCGGTCAGCTGTTTTTCGCATAATGCAAAGCTCTGGTAACTTGGTTATACGAGATTTCCCACTACTTGCTCGTTACGAAAAAGTGATATTGCACTAGAAAGTTGTAACATTTATTTCCAAACATTCTGTGGTCAGCTGCTCATGGGCATGAATATAGCGAGGAATAGGATTTTCTCGCCGCGAATCCTTCGAATCCTCAAGGAGTTTGAGCTACAAAATCGAATCTTAACGATTTTAATTGAATACATATTTCAAAATTTATTTCTGTTCTAACAGATCAATGATTTTATATTTTCGTTGCTTTAATAGTTCAACTTATACAGTTTTGTGTAAATTTATTAATTCCCGTAGCATAACATGAATAGAATTTGCAAAATCCAGGGGTTCGAGAAACGTTAACGAATTGATTTCGAGAAAATTTATGACTTGCCCCCTTACTAAAAATAATTTGGTAAGAAATTGGACCAGTGCGAAGTTTCTGCTCATTTTATTTTTTTAAAGTGAAATTTAACTAAACATTTAAAACGGTATTATTTTATAGATTACGGCATACGAATTTTCGCGTCCAGAAAGGAACATGAAATCTGACTTTTAAGGACCTAGCACGCGTTGATTCCGATTTATGCTCAATGGTGACATGTTTTATGGGTTCCATGTGCCTGGTTTCTTTATGCCATAATCGGCAAAATTCTAAATTTTCCGTTTAAAATGTTTTAATCATGGGGAAGACCATTTTCTACAAAACAAAAGAACACTTACGGGTTTTGCGTCTATGGTGTTATATTGTATAAAAATTGCATATTTCATTAGCTTAGAAAGAGAATGGACACTTGTAAAAAAGTTATTTTCATGGGAACCATCAATAATTACAAGGCTGAAATAGACATGAATGGTCATTTGCCGTTGTAATTCAATGAATCCAACAAATGTCAAACATCCATTTATTTCAATCAAATCATACTTATAATCTGGTAGAAATAATTCCAGGGTTGACAGTTACATGACGCCAGTCAGCGACCTTGGCAATATGACACGTCCCAGTATACATAAACTGTGTGCCACCGTTGCACTTTTACAAGCAACTGTGTGGGAAATTTTCAACGCAGAGTCAACGTAGGTCAACCGACCGACGAAGTGGGTTCGTTAAAACTTCCGTTTGATCTTCATATTTCCTATGAAGTATTCCCTGTGAAGTTCACGCTTCCGAAGTTCAGATTTCCATTCGATCTTCGTATTTCCCTATGAAGTTCATGCAATGTCGATGGCAGCTGGCAAGTAAAGTAACCCAAAGAGGTCCTAGACGCAGGAAAAGGAATTCGACCTTGTTGCAAAAACGTACCCACTGCTAACGTACTTTTGTAGAAGTAGTCTTCCATTTCAATTGTAATTTGAGAGAGGTCTTGTAGAAAATAATAAAACCCGTTTTCTTTCGAAGTATCTTGCAGCGCTGCTGTAGTAATATCCTTTGTCATCAACGTATCCTGAGATTTCCATCGTGATATAGGTTTAACGGGTGGCCGCGAAGTCTCCTAAAGAAAAATCTCCCTCGGAATGAAGCTAATGGTCGTAATTTGATTGTTATGAGAATGCTCTTAATTTGTACATTAGCCGGATGATGTGGATAATGCTGTTTGCTAAACAATTAACGGATCATCTCGGACTTCTTCTGGTTAATGTTGGTATTATCCATAGGGTGCAGGATAAAGTAAGGTGATTCTCCGACTGTGAGGCGTCTTGTATGGTCATAAGAAGCATGTAAATAAGCGTTTTATATTATGCTTTGCACAAACTGAAAGATGTTTTAAGTAAATTGCTAAAGCCGAAGGCCTTAATCTTGTCGCCAACTCGGAAATGCCTAGCGAAGTGCCAACTCAGGTATTATGGGGTTAGTTTTGGTGCTATCGAGTAAAGAGAAATTTACGGCTGTCACAGCGAGATTCGAAACTACACATTGTCTCTCAAAAACCTTAAAATATACCACATGCACTTTTATCTACATATGTTTATTAATAATATCTGATATTCCTCACCATGCTAAATTTCTGTCCTAGCCACCCCATGTTGGTTAATGTCAACTTTACCTGGCTAAAATTCAAAGTATACTTCGAAGTGTTCGAATCTCAGACTTTATCCACCCATTTTGGTAACAATTTATTAGCTAAATTAGCCATATATGAACATCAGAAGTAACATGGACCGTGCGGTGAACCACTTGCCAAGTGATTTGAAAATTTTGAAGGTACATATTATTGATGTTGATCACGTCGATGATGGAAAATATTGAGTCATGAAGTACGTCCCTCGCCGGAGAATGGAGAAAATAGATAAACTAGTTCGGAGTTATTCCGGAAAGAAGAGTCTTAATCGATTGGCTCGTCACAACAAAACAAGAAATATTGTTTAGTTTTTCTAAAGAAGCTAAATGAAAATTTCTGCTCAGTTTTTCGTACAGACGTAAAAAGAGAATGATGAAGTTGACTACATTCTTGAAGGTGTTAAAAGTGATTTTTTCTCACAAAGAACGAAGAACACTTCTTGGGAGTGTAATAGAAAGACATAAGTCTGCGAAATGTTTTATCGGATCTTGTACTGACCGTGTAAAAATGACTCAAGACCAGAATCAGGAATCAGTGTTGACAAGAGTGTCGTGTTTCATTAGTATATATATAAAATAGTATAACATCTACCAGAGTTCGTTTTCAAATCTCACTCTGAGATACTTCTCGCAATTTTGTGTCAGAACAGTTTCACTATTCATATATTCTATGTTTTGGTTTAGAAAAGTAGTTGACAAGAAATGATATCAAATACGCTTTTACCGAGACTTATAGTTGACGGTGAAAGAAATGCCCCCATCATGTCATATGCCGATATACTTGTATAACTAGTATTTAAGATAACGTAGGTTATAAACACGACCCTATTACGATATTAGGAGTACAAAACAAAGTCGTTCAATTCTATCTACGAGTATAATAGAATCCAGAACAGTCGCACACACACACGGGAAGCAAGTAAAATAGGAACAACCAAAACTTTAAATAAGGTCATTAGTTTCAGCAAATTGCAATTTCGCTTCATGTCCTAGAGAGATGTCGATATTTCATTAAAAATATCTTAGGAATCGGGTATAGACAAATAATGACAACATCCTGAGACTAATGAGAAGATATCAAGAACGTCAATCGGTCTGAACTATTTCTGCAGTTCCTTTTCGATTTCGATCTCTTTTTGTAATTCTATTTCTATTTTTATCCTTGTGACAAGTGACCTCCACTCTGTCTGAAATATTTTCTACCAATCACACATACCGAGAACTTCGGTTACAAGTATTCGAGAAGCAGGGAGACATAGAGCTGTTTCCATGATCACAATTTTTGAATCATGTTAGCTGCAAAGCATATTCATGAGAAACTAGCTGAAGTATCCGGCGTTGCCCAGACATTTATTACAGTAAATTATTAGCCAGGAAGAGGAATTCCATTGATTCACGCTTTGCGGCGGGCCTACTTCTCTATCATTGTATTCTTCCTCCGCCCTGCCCCGCCCCTGTCTTGTGTGGCCACCTTTTTGCCTCCAACGGTTACACTAGCCCGCTCTAGCATCTATCCTGGTCGCAACCTGATACATTCACGATAGAATTGTATGGTATTTAAAATACGAGCCACTTCGGTGTCAGAGTGAGGAAACCATGGTAAGTGCCATTTTTGCCACACTCAACCGGCATGAGAAAGTGAAACAATCACTTAAGCAAATGGTTCCTTCAAAATTCGACAATTAGATTGAGTTTGATATCAGGGAACAGGTTATCGGAGTGACTCTGGAGTTAGGGTAATTTGCAAAATATGGCACTCGCCAGGTAGGCTTTCCTAAATTGATTTTGTTCGGCGGTTCTCTCGATTTTTTTGGCCTAATTAAGTGTACTATTATAGTATGTTCTACTAATCATTATAATGAATATTAGTGGGATAGTTTTATTTCGTCCCAGCATTTTTGACGGGTTACCCCCAAAAATGAATTAAAAAGTTGCAACGAAGCAACAAAGACCACTGCCCTACCAGCTTCTCACTATTTAGGGAGTAACGAATCCCAAGACGACAATAGAGCAACAGAGAAGTGTAATTCCCATCACAATCATTTTCAAATAATATTTTTATTGTGACTTCAAAGGTTATATTTGAGTATTTTCGAAATAATGATGGGTGTGTTTGTTAGTGAACGGAGATTATTGGTCAAAATTAAATCAATTAGGTAATTGGTTATATTCGGTTATTTAAATATTTAAGTAAAGCAAAATTAACTTTCTATGTTTCCAAAATATAAATGCTTTTTATAAAAATAATCCAAACGCCGATGAAAGGTACAGTGATTGAAAGTACTATCGTTCGTTGTATTGTGAATAGTATAATTACAGTAATAATGATCACGTATTTCCAAGGGGCCACGCAAGTGTCAGTTGGTTGAATATCAGTTGGTTCAATTGGAATTTTAAATTACAACACAATCAGGACAACATACGTCTGCACGCCTTCGATGTGAATGTACATTTAAAATACGAACAGAAAATTTTATTGTACTTAAAGAAAGTCGGGCATATTGAAAAGTTTTCAGAACGGATGAAAAGTTTATATCTTGCAATTTCCAACTAGAAGCAAATTTTAAGAGATAGATAAAAGTTCGAATAGAGTGTACCTGGGATACTCTTTGAAACGAGTGGTACTGAGTACGAAGGAGACTACAAAATTGCATAATACTACAGTGCTCGGAAGGTTGTGGCCTGTGTAATTTGTCCAATAAACACTCTGATAAAAGGGCCATTGAATTGATTAACCCATTGATTGATTAGTGAATTCGAGCGCGCGTACTGCTAAGGTAATTAATCCCGTAAGTGTAGTACACGTTTCCCATCCGTCAGTGGCGGTGATCTTCCCCTGCTGGATGGCGAGATCCGGTGCCGACCTGCCTGTCAGCTAGCGGGGTTTTGCCCAAACCAGGCATCTCCCGCCAACGGGACACTACCCCAGCCGGGACAAACTCTAAGCTCCCGACCAGTCTCCCGGCATGTGTGGTAATGTAGTGCGCATATGTTTAAGTGTGTGCAAGTAAGGGAAGAGGATAGGACAAGGAAGGGGAAGGAAAGATCGAGCGTTTGTTAGGGCGTTAGTAAAAATGTATATGAACCGAACTACTTTCTTTTTCTGGGCGGAATATTTTTCAATGGTTTTAAATACTTTATTACATAATTTTCTTAATAGAAAATTAAGAACCTTATGAGTAAAGTATGCTACTCTCTATATCAAGGATATCTACAATAGGTTCAGGCACGTCAGCGATTATTTGACATTCGTTTTTTCCAAATCATATTGGTAGATGTGGCATTCATTTCACCAACTTAACTTGTTCTGGCATTCTCTATTATTTTGTCATTCCTTCAATCAAAGAATATTCACATAAAAACAAATTATTTATGTTACTGGAATTCAAGATAAAGGCATTTCGATCTGCGTGAATCCACTTTTAATTTTGTCTACAACAGAATTCATTAGAATATTCTCAGGAGCTTTTCGACATCAATACTTACAACATTATTTTTAGTGACGTTATCACAATAAACTAAATAACGCGAGAAAAATTGTCCTAAACTCGAACTGCACTAATACTTCCGAGTCATCATTTGGCATAAACACTAAGGAGCTTCAAGCTGTGCACAAACTCTCTATAGAATAAATACAATTACAATGTGGCTGGCAGTTCGACCGCACGGTAATGCCAGTGCCTTAAAGCAATAGCGAATCCAAAATTTCAGCGCCAGCTCAGTGTTGTCACCGACAATTTTGTATTACTTGGCTCTACTATCACAGTAAATCACCTAAGCATCATTTCGAGAGTGAGGTTAATTGTGATGAAAGTGTATTGCGTGATCGAGAATAGCGTGTGATGTTAGTTTCTTTGTGAATGTTAACCGCATATCCTGTCATGGTAACAATATTGTAACCTGAGGGAACGCCTAGTACGCGTTCCCCTCAACACTCAAATGTCGCACCCTCGTAATCAGCTACTGACCTGAACGGAGTCTAGCCAACACCCAACGCCAAAACTTTTGTAAAGGCGTTCTCTGTAGACACTTTGCAGAAGCATTCTCTATGCAGATGTTTCAACCGAGACGTTCTCTGCCGAGACGTTCTCAACAGACGCGCCCTTTGCAGAGGTGTATACTACAGAGACAATATCTGTAGAGGAGTTCTCAGTGGAGGCGTTTTCTGCGGCGGCGGCGTTGACGCAGTGCGCTAGCGCTCTTACCTCTGCGTAGAGCCGCACGGCGGAGGGCGAGGTGTCCCAGTCGCGCAGGCCGAGCAGCGCCGCGGACACGTTGAAGGAGAAGCAGCCGTTGATCGGGGCGTCGGTGGTGGAGCCCTGGCGCGCGCCGGCCGCGCGCCACGCCGGCACGCGGGGCTCGGCGCGCGCCGCCACGCGCCCGCGCACGGGCTCCCCGTGCGTGTAGCGCGCGCACACGCGCCACGCCACGTGCGCCGCGTCCGCCAGCACGTAGCGCGGGCCCTCGATCGTCACCGCGAAGCGCGGCAGCACGTACTCGCGCACGGCGAAGGACGCGGAATGCTCCGTCGCGTCGTCGTCCAGGCGCACGCGCACCGTCCACGTTCCCTGCAACAGAAATACGCCCTTAGGCCGCCGCGCCCGCTTTCAACTGCCTTCGTGGATTCCCAGATGTTTTGCTAAGGTTCTCCGTTGCCGAGCTTAGGTATTTACATATTCATGCTCTCGCCTTGACATGATCACAGTGGAGTTTTGCTTTTCACGTCCACTGTATGAAGGATGGTAGGTAGGATCATAATGGGGGAATGATGATGACTATGATGCGATGATGAATACCATACCTAATTGCCTCACCGTAGGTGAGGAAGGAGAATTATGCTTTTGTGTCCTCCCTTTTCGCGGGCAGGTGATGGCACTACCGCTTCATTACGTCTTTCACTGGATAGATGGTGGGAGAAATGACACGAGGGATGAATCACTACATTAATGAATGGTATGAGGAATGAATGAGGTAGCGATTCAAATGAGACAAGCCCTCCTCGTGACAACTCCAATGGCTCACCCGGGTCTCTGCGTGCTTGGAAGCTGCGCCTAACCTCTCGTTCATCGAGGTGCGCCAGGTGTTAACAGAAGGAAAACCAATTACATCGCGGGTTTCTCCCAAGTTCTGCATTGTATTTTTGCATAATCTCCCAGTGTTGAAAAATCTCAATAAAGTATCCTGTTGTCATCTAATCTATGCCGTTTTTTTCAATACATTGTTATTTTTGAGTCCTAAAAGTATTTGACCATGAATGGAAATCACGTTGCTCTTATAAGATTTATGGACCGAAATAAATATTTTTTTAATAAGCAGTTCGGAGCTACCATGCGAATCCACGGGAAACGAACCGGGAGAAAATGAGTATTCATGCTGAGGGTAGACAAGAGTACTTATTTCATCCTCCTCTGTCTGTACTCTAAAACTTTGCAGGAGTTGTGAACATTTCCTTCCATTTTTCATACTATTTATTTTCAAGAGAAACTGCTTTACACTTCCCTTATCGAGCATGGAACAATTAGTACGAATGAGGTACGCAACCTCGAAGTCTATCGAAGATCGGATATTTTGTTTCACAATATATTTTAGCTTTCTGTTGCAGTTACTAATGCACTTAGAAATATACTTCAATACTCACAAATATTGAATGAATAAATCTTTAAAATACTTGAAAATAACTATAACATTTCGAACAACATAATCGCAAGCGGTTGTCACGTCAAATAAAATCCTGTGCGTGCATAAAATTGGGAGCGTGCGAGTTGCAATTATGTGTAATAAAGTGACAGGAAGGCCAAGTGGCGGGAGTATCAAAGCAGAGGCTCGCTTCGTATTAAGGACAGAGAGCAATTCACGAAAGCACCCGGATAATGAAACGTCACAAGCAATTTAAAGTGATAAATGTAATTCTCCATTACTGTCTTTTTGTACAATGACAAAAAATATACCATTGCTCGAGGCTCTACGTTCAGCAGTACAAGTCACGAAAGCATTTCAAAACTAAACTCCCATTTTCCGTTGTGTCTGTCAGATCATTCCTCAGGTATGATAATGAAGTGTTAATTCTTAATAAGTCAAAAACTGACAGTAACTTCAACACCAATAAAATTCTTAAAGAAAACTGAACTGGACAAAACAGACTCCTCTGTTCCAAAGACCTGGCAAAAACTTTGATGTGTTTACAACTCGTCTTTTAGCGATTGCGTCATCAAATTACCGCACCCAACCGGATGCTCTCTTCTTAAAGCCACCGGCTTCCTTCCCAGGAAATCCTTGGAAGGCCACGACTTTGCTCCGTTTGAGTTCTTACGGCATCTGTTTTAGGTGCTGATTCGGGAGAGGATACCACATCCTCTGACATCATACATGACGAATATTGGGTTTATGCTGTCCGTTATCGTACGTGTTGTTTTTCGACAACACCTCTGATAAAATATTTGTTACTTTCTAAAATCACGTACTAACACTTATTCGACAACACTACAGTAGTCGACTATGATTTAATTCATTCATAAATGAACTCTGTATCTTATATTTATTTCATTGGAAAATATGAATACATTAATTTAACATTTATGTTTGCATCACACATCTCTTACACAATAAATCCTGCTTAAATGTGATTTGAAAAATATACTGAATACGCAGGTCCTGTGACGCTGGGTTAAGACAGCAGCGCACAAGCCCTCGGACACCCGGTCTGGGGCAAATGCCGCGTAAGGCGTGATTGTTTTTAAGTTGTGTTTGTGGCGCGGGCGACACTTCCAGTTCTTCATATATCACATCTACACTTTATTTCTTCTCTAATTCCCAGACCTTATACTCTTACTTAGCATTTCCTAACTCAATTGACCTAAATGGACTACGGTGGGACGGCACCAAGGTAACGGGCTCCCTGATAACGTATGAAAGTCTAAGCACGGAGATGGACCCACGAGCCACTTAAGACATGTAAGTAAAATGTAAGATCTAGATCGATATGGCCCAATGGTTCCCTCGTCGTGAGGGTTGGGGGGTAAAGTGAGTGATCATGACAGGTAGGTTGGCGTGGATGAAAAATACCTGCGCAAATCCGCAATGCTTCTTTCGATTTGGCTCCACCCTTCGGCATTTATCAGGGACCCGAGAGACCGCTCGCCGAAACCCAAGTAGTGTGGGTGTATTGCTTTCTATTGGTCGAGCGCCAAAATTCGGTGATCGCCCTGCCCGCAACGTTCTGCCGTTTTGGTCCACAAAAGGAAGCGTACATTTGTCGAGCACCCCGGCTACTCGGGATTGGGCGAGCGGTCACTCGCTATTCGCCGAATGCCGAATGTATGGTGCCGCCTTAGACCCGATTTTCACGCTCCCTTTTGACGAACGATTTCAAGAGTTTTAGCAAACGCGCGCATGCGCACACTGTCCCTGACGCCCTGAAAGACGTTGCACACATGCGAGCGTTCTCTAACAGTCCAGAAGTCGTTCGTCAAAATGAGACGTGTAAAACGGGCCTTAAAAGCAGAGGGTACCATGTATAGGCCTACTGCCCGTCTTAAATTTGCCACTATTGATGTAGCTTTTCTAGAGAATGCTCAACTAGAAAATGTTGATATTTCGCACACTCAAAGACACAACCTTTGTTGTTATTTTGAAATTTTTTTAGTCGATTAAAAAATAATTAGTATTTTTGCAATAAAAACTTTAACCCTATTTTTTCGCGTTTTTGGACAAACATTATTTTTTATATTTTTTATTATTGAAGAATGTTATATAAAAATATCAGTTTATTGTCAATACTATAAAGAACTTTTCCTGTAACATTTTAAATAAATTGCGAATAAAAGTTTCTGAGAAAAAGTACATTCATTACAAAAGAAATATGGCATATGAAATTTTCGGCAAACGTCATTTGAAACACGACTGCAATTGCCACTGCTCTTCTAGAGATTTCTGCTCCGTATTCTGGATCATTTTTCTACTGAAAAAAATATCCAATGCTACCAATGTATGAACAAGAACCTATTTTAATTACACATTAACAACTCAACATGCTTTAAAATGATAAAAAAATCCTTACTTGTTTGCCGTGTCAAAAAAGATGCGCACTTCGACATGTAAATAAGAATTAAAGGGACTTCCAGGAGATAAGAAAATTATTAATGTACAGTAACCCTCGTTAGTACGAACTCGCTTAACACGAATTTCGCTGTGACACGAACAAAACTTCGGTCCAGGTAAGTGATTACGGTGATATGTACATTTATAATACGTGGTTAATACGAATTTTTAAAACACGAATTCGGATTATTTCGGTTCCTTGGAATTCGTGTTAATGAGGGTTTACTGTATTTGGAAAAAACAAAGTTTGAGCTATTTATTTAGCCAAATAACGAACAAAATCGACCATTTGCCTCGTTTCATGGCACCCTCTCCCTTGCGCGCGCCGCGCCGCGTGGGCGGGTGGGCTTCACCTGCGGCGGCTCGGGCGCCAGCTGGAAGTCGAGCTCGACGAGGCCCAGCTGCGACTTGGGGCGCGGCCACTGCGCCAGGCGCACCTCGGCGGGCGACAGCAGCCACGCGGCCGCCACGGCGCCGTCCACGGGCGTCAGGTCGTGGCGCAGCGTGAGCACGCGCGCGCGCACGCGCTGCCCGGGCCGGTAGGCGGCGCGGTCCGTCTGCACGAACACCAGCAGCGGCGCCGCCTGCACGCGCACCTCGCGCACCGCGCTCACCTGCAACGCGCACGCGCACGGGCCCACCGCCGACTCAATCAGTGGGTGGTCCAAGCATTTCCAAATTCTCTAAAGCCTGTTTTACTCGGTCATTTTTTCATCCTTTTTTCATAATTTTCTGTACAGAAAGTGGATGGAAAACGGACGTTCGTTTGAGAGCGTAGGCTTCCGCGGCCGGAGTCATATTAAGTTGGCTGTCCGGGTGACGCCGCGTCCATGGACGTTCGTTTCTACGCGTTATGCTTCGATGCCGAAACTGGATGAACATGATTCCAGCGTTTCACACGGTCATTTCTGGTTTGTGTACGTAATCGTGATGAAAATACTTCCTCCGGACGCCGCAAAAGCACTGAAGATCAAACATTTCAACATCGCATCTATGATAACAAATTAGGTTAGGTTAGAGCTGACTACGGAACGTGACGACATTCGAACAAACTACATAATTTATTTTTCACTACATAATCACTTCACATTACAATTCAACACACCAGAACGCTCTCGAAACTGTGCAAAAGGAACAAATCGCACCACGCGCATAACAAACCAGAGAAAGTTTCGGAAAGTGACGCCAGGAGCGCGGTAGTCAAACTGGATGAAATCTGTACTGAAAAATGAAGCATTCTTCATTTTTTCGTACAAATTACATCTAGTCTGATCGGTCCCTTTTCTGTACCAGCGAAAAAGGATAAAAAAATTATCGTGTAAAACAGGATTAAGAGCTAATGTAGAAACTGGAAAGTGGACAGCAATATACCGTCATAAATATCATTTAAGTATTGTAAATAAAATTTAATCTAACCTTGTAATTAGAAAGAGCTTCGTGTACCTATTTATATATTAAATTTAATGCATAAGTTAGAAACAGTGTAGATTTAACGTAGGAATTCTCCCGTTTACTCTGCCTCTCGTTGTTCATATTGTGTATTCATAATCACCAGTTCATCATGATCATTCATTCATTCATTCATTCCAGATTACGACCATAAAGCTTTGACTCTTGCATCCTAATGTGCATATAAACATTAAATTTAATGTTCGTTGATGATAAGTACTTTAATGTACATTTCGTCAAAGTAATGCGGAAATTTCTGACAGTGTAACGTCTCGTGACTTCAAAAGTTCGTGCTTCATAAAACTATGTCGGAGCGGTTCAAAAAAAGTTGTTATGTACATGATACATAAGTGGTGAAAATTTCATACAGTTATGTGCAATAGTTTCTGAGAAAAAGGTACAAAAAGACAAAAAATAATAATTTTCGGGAAATGCAGGATTTATGACAATACTCCAAGACAATCCTGGTGCACATTCTGGGTCTTCAGCATCTTCCTCATCATTCTCTGAACTTTTCCTCTTCGTTCCAACAATCTTACCTCTTTTCAGCATTTTTCTACCTCCTCTTCTGTCTTTTGGGCCTGTGGCTAAGTAATAGTGTGGTGTGATAGTGCTTGTAGTGACTAAGACACTATAAGAAACTTGGGGCGACTAGACATTTAAATTAAGGGAATTTTCAAGCCCTTAGGAACAAAATATCTCGAAAATGTACATTGCACTACTTTATTAGAGTAATAAAGATTCAAAATAATACAAAATACCAAAATCGAAAATGTTGGCCCTGTGACAACCTCCCCGTAAATGCAATTCCCATTCCACCTGGGCTTCATTGTTGCTGGGAGTTGTCTTGTGACGAGGGGCGGAGACAAGCTGGACAGGACGAATGGGCAAAATGTAGACGGGACGAAACTAACGCTGAGCTGGGAAACGACAGCGAAGGGGTGAAAGAGACCCGAGAACATCAGGTCGTTGCAGCGCTGACGGAGCGGGAAGACTGTGACGGGACGTAATTCTGCCAGTGATGTACTATAAATATGATAAAAATGTTGAATAACTGTCGACCGACTTCTAAAGTGAATACGGTGGTGTACGACGCTGGTCAGAAAAATGCAACAAAAGGTTTTGGTAATAGTAGGTCCAGATAATTCTTCAGGAGACCAATTACAGTTCGAATCTCATAAACCTGTTCAAGAAAAATGACATTTTTATAAAGTGAATTTCTTCTTGAAATGGCATCCGTTCGAGCTTAATGGGAATACTGTTTTGAAATGTGGTGAGATCAATATGTGCCAATTATTTTGAAGAAATTAAGTAAAATTATTTTAAAAAATAGTGGATCCAAGGGGACATGATGTCTTTGCCCTCCGCCCGAAATTCTCCACTGTTCCGTTATATTTTGCCTTCTCTTATCTTTTTTTCCCGAGCCTCCACTGTGGAGACTTCCGGAGGCCTGAGAAACAAATGCATTAACATACGATTAACGCAATCAAATGGAAATGTGAGAATATGTGTTGCGAGTCTAGACTGAGGGAACCTGCTGTGGGTGATGCGCTGCTATAATCCCTATCTGATATGCTGGTTGCTGATAAGTGATTGCTTGGACGCTATTGTTTTCACATCCTAGACCCTGATACTTTAGTTCCTAAACCCAAGGTGGAGTTATTTTCCACAATTATTTCCTTTGAGTATACATCAATATTGAACGCATGAGTTAGCACAGTTTGATTTACTGACGCAATTACATTACAAGTCAATAATATCACACAAGGAAGTTAACGAGCGAAATGTCTACTTTGTTCTTGAGCGCTCTTTGCCGATTGGAATTGTTAAGATCTTGCTTTCACAATTGTGTGCTTTGGTCATTTGCTCCAAGAATTAATAAGGCGTGATGCCACAGAGATTGGTAATATACTAACAAGAACTATTAGACCATGACTCTGTTATCTAGTGCATTCGCCTTCTACTTGGATGCTATCAATAATTCGTGAATTTAGAGTGTTTGATGCATGCTTCTAAATTACCTAAAAAATGAACAAATGTCATAGTTACATTTCGAAGAAAATCCTGAGAAGACTGAGAATATATTTATGTATACGAGTATCTTTTTTACTTAGCGGTCTAGAAAAATGAATCATTACATGAAGCTTTGCCCTTGAACTCTATTTCTTAAATAGGCACTGCTGAATATCTTGTGACATATTCTTCAACTTTCGTAACTCAAATGCTCTTATCGACATTACATTAAGAGAACTTAACGATAATTGAATTATTTTTTTCAAGTTTCTTTGTCAAGACAAATATTTCTGTCTAGATGGAACTGCATCAAAATAAAGATGGGACAAGCATAGTAAAGATTTAGTTTCAATTACAGTGTTTTTATCCCAGAGCTTTCTGTTGTTTGTTATCAGCTTCCAACAAAGAAAGCTATTTATTTTTGAAATTAGTAATTTCATACAACCAGTAGTTACTTTACGAATTTTATCATCTGTATTGATATATGGAAAAAATGTATGTAAATAAAATTAAGAAAACCAGAATAAACAAAACATAAATACTTCGAATCAAATTATCCGAGAAATTAAACATTCACTCACTACAATGTGAGACATGCAAAGCAAAATGTTTGCATAACATGCGTCAATTGTAATGTCTGCAAACATTCTAGACATTGAGGCAAAAAGCAAGACTCAAACCAAACGTTGTGTGCGTGGAATGTCAAAAGTGCTGGAAACGGACCACATGTGGCGCTTTACGACTCTCTTGGAAGGGACAATAAGCGGAACCTCGTCGGATCGAGGCCAACCGTTAGGTCGCACTTCCTGCGTCCAGGGCGAACATCATCTGCTCGCTCCACGAGGAGGCGCCAGCGATTAGGATGCTAATGGTACGTTCCCGAGAACGTTAACGAATTTCTATTGAAGGTAATTAATTTAAGTTTTAAAATTCAATATTTGATGAAATTATTATTATTATTATTATTATTATTATTATTATTATTATTATTGCTAACTTTCATATTTTAATAATTGAAATGGGTTGAGAACAACAGGTTTCAGTAAATAAATTTGAGAGTGTCCATGTGTTTATTTTTATTGTGAACATACGATGATTTGCAAGTCTACGTTCGTAAATTTAGGCAATCTTAAACACATGAAATAGCCGAGAAAACGAAAGAGAATAAAAAGTTTCTTACATTAGAAAAGTAAATTACATCACGAAAAAGACAACCATAACAATTAAAAGAGCCATCTAAAGCTAGCAGCACCCACCTGGAAAATACAATTTCACAGAATTGGAAGACAACGAAAACGCATCCAAAATTAAAGGCTAATTAAAGTCTCTAGGCAAGAAACTATTAGAACACATATTTACCGAAAAACAGGGATGTTTAATGTAAAACAATTAACATACGTTATTTTGGGCTAATAAACACGAAAATTCAATAATTCTAGAAAAAATATGAAACCCAATCCGCAATACAAGGCTAATTAAAGTCTCTAGGAAAAAATATTCCACTCTTTATTTTCCACAAAGCATGGCTTTACAAAGAAAGAGCTAATATAGTACATTCTTATGAACTAATATTCATGTACACTCAAAAACCTCTGTAAGAATATAAAACCCAACCCAAAATTTAAAACTAATTAAAAGCTCTGGGAAAAAATTGCTATAACCCATATTTTCCAAACATTGGGGTTGTGCAAAGGAAAAAACTTCTCATGGTCTAATAAACATGAAAACTCAAAAATCAGAAAAATTGATTTTTTTGAATATTTTTGAAAATTTTGTGTTTTATAAAGTAAAACAGGTAACATATATCCTTATTATACAAAAAGCCCAAAAACGGGGAATGCTCGGCCATGGCTCGGCAAACCGAAACTATTCCTCGTCTTGTATTAATACTCAATAACTACTCAGAATTGTAAATAAAGTGCGTGACATCATTTAAAGATTTATAACTGAATGAAGTTATACTGAAAACATCGAAGCACAGGAATCAATCTGGTTGAAAAAGGCTTGAAAAGTTGGAATAAAGCTTAGAATTTCGAGCAGCAAGGATGCACGCCCATAATTAGATATGTATGGGATGCGGGTGTAGAAAAGTTAGAAAATTCTGTATAATCACTACGGGAAAAATAGGAAACCCCTAAACATTCTTTCATGACGTTGAGTTTTAATACTCAAAGACTATTGAAACGAGAGTGATTTCCAAAATTTGGAACAATGCCATCTCTATTCCCTGTAATCGTAGATTTGAACACGTTTCTGAAAATTTAACGACGTTTTTTATTTATTCCACAAGAACGTAAAATTCGGGAATAGAGCACATCATTAGTCTAAAATTAGTCTTTAATTTCGAATACGGTTAGGTTTATGGGCGCTGCTACCTTTGGATGAATAACTACAGAGCCTCCTCGCAAGCACGTGACGCAGAGGCCAGTGCGCATGCTCCCCCGGAGGCGCGGGGCCGGGCGGCCGCCGCTACTCACCACGTAGTCGTAGGCGTGGTCGAAGCGCGCCTGCACGAGGAGGCGCGCGCGCGCGGCGGGGGCGGGGGCGGCGGGCATGGCCAGCGGCACGCACGCCGCCTCCTCGGCCAGCACGCGATGCGTCGCCGCCGCCAGCCGCTCGTCCGAGTCGGCGTGCAGCACGTGCAGCTGCACGTGCGCCGGCCCCGACACGTTGAAGAAGGCCAGGCACACGCGCTCCGTGGAGCCGGCCAGCAGCCGCTTGGGCGCCGCGATCAGGAAGCCCCTGCGCAGCACAGCCCCGCCGCACACATGGGAGGCCATCTCTAGGGGGCCGGGTTTTTGTCTTTCCTTTTTACTTTGGAACAATGCCCTTTAGCATAGAAATTCATTTTATGTTACGACAAAACAAAATTACCCGTTTTTATATCATTTCTTCCCCTTTTCCCTTCATTTCGAGTAATAAATCATTTTTTACCTTCCTCCGTCACTTTTAAAGCATTTTTCACTGATTTCACCGATTTTCAAAACATTGTAATGGTACTTGCTTCAAATAATACTTGCGATATACTTACGAGAATTTTTAAACCTATTCGATTTCTTCGCTCAAATTGTAATGTAGAACACAATGCTTCGTTTCCCGCCCAGACGCTGCAAGGTAAGCACAATCCAGTTTGCTTGCGCATCTGCCATACTCATACCATGTTAACATTTTATACATAATTTTTGTAAATAATTTGTATAATTTATATTTCATGTATTCATGTAATTTTTCAGATAACTCTGATGATGACAGCTATGCTATTGAAAAGATCTTAAGCTTAAATATTCTATATTTGATACCGGACAAGACCTTTTATTTATTTATTATTGGACGATATCTACATCACCACAATTCTATTAAAACCGAGTGAGTATTTAGAGTGTCAGGGCGCGTCAACTACTAATACATTGGTTCCGTAAGTATAGTGCATTTATATCTCCGGAGAGGGTGGTGTTCCTCCCCCGCTCGCTGTCTACACGTCGGCTTGCGGGTTTCCTTCCCCAGGTACCATGGTGATTATACAAGGTATGAGGTGATTATACAAGGCTCAGCCATACGGCTTTTCAGTTGTTTGGAGCGAGCATTTTCAGACGAAAAATATACGAATGGGGTAGCAACGGCGACCTCCCTGTAACATTAAAATGGTTCAGTACGAGTATTTGAGTGGAGGAATAGATATTGTTGACTGGGATTAGGAGGAGTGTTTATTTCATTATCTTATATCAGCCCGATTACGGAGGAAGATGTGAAAGGGGAGTCGGTTTCTTAGTCGAAGTTCTGTGGGATGCTCTTTACCTAGATTGAAATGAGATGCACCGGTAACTGAGGGTAGATTTTGGAAGAATGTATGAGAAAGTTTAGTGATATATGTTAAAACAGTTCTATGGCTAGGTCTTTGTGGAGATTTGCATTGCTCATATACCAAGGAGCGTTAACTGCAATTCTGAGGATCTTATTTCGGAATATTTGAATTTTGTTCATTGTGATGGGGGCGGAGTTACACCAGACTGGACAAGCGTACGTGAGCAACGGACGTAAAATGGCTTTATAAATAAGGAGAGCAGAATGGAGTTTTAAAGTGGAGTGACGGTTAATTATTGGTCGTCTGTTGGCTTCATTCACCTTGTGATCTTTCCATGTCAGTCTGGTATCCATTGGAACGCCTAGATAACGGATGGGGGCGGTTGTGAAGTACCATGGTATTGTTGTTGAATCGAATTTTAGTGGGAGTGGAAAGTCTGGAAATCGAAGCGTGAAGACTTTCGATATGGACTTACTTGGATTTATCTTAATTTTCCACTTTCTACACATGTTTCAATAGTTGCGAGATGTCCCTGAATTACGTTTCTTGTAGTATTGAGATATTGGTCTGCGGCAAAAATGACAGTATGGTCTGCAAAAAGGGCTAATCAGTATTTATCAAATCACTAGATGGTGGTGTAGAACAAAATTAAATATTCATGTCAAATGCAACCCGCAGCACTCGCCAGGATTTTGGAATCTACTCAGTTAAACAACTCCTAAACGAGTGTCGTAGGGTAATAAAAACGAAAATTTTGAGGCCGAAGGTCTCAAAGAAACGTTTCTCACATATTAACATACAGGATGAGATTTTTTTAAGGTCGTATCAACATCAGCGACGACTATTTGGTTTAACTTTATGGTAACTGTGAAGATGACATGATATGGTGATGATAAGGACTGAAAGGGCGAACACAAATACTATATCATGTCGCCCGTCATTAGCGACCACTATTTGGTTTAACGTAATGGTAACTGTGAAGAAGACATGATAAGGTGATGATAAGGGGTGAAGGGACGAACACAAATACAACCAAGCCCGAGACGATCTCAGCCACCGCGTCAGCGAATAAGATCTTAAACATTCCATTTCATTTTTTATGGTCCGGCGCTTCTCGATATTACCCCACGGAGGGAGGGACAGGGAGAGGGACAGGAAGAGAGCGGGACAGAAACGGGGAGAGAGGGACAGGGTGAGAGGGACGGGGAAAGAGTGACTGGGAGAGAGAATGGGACAGAGAGAGACGGGGTGAGAAGGAAAGGGAGGAAAGACGGAGAGAAACGGGGCGACGGGGAAAGACGGGGAGAGGGAGACGGAGAAAGAGAGACAGAGAGAAAGGCAGAGGGAAGGAAAAAGAGAGATAAGAAGGGCAGAACAATGTCTGCCTGGTTAATTGATTGCAGATCAACATAAAAGGTTTTCATTGTACTCGTATAATACTTGCTTTTTATAAAATGGAATTCCAGAAATGTAATTGTAAATTCGAGCTACAGATATTTAAATGAATGAAGCAAGAATTGTTTCTACGTACTTTCAGTCATGGTGCTAACTCTTGAGGCGGCGCATTCTAATGGATGGAGCACGTCCAAGAAAGGGTATTCATGAATGACTAGTGGTGCTACAGAATGGCACAGACTTTCCCGTATTAGTTTTCTATTTCCTTAGGTCTGGGCTAGCTATTAGGAATTGCCACATACTCTTGCCAGCTGCCATATATCGCCGCCGAAAGTACGTTTTTTTTTTGACATTTTCTTAATTTTTCGGTTTCCTAAAGGTAGAAGGAAGTATTAATTTTAGATTATTAAAGAACACAAAAATATCGTCCTAAATGACCATTTTATTTTTAAAATTTTGTAGCCGTGTTTAAGAAAATGATGTTTAAGCGCTACTAAAAATGCGAAATTTGAAGCTCTTTTCCACACATAGACAATTTTTCAGTTTTCAAAAAACATCATTTCAAGTCGTTTAAAGCACTTACACTCACAAATATTATAATGTTTACAAATTACTGATAATGTGCATAGTTGGGAGTCCAAAGCTTTCGGGAGTTAATGTCTGCTGCTGCTACTGCTACTACTAAAGATGTGATAGATCTTTCAAAAAAAATTACATTTACTTAATTTTTGAAAAAAATAATACCCCAAAATAAACTTTACGTCATATTAAAGAGTGCAATTAGCACTATCCGTTCCGAAAGTGGGAAGAAAAAATTTGGAGTCATTTTTGAGAAAATGGCGTTTGAACATCTCTGAAAAAACGGAATTTTGAGCTAGTTTCAACAGAAAACGATTGAGTTTACGAGAAACTCTACTTGACATTATTTAAAGCACATATATTCATTAATACAATAACGTCAACAAATTGCCGCTAGAGTAAATATTAACAACGTGAGAGACAAGGCAAAGAAATTACATTTTTGCAAGTTTTGAAAAAACAAAAGAACAGATCAATATAGCGTTTATGTCATCTAATATGGCATATTAGTCACTATCCCTACCAAAAGTTTAAAGAAAATATTTGGAGCAGTTTTTGAGAAAATATTTTGTAATTCT
Source organism: Acheta domesticus (assembly GCA_031308135.1). Lineage (NCBI taxonomy): Eukaryota > Metazoa > Arthropoda > Insecta > Orthoptera > Gryllidae > Acheta > Acheta domesticus. The sequence goes on from JAHLJT010004567.1 coordinate 54,257,378, forward strand.
TTTAAATTGCACATATTGCACGCAATATTGCGTGAAAACTACTAAAATTTTCAAAAAAATGTACACGACCTTAAAGAATGAATTCACTATGAAGAACAAGATTCATTTGAAGGAAAAATCTTTATCTTCAATTTTGTAGTTCTAGGAAGAGGCCGAAAGAAATTCAAACTTTTGCAGTTTTCGAAAATTCAGAGTTAACAGTGAAAATCGAATGTATGCCACCTTAGTAAGTGCATTTTACTCTATTCCTGCAAGAAATTTAAAGAAAACATTTGGAGCAATTTTGAGAAAATTTCGAAAATGTACGGAGGAGCTTGATATAAAGTACCTCCAAAAATTAATGAATGTTTTTCAAAATCTCAGACCTTCGTCTCAAGTCAGATGGACAGGGGTTTCTTGAATTTGGAAAAAATTGCACGCAGGGTTTGGGCGTTAGTGTTGTTCATACACACCGGACAGACGGACAGACGGACAGACAGACGGACAGACAGACGGACAGACAGACAGACGGACAGACGGACAGACAGACGGACAGACGGACAGACAGACGGACAGACGGACAGACAGACGGACAGACAGACAGACGGACAGACGGACAGACAGACGGACGGACAGACGGACAGACAGACGGACAGACAGACAGACAGACAGACAGACAGACGGACAGACAGACGGACAGACGGACAGACGGACAGACAGACGGACGGACAGACAGACGGACAGACAGACGGACAGACAGACGGACAGACAGACGGACAGACAGACGGACAGACAGACGGACAGACAGACGGACAGACAGACGGACAGACAGACGGGCAGACAGACGGGCAGAGACAGACAGACGGGCAGAGACAGACAGACGGGCAGAGACAGACAGACGGGCAGAGACAGACAGACGGGCAGAGACAGACAGACGGGCAGAGACAGACAGACGGGCAGAGACAGACAGACGGGCAGAGACAGACAGACGGGCAGAGACAGACAGACGGGCAGAGACAGACAGACGGGCAGAGACAGACAGACGGGCAGAGACAGACAGACGGGCAGAGACAGACAGACGGGCAGAGACAGACAGACGGGCAGAGACAGACAGACGGGCAGAGACAGACAGACGGGCAGAGACAGACAGACGGGCAGAGACAGACAGACGGGCAGAGACAGACAGACGGGCAGAGACAGACAGACGGGCAGAGACAGACAGACGGGCAGAGACAGACAGACGGGCAGAGACAGACAGACGGGCAGAGACAGACAGACGGGCAGAGACAGACAGACGGGCAGAGACAGACAGACGGGCAGAGACAGACAGACGGGCAGAGACAGACAGACGGGCAGAGACAGACAGACGGGCAGAGACAGACAGACGGGCAGAGACAGACAGACGGGCAGAGACAGACAGACGGGCAGAGACAGACAGACGGGCAGAGACAGACAGACGGGCAGAGACAGACAGACGGGCAGAGACAGACAGACGGGCAGAGACAGACAGACGGGCAGAGACAGACAGACGGGCAGAGACAGACAGACGGGCAGAGACAGACAGACGGGCGGAGACAGACAGACGGGCGGAGACAGACAGACGGGCAGAGACAGACAGACGGGCAGAGACAGACAGACGGGCAGAGACAGACAGACGGGCAGAGACAGACAGACGGGCAGAGACAGACAGACGGGCAGAGACAGACAGACGGGCAGAGACAGACAGACGGGCAGAGACAGACAGACGGGCGGAGACAGACAGACGGGCGGAGACAGACAGACGGGCGGAGACAGACAGACGGGCGGAGACAGACAGACGGGCGGAGACAGACAGACGGGCGGAGACAGACAGACGGGCGGAGACAGACAGACGGGCGGAGACAGACAGACGGGCGGAGACAGACAGACGGGCGGAGACAGACAGACGGGCGGAGACAGACAGACGGGCGGAGACAGACAGACGGGCGGAGACAGACAGACGGGCGGAGACAGACAGACGGACGGAGACAGACGGACGGAGGCAGACGGACGGAGACAGACGGACGGAGACAGACGGACGGAGACAGACGGACGGAGACAGACGGACGGAGACAGACGGACGGAGACAGACGGACGGAGACAGACGGACGGAGACAGACGGACGGAGACAGACGGACGGAGACAGACGGACGGAGACAGACGGACGGAGACAGACGGACGGAGACAGACGGACGGAGACAGACGGACGGAGACAGACGGACGGAGACAGACGGACGGAGACAGACGGACGGAGACAGACGGACGGAGACAGACGGACGGAGACAGACGGACGGAGACAGACGGACGGAGACAGACGGACGGAGACAGACGGACGGAGACAGACGGACGGAGACAGACGGACGGAGACAGACGGACGGAGACAGACGGACGGAGACAGACGGACGGAGACAGACGGACGGAGACAGACGGACGGAGACAGACGGACGGAGACAGACGGACGGAGACAGACGGACGGAGACAGACGGACGGAGACAGACGGACGGAGACAGACGGACGGAGACAGACGGACGGAGACAGACGGACGGAGACAGACGGACGGAGACAGACGGACGGAGACAGACGGACGGAGACAGACGGACGGAGACAGACGGACGGTGACAGACGGACGGTGACAGACGGACGGTGACAGACGGACGGTGACAGACGGGCTGAGACAGACGGGCTGAGACGGACGGACGGACGGACGGACGGACGGACGGACGTTTTGCTTTCAATTGGGTTTTCGGTATCAAGAACTCACAAAACGGGGATTCTGGCTACACTACGTGTTAGGAAACTTTTTTCTTAATTTAGCAACTGGTTTTATCCCCTTTTTCGTTTACAGGGCCCGGCAATGATTTTTTTTTCTGCAGAAAATTCGCCATTTTATCGAGCAACATTACATAACTTTCCTTATAATACGTATATTACTCCGCATATACGTACGTATACGGGAAAGTAAAAAATTATGCGAAGTCTGTTAAACTTTTGATCTAAGTAACAATATTTCAAGATTCATTTTGATGTTTTCTTACTTTCTTATTGGTTTTCTACACGTTAAGGTAAAATTATGTTTCTAAAAACGTTTAATATTTCTAATATACCAACAGACAATAAGTGTAGAACACACTGTAGTCTTTGGCGTCTTCCAAATATGAATTATTAATTGCGTTCAAAATGTCATTGATGGAAATAAATCAAGCCTTTCTTACTTTCTAGATCATTAGTATGTAGTCGCCATTTTGATCCATTTGACCATTTTGATCCAATCATGTTGGAGACGAAAGGATCCGAATTCTTCCATGAGTTTACTTCAAAAACATGAGTTCTTAAGGGTATCGACACCCTGCATGTTGATGAAATTTTGAATGGGGTCTTATCAATGGATCGATTGGGAGGTATAGCCAAATATGCACTATCAATATCAAACTGATTACAAAAAATATTACGAAGTGATAATTAATTGTTTTCTAATATAAACCTTCCAAGCATGTAATAATAAATGACAAATAGCTTCTCCTTTGAAATTTCACATCATTCCCATGAATAAAAATGTTAACCGAAAATTTATTTTTTTAAATAAAAATTCACCTAATTCATAAATTTCCAGAAGGAGTTTCAGATAATAATACTTATGAAATGTAAACAATTTCATATGCTTTTGAGTGCTCCAACCGGTAAATGTGTAGGATTTGATTTACGACCTGGCGGTCCGATTTTGTAACCACGTGTTTTTACGATTTCCGTGTCTTAAATAATATATGTTTTAATAAGTTTATCAAATATTTAATATTTTCAAAATTGGTAAAAAATTATAGAAAAAATCTTAGTATTGTTGGAAATCTTTATTATACATCGAATAATATTTTTTATTCAAAATAAAAATGTTTTAAATGTCAAAATAATAAATCGGGAACAAATTGGTCAATTCTCTTTGTCAGAAGAACGTTTGTTTCGATCGGTTTGGATCGCGGTCATCTTAAGATGACACCTTAAACGTGGCTGTTACACATTACACGACCAATCACAACCTTGCCCAAATGAGACCCAAAGATTGCATCACTTATATGCGAGAACTGTGAGAACCAGCCTCACATAAGGTTCAGTTTTAGACTGGGAGTGAACACACCTGTGTATCTTACACAGTGCGAACAATTCACTGTTTCCATCCCAGTGTTGTCAAAACTATGTGAATTCTACAACTGCATAAAATATAATACAAACGTTTTGTAAACTTGTATTCGAAAATGAAATCTGATACCATACAGCTCTATCAAGGCACAACAATGACACATCATTCACAGAAATTTGCAACAGAGGAACGGAATTCAATTGCTGCGTTCCCTGCATTGTCGATACTCTCTTAAAGAGCCAGCAATTTTTATTTCAAATATTTGAAAATAAATAATGTCTTTAAAGATTAATGTGTAAATGTATAACAAAAGATCGAATGAAAAAACAAACAAAGAAATAATATACAAAATTGCAAATTCTAATTTACGACGCATCCGGCTGTCAGAAGCGCAGTAATTTTGCAGCGGCTTATGTTGTTTGTCACGAAATTATAGAAAAACTACTCGTATTTTCAAAAAATTAAGCATGACCTTATTTGAAGATGTAGTTTTGATAAATATTAAGAAAACCAGCTGCCATCTATCACCGCCCAAAGTACATTTTTTTGACATTTTCCTAATTTTTCGGTTTCCTAATAGTAGAACGGAAATATTAATTTTAGAATATTAAAGAACACAAAAACTTCGTCCTAAATGGCATTTTTTAAAAATGTAGTCGTTTTTAAGAAAATGGCCTTTAAGCACTACTGAAAATGCGAAATTTTACGCTCTTTTTCACAGAAAATATTTGAGTTTTCAAAAAACTTCATTTGAAGTCAGCACTTACATTCACATATATAATAATGTTTATTGCTGGTAATGTGCATATTCAAGATTTGAGAAACCTTTCAAAACAAGTAAAAAAAATATTTTTGTAATTTTTGAAAAAACATAGCAATGAGGCGATTATGTCATCTCATAGAGTACATTTAGTACTATCCCTACCAAAAGTTTAAAGAAACAAGTTTGTGCCGTTTTCGTGTTAATCTTGTTTTTGTTTTTGTTTTTTTAATTGCACATATTGCCCGCAATATTGTGCAAAAACTACTAAAATTTTCAAAAAAATGTACATAACCTTAATGAAAGAACTCACTTTGGAGAAGAAATTTTATTTAGAGGAAAAATCTCTATCTGTAATTTTATAGTTGGGGGAAGCACCGACAAAAATTCAAACTTTTGCAATTTTCAAAAATTCTGAGTTTTCAACCGACATAAGACCTATGCCATTCTCTTAAATGGCCTTCAGACTATCCAACAACAAAATTTAGTCAAAATTGTTGGCATATTTTTTTTGAAAATTTCGAAAATGTCCCAGGGGCTTCGTATAAAGTACCCTCCAAAATTAAAATATGTTTCAAATTCAAGGGGCCGCGAGATCATTTAGATCGATCGTGGAGTATCAATTTGGGAGAAAATCGGCTGCACGGTTTGGTCGCTAGCGTTGTTCACAGATGAACACACAGACGGACGGACGGACGAACGGACGGACGTTTTGCTTTCAATTGGTTTTTCGGTATCAAGGACCCACAAAATAGGGATTCTGCTGCACGTGTTAGGATTTTTTTTCTTCATTTGGCAACTGGATTTATCTACTTTTTCGTTATCAGGGCCCTGTAATAGGAGTTTTTCTGCCGAAAATCTGCCGTTTTTTTCGCGCAGCATTACATAACTTTCCCTATACTATACATACGTATAGTATACGGGAAAGTAATACTGGATGTTGGTATGTATATAAGAGCTAAACTCCGACACAGTTGGACAGATCTCCATGCACGTGTTTTTTCACCCAGAAAGTGTATGTACTGTTAATTGTGTTGTAACTCCACTACATGGCGCTGTAGAACAAAACTAAATATTCACGTCGAATGCAACCCGCAACACACTCCACAGCATTTTGAATCTATATCGTTAAATAGCTCCTAAACGAGGTGTTCTAGGGCCTTAAAAACTAAAATTTTGAGGCCCCATAGAAACGTTTGTCACACTTTATTCTACAGAATGAGCTCTTCTCGAATATTCTATTAAATTTTTGCAGGTCCGGCGCTTCCCGATTTTACGCCTGCTCAGAGATGTGCAGAATCTGCAATTAAATGTGAATGAGAGGGACAGAGAGTGACAGAGACAGACAGGTAGGAACAGGATGAGAGAGGAAGGGAGAGACAGTGAGAAGGGATGATGGGAGAGGAAAGAGGCAGGTGAAGGGCAGATCAACGTCTGCCGGGTTTTCTTAGTCTAAACTAATATTTTTATTTTTGCACTAAATGTATATGAAATAAAATAAACGAATATTAGAATCGAAGCAGATTCTACGTTATTAAAATATAATTAAATATAGTTACCGCAATAATAATACTCTAAGTCCTATATAACTTGTAAGGTAGTTCCGCTTCTCAAGCAATACACAGCTTTATATTGCAAGTGTTGAATTTATCGCTTATTTAATTAACAACTACTATATTTTCTAGGATATTTGCCGATCTGGTGGCTGAGATCGCTAAAGCAGTAGTGCCATGGCGGTCTTGGTCTGAAGGATCGTGGATTCGAATCCCGCCTCGGGCATGGTTGTTTGTGTTTCGTGATTGTGTATGTTGTCTATGTGTAATGTGCATGTATGTCCCTTCTGGTTGGTGTCAGGAAGGGCATCCGACTGTAAAAACATTCGCCAAATCCGAATAAAAATGGAGTGTCTGAAAATTAATAAAAATGAGCCCACACCCACTAGCGCCGACCCCGTGGTAAGGGAAAAGACAAAGGAAGAAGAAGATATTTGCTAGGATATTTAAACGCAACTCGATAACTCGCTTTAGCAGCTAATAGTTCAAATCTAATGAAATTAAGCCCTTATTCTGAATGGAGCCTCCTGTTCCAGATCTATTCATCTCGTCTTTACTCAGGAGCCTACGTGGACAAGGCTTTCATTCAGTACAATTTCGTGTTTATTGTTTAATGGTCCCTTCATTCAAAACAATAAATAGGGCTTGAGGGCCTCCGAGGTTCAAGGTACAGCCTTGCTCGCCACGCGGATAGTCGATCTTTTCGACTGGACTCAACTGCTCTCGACTCTTGGTGAATCTCCGAATGGGTATCTCAAAATTTGGCAGAGAAAATTACAAACACAAAAATAGTTTAGTTCATCATTCTGAATATTCTTTTTCTGACGCCTTTCTGTCGCCTTCTTCCCTTTTGTGTACTTTATTAATAATACATTACAAATTTCTTGGAGTCAAAAAAATGTCGCTAGTTCTGTTTTTATTCCTTAATTGAACTAATCTTTCAATTTTACCAGTTTACTGTTTGTTGTGTCTTATTCTACACTGTAATTCCTATATGCCTCAGTGTATAATATAACAACAGATTGACTACGCGTTACTAGCTTCCTGGACTCTAAATGAAGTACTTTATGGCTTTTTTTGACATTAAAATTGTCACGTATATAAAAATTGGACTTCTGATAGTGAGACCTTGGTATTCCCTCAGAAATATCTCTTGCGAGTTAGAACTAAGTGTAGAAGAAAGCCATGCAAATCCGTCGATTGTTCCAAAGCGTGTCAGACCCTAGTTTGCGAACAAGACATCGCCTGTTCTGACAATGAACAGGAAACACATTCAATATTCAAGAAAGGATGACATTATTTCATTAAAACGTGCGCTTTTAAGGGTGTATTATCGACTCTTTTGAAAATATTTCCCATTCTGAATTATTCTTAAATCGCTTAAGTTTTACACATGCTCTCGCGAGTTAAAGAAATCGATTGCCTGGGACATTGAAAATGTGTAGCGACAGTTTCATATAAGAATTTTTTAAACGTTCATCACACTACCTAGAAAACTTTACAAAGCCAACGAGTTCATTAAGGAAAAACCCATTCTTTTAATTTACGCCACGTGTCAATTGACTTTTAGACCATTAAACATTATTGTGCGTACATTCGTTTATACAAAGTGGCTTTGTCAAAGTATCAGAGAGAGCCAAGTCAGTTAATTTGATTCTCCGTAACACGTCGCCATAGGTACGTTTTACACAGGCTTGCAGCGTAGAATATAGATATAGAAATAGTTAACAAGGGCAAAATGGAAAACTCCTACAAGCCACAAATAATATAAAAAATGTAACTGCCTCTTTAAAAATTAAATTACTTTTAGTGCTAAAAAGTATTTCAAACATTAGTCCTTTACATTCCCTTTTTCTTAGACTAATGACATCATTCTCAATTATCTTCTCTTACTATTACAGAACACATAAGAATTATGACTTTTAAAAGTAAAATTCTTAACTTGAACATAATTTTACTAACTTATATAACGAGAGTACATTCGTCTGATAAACAAATTGCATTAAAACATCATTAATTTTGTGATTAAAATAACTTAGAGAAACAACCGAAAAGTCATAAATTCCTGAAATTACATATTATTGTTATTGTTATTATTATCATTATCATTATTATAATCTTGACAGAAAGGTATTATATCGCTGAGATTTCGTATCACCATTTATTTACTGATATTATTTAGTGATACGTTAATACTTTTGTTCGGTTAAAAGTAATTTATGCGATAATGAATTTACATTGATAATTTGTGTAACACGGCTTAATGGTGTATTCAGTTACTTTATATTAAAATGATAGGCTATTTCTCATAGTTTCTTTCGCAGAGCAAGTGTGACCCAGTTTTAGTTACTCTTGAGCCAGTGACATTTCCTTTTCGAAAAGCGCCTATACCCTGTAAAGCGAAGGGTGAGCATCGAAATCGCGACCTCTTCCTAACGAGGATCCTCTCGCACGCGGGTCACGCATCTCCCGCGCCGCGCCGCGCCCCGCCCTGCCCCGCCGCGCCGCTCCTCTGCGCGCCCGGCCGACCTCCCGCCCGTAATCATTTCCTGCCGGTCGGCCGGCGCGCTTGACCCGACCCGACCCGGCGCTGCGCGGCGCGGCGCGGCGGCCGCTCGGCTGCTGCCTCCGTCGCCGTCGCCGCCGCCGCCTCCGCCCCCGCCCCCGCCATCGTCCCGCCCGGCGGCCATCGCAATGCAGCGGGTGGGCTGTAAACAGATAGTGCACGAGGAGCCGCCGCGGCGGTAACGGCGAGCTAGGCCACCCGGCAATGCGGATGGACAGGATCAGGGCGGACAAGCCTCACCGCACAGACAGACCGCTCTTTGAAATCGTCCCCAGCTTGCTTCTTCCACGGACACGCGGAGTGGTGAAGACGCCTCCACCCTTTCGAGGGGCATATTGAATACGATTCCCTTCAAGAACAAACGCGGTCGGAGGTCCACCGAGACCTGGCAGCGACGATAGCGATCCTAGCGGACGCTATCTCGTTGTGGGCACTCACCTGTCCGCCTCCGTAGCCGTCAGCGCCCCCGCGAGAAGCACGAGCAGCGTCAGCGAAGGCGACATCACCGGCCGCAGCGGACGCTCGCCGCGCTCGCGCATCTTGCCTCGCTGAACGTCGCGCTCGCTCTGTGCTCGCTGCCGCTGGCCTGCCTCTTCTTCCACCTCCTCGCTGCCTCGGCCGCCTGCGGGTCTCGGGACGGAGCAAGGTCAGCGGCCGGCGGCGCCGGCGCTGTTCCGCCCAAGTGCCGCGAATCTTAAAGTTAATGATGACGCATAAAAGAGTGGAGCAAGGATATTGAAGTCTGGTCCTGATTTCGTTCCAATGAGAATTGATCAAAATCTCGTACTCTTGTGATTTTTGTCCTTCACACGTTCTATCTTCATCGAAGCAATAGCTAAAACAAGCATAATAATACAGCGGATAAAATAAATTACTTCTATCGACTTAAATGCATAGTGCAAACCCCCAAAATCAAACTAAGTTTTTGCAAAAAACATAAGGAGCATTCATTATTGATATAATGACCATAGTCTTATTAATTAACGAATTCGCATCATTGATGCCATGCTCTGACGCGTACCAAATTGGCAAAATGTATTTATATATAATTGTATGAAATATAATTTTATTAATTTTTATTTATTTACAATTTGCTTAGAAAGTAGTAGTTTTGCATTTCATTGCATTTACATGTAGTTTGTTCTGCAATAAGAAAAGAAGCAGCGCGTAGGTTGGTCAACAAAAAAAAAAAAATTTTAATAACACACGAGACATACATTTTGTGTAAGTGTATACAGAATATGTTTTGTGTAAAATATCGTTGTCATTCATGAAACGAATCTACCTGATGTTCTTGAATTCAGATTTCTTTTTAAGTTTCCCGGTTATAGAATTCTCTAACCATGGCTTATTCGAATTGCCAACCTTGGCGTATGTTTTTTCTTTGTTTTTGTAAAACAAGGCTACAGCGCTTCTGATGGCAAAATAAGAAACTATATGGGAAAGTGGTTTGGTGCTGTGTGGTGCGGTGAGAACATCTTTCCTGTAAAATGTTATAAAAATAATCATGTTTTCATTTAAATTGAAGTTGATAAAAGCACATTTGCGATTACAGGCGGTAGTGCTTGACAGCTAGTGACATCGAGCTACTTGATCGACACCACTATCAACTCTGCCATGACAAGAAATGTTTACCATCAGCGCACTCCATATGCCTGACTTCCTATCCCACTAGTTCGTCAAAGAGGAATTCAAGCACAATAATCAAGACATCTTTCGTCAGCTGGTGGAGAAGTGTCAACGAGGTGCAGTTTTTACATTAGTTTGATTCCGTACATTAGTTTGAACTTACTAAATGCGTTTTTATCCGATATAATTAATCAGCTGTTCTCTTGGCAGGTGACACGCAAGAGAAATCTCTAGTTTAGGAACCTCTCCTTTCCTGCATAAATTGCTTTGTATGTAGCATCAACAGAGAAAGAAAAAGATTTTGACAGTGAGCAAACATGACAGCCGAAGATGGATTCTGGAGCAATTTGCCTAGTGTCATTTTAATGGAAATATTTTCGTACTTGTCTCGAGCTGATAAAATAAATGCGTCTTCAGCTTGCAAAAATTGGCGAAGTGCATTATACCATCCGAGTTTCTGGCAAAGTATACACTTTAAAGCTAAAACAAAAGATCAAAGTAGTGTTTCACGTACTCGATATCTCACCAGTTGTTTCGCGAAAAATTTGCGAAGTGCGACAATAAGCTTTGATTCTATGGACCAGATGTGTGTTAAGGAGGCTGCACGAGTTTTACAAAAGCTCTGTGATAACGAAAATCTCAGGCGCCTCTATTTAATTCCTAGCCACTGTCGATTTGAATGTCCGGGAAGAGGGGATGACAGGAAGAATTTCATTAAAAAGTATGTCTAGTTAAGTTTTTAAATTTATTATAAACATTTTTATTCCATGTGTTTAAACATTCAATTTCCTTTAGGAATGTTATGAAGTCCCTTCAAACATTGGTTCAGCGTTCCCGAAGACTAGAAGCATTGAGTCTTGGCTGCTCAGAAGACTTGGCATGCTATTCAGGGCCAGTTTTATCTTTATTAAGTCGGCATCAATCTGGTTCTTTGCGATGTTTAAAAATGGCATCTGTCAAAGATGACCCTGATGATTATCTTCTATCTGATCTTGATCCTACTTTGTTCCGATCATTTAAAATGTTGCAGGTTAGTACCAAAGAGAATATGTTGGGTAAAGTTACTATTTGTTGATGATATTACCATGAATGTTTTTTTAGGTGCTGAGCTTGGATTATGATTATGTCAATGATAGTCTTTTGAATGTCTTGGGAGATATTGGTCTTGTTTCTTTTATTATTCATGTGCATGGTATTGAAGACACACATCCTGGAACAACGAATGCTGCTTGGAATTCATTTGCCCAAAGAAGGTAGGGTAATTATTTTAAACAGTGGTTTGATACTGTGATTTAATATTTGTAATGAATGTTCATTGTATAAAATAATATTAATTTTTTCAGTCCCCGTTGTGAACTACAGCTCACATTAATTCATTCATATGATGCTATTGAAGTGCTTCACTCAGACATATTGAAGCCCAATATGCCCTTAACTCATTTAAAAGCCTTCTTCTGTGAGCAGGTAAATTCATCCCTTATCAAAGATACTCATTATTTTGAGAAGCTCTCCCACATCATATTTACCAGTGCATGTATCTGTTTCTTCTTTGTATTATCATAGAGTATTAATGCTTGTTTTGTTTGAAAGGAATGTATTATTGCTTACAAAGACATGATGCATAATAGCACATATCTGTCAACAAATGGGATCATTTTTGTATTTGCTGTTTTAGTTAAATTTCCGTGCTCTTCAATATATATCAAGCTGGTATGTCAATAGCCTCAGATCACTTTGGCTAGTGGATTCAATCCAATCTCCTTCATGCCACTGTTTAGTGTCAGTGTCACTAGATGGGCCAGCTCCTCCAGATCCTCTTGTAATGATTGCTTGGCAATGCACAAAACTTGAAGAACTAGTATTGATTGGTAAGTAAGAAATTTGTTCCTCTGTCAGCATGTATGTTCTGTTAACTGAAATATTCACTATCAATTTTCTATTGTAAAGGCTATAAGTATTATGACCAATACTTAATAGCCATAGCTAGGCTGAGAGGTGAAACACTACAGCGCCTGGATATTGCTGCCCAAGACATACTCTTTGAATCTGAACTTTTGCATTCTGGATCATTGCAGTTGGTAAGTTATTAATGCAGCACTTGCAATGTAATTGTTTTGTAAGTGTGAATTTATATATCATTCAAAACGGGTTTTAAAGTCTGTGTATTGGCTGTGTAGTGTGTATTCTAACAATAACTAGTGATGCCTAAATTGATGTATTTGATGTATCACCTGTATTTTCAAGCAAAAGTGCATGAAAAGTACATGAATTTATGCAAATCATGCAAAATGACATGAATACCAGCAATACACAATGTGTATTTTGGCCACAAATAAAACAATTAGTTTATGTTAATGGGAAAGAGAAAAAGCAGAAGTCATTGTGGCCTTCTGTTAACAGTGCAGCATTACAACAATTAGTTACAAGCAATAATGACCACTAATTCGTATGGTATACGCATTTAGTCAATTAGTGTTGTTGATACTGCTAGCAATGTAGAAAAAAAATTAATAATTAAATATAATATTTTTATGTTCATCAAAATTACTTGGCTTTTACATGCATTACTTTTTATTCCCACATCTTATTAAGCAAAGCAAAACCATCTTTTCCATTTCACATTTAACTCAGTTAAAGGATGCAATTTAAATAAATTTCTAAAAGATTAATTGTAAAACTTATAACGAAAGCTCAAAAAAGAAACGAAAAAAGATATATGAAATAATATACAAATTCTAACTTGCTTAGCATCCAACTGCTTAGTATCACTATTAATTTTACGTTCAGGAAGTGCAATAAATTGGGAGTGATCTACTATTTTTATCACCAAATTACTTTTTAAAAAAACTCATATTTTTGTAAAATTCAAAGTGACCTTATTTGAAGGTCTGTTTTTGATGAACACATTTCATTAAGAAAAAAAATTGTTTCTTCCGAATTGTTGTTGTAGGAAGATGCCAAAAAAATTTTAATATTTTTCAATTTTCAAAAAAACAATTTTCAACCAACATGAGATCTGCGCCATTCTCTCAAACATCCTGTAGACTATCCAACAAAATTTAATCAAAATCAATGGCACCGTTTTGAAAATACCACAAATTAAAATATCGGTGTCAAATTCAAGGGGCCACAACATCAGGCAGATCAATCAGGGAATATCAGTTTTGGAGAAAATCGGCCGAACGGTATAGTTGCTAGCATTGTTCATAGACAGATAGACATTTCGCTGTCATTTGATTTTTCAGTATCAAAGACACATAAAACATGGATTATGGCAACACCATGGTTAGAGGATTCTTTTTTTTTTTTTTTTAATTTAGCAACTTTATTTATCCACTTTTTCTTTAACAGAGCCCTCTGATAAGAATTTTTCTGCTGAAAATTCGCAGTTTTTCGCACAGCATTACATAACTTTCTCTTCTTAAGAAGTTCCTTCTTAAGTGCAAAAAATAAAAGTAAAGATCATCAACTTTTGTAACAAATATTTTTTATTAATTACTGATGGTTTTCTAATACATTGTTCTTGTGAAATAAATTAATTATTAATCGGTTTACTCTCTTTTTTTGGTTACCAAAATTTAGTAAGCTGCAAAGTATCCAATATTTTTACATTCCAGGAAGTTAGTGAAGCAATTGGAAAATCGTGGACTCCTCTGGCAGATTCAGAATTGCATGATGTTATCCACAATCCCACTGCAGGTGATTCAGATGAATTCATCTTACCTCTGTTGTTGCAAGAACCGGGTATGTAAGAGTTTTGATGCTGACATTGCAGTATTCTCATGACAACACCACACTTCAGAGTGTGAATGAAAAAAATCCTTTTTTTCTGCACATTTGCCATTGTAGTGATCTGTGTTAGCAAGTTAGTTACTTTTATTTTCTACATCAGTAATTGAAACATGTTGCCTTATTTCCATTTCGACACATTTTTCCTTTTTAATCCAGACTCTCAAGAATAAATAAAAATTCAGTATTAAACTTGTGTTTCCGTATTTGTTGCAAATTCTGTTGTAATGGACTCAACTTTACACTGGATGATTCAAAGAAAGGTTTGTTTCTCTTAACACTTTTCCTTAAATACACTTTCCTTAATACACAATATTAAATATATGTTCAATTCAAATTTTCAAAGATTACATTAAAGTGCTTAGATTGCAACTTGTAAGAAGCAAAGGAAAAAATTAATTCTGAATTTTACGAAAGTCCCTAAATGGGATGATGCTTCAAAAATACAACTTCTTGGAGAAGAGAAGGTTAATGTAGAAAGAGCAAGAAGTGGTGAAGAGAAGAGAGTAACTCATTTTATCTTCAGAAAAAGTGTTGGAAGAACTTGTAAAAGTTGAAGGTGAACTAGTGGTATACAAGTAAAAGCATGAAACACTGCCAAATCCATTATTGATTTACCTCATAAATAAGGACAAAGGAGCTGGATTTATACATTCTTTCTGTTTAATCTGTTTTTTAGTTGATAAATTACTTGAGTCTGAGATAATGAAACATTTCCCTTTGGAGCTTGAATTAAAGAGAGACCACTGTTTGAGGAAATAAGGTAACAGGTTGAATACCTAATTGTGTGTAAATAGTGCGTAACTTCCTGTATCTGTCTGCTTCTAAATATATATATTGTAATTAAAGCAAGCAGACAGTCGCAATACCTGGCAGTTTAAAACTGATTAAAATCTAGTATATTGTTTACCACATTTCCTTGCAAACTAGTATTCTGCGAATACTGAGAAGAACTACTGCCTTGTAGGTTGTGACTAAGAGGAAAACAATTGTATGATGCTCGGGGAGCATTTTTTCCATCATGATATTCATGGTGACTGCAGGTCTTGGACGGAATGTAGATTTCCTTTTTTTTGTCTGTGATATCTAGTGAAAGTAGGGCAAAATCAATTTGAGCATGTTTTAATAAAAAATGTCCCCTCTTGTTTTATATTTGATGTTATATGTAATGCAATATCAGACAATCCAAGAAGACTGCAAAACGAATTGAACTGAACAAATTTCATTCCACACTATATTTCCTACTGCTAATTTGATGTAGTAGGTATATTTGTTGTCTGATTGCAGGTACATTTGAGAATTATTTGAGACATGGGAGATAATCTGACAAGGTTTATTAAAGAGGGACATTTTAAGTCAGATTCAAGAAAATTTTAACAGCCATGATTGCCTGAAATTTTTAGTATAGTTTGAAGGAATAGTAAATCTGATTTCATGGTTTACAAGCTGATACTGTGTCTGAAACATCACCAATGACATGAACTATACACATTGAATGCTATTTGCAATTTAATGTGAAACTATAGTTTCAATGAAATTAATTCCTCACATATAACCTTCCTGATTGTTTTTTAATTTTTGTCATGGCATTGCATAGTTCTGTTGTGGAGATGTCAGTTTGGCTTTGCCATTTACTTGAACTGTTAATACTCTTAATATGCTTAAAGCATTCTCATTTTCAAATTATCAATAATTTTAATGGCCTTTTACTAAATTATGTATTATAATGATACTGTCAAATTCAGACATTGTAATAATCTGCAAAAGATCTCTAGAAATGTAACCATGACATCAGATAATTTAAACTGACATATTATATATTGAATTGGAATAAAAAAAAAAGAACTATTTTGGTTAGTGTGTGGCAGGAGTGCTGCTTTTCAACAAAATATGTACCATTTTAAAATTGTTATGTACAATTCCATGTTAAGCATAAATCTCATGCACAAAAAAATGCACACGTAATATCATAAAGCATTTGTTAACATAAATAAACCTGTTACTGTGAACAAATGTTCCATGCTTATCTGCTTTGTTATGCAGTGCAGTTTACCATACAAATTTATTACGTATTTCACACTTGGATATTAAAACTGAGTGTAGGAAATTAAAAATATTGATATTTCTATGCTAAGTTCAAACCTTACCTGTGGTAAGTGATAGTTAATCATGCATCTGCAATCTTGATGCAAATGCATTCCGTTTAACGAAATTTGGGCCTTGCCTACTTGTTGATAGTAACATGGTGTCTGTTTGTCTTTGTATCATATGAGCCAGACCCAGTGTTCCAGCTTCAAGGTTATCTAGTATTATTAATTATATAAATGGCTCTGACAATGGTGCTTTTACCCATCCTGCCCTATGCTGGTCTATTAGGTCTACAATAAAATAATTGGCAGCATATTGACAAGAGCTTCGAAGTAGCTTTCATATTCCTGCTGCCAAATGTTTTAAAAATACAGTTATACATATATGCAAGACAGTTTCCTTCTGCTATGACCGGCATACGTGTTGCACCCTGTGACCCATTTTTGTACTATACAGGGGTTTCATATTTCGATTAAAAATTTCTCCACATATGTTTTGATAAACACCAGTGAATATCAGGTTCTTTAGTGTGTACAGACTATGTTGGTGCCATGTACAAACAAAGGAAATGCTAATTATATTCAATAAATGTAACTACATATATGTAACCAGCAGTGAGAGAATATTTGGCTGGGCAAATTAAAAAGTGCCATTTGTTCACAAGTCCACGTCATCTTTAACATGAACGAGATAGTTGTAAGCAAGTTACATATTGAAAGAGTTTCTGCAAAATATATTATATTATATCATTATGAGTACCAACTGTGATCTTGAAGGCAACAGCCACTGTAGATTTTAGCATTTGAGGTTTGTTGAGACTAATATGAGACATCAGAAAGTCCTTAGTGATGAGGAAAGAGCTGGAATTTGGGATGATATACTCCAACACAGCTGAGTTTTGTGGATGATATTCAGCAAACACATTCCGTAAAATTTTTTTAATATTTGAGTATTAAATAAATGCATGAAGCTGATTAGTGCTCAGTGTGTATTTAAGTATAAATTTCTTCCTAAATTTCACTCCTAGTTTTCTGCCAACAGTGACAGATAGTCATTTTTAATACAGAAATACTGATATGTATATTGCCTATTCATTTTGTAAAATTTGTACATATGATTCCTAGGAATACTGCAGTATACAAACTTTAAAGATCATGTCATAATTGGTAGAAAACTACCCAAAAGAAAATTTCACCTGATGTCAAACTAGTCTCATTTAAGTCCTACCTCCAAAAAGTTGTCTCATGTGGCTGTGAGCTGGCAATGTATTGTTAGTGCATTGTTATATTGTATAACACCTCAGAAATATTTATTTATATCATCCAATATCTCTGATGCTGGACCAAATATGATCGGTTCAGCATGTCCAAAACAACAAGGGAGCATTTGATTGTTCTAGAGCATAGTCAGAATTATTTGGTTGCTCAACTTGGCACTGAAAGTTGGCAGTAACATCTGTGATATTATAGGAGATAGTGTGCAAATTACAGTTTTAAGAACATCCTGTGAATACGGGTTGGACAAAACCCTGTGTATTTTGTCCGGAAAAGAAAATCACTGTGGCATAAAATACTGAATTAGAGATTCTTCAATATGTTTGCATTGGTCACTAGTTTATTGTGCATAGTATATTGGTCATTATTCAGCAATTGGCTTGAACCAAAATTTTCTTGATATTTTTATATTTATTTACACATTGTCCTCTAAGTATTAAGTAATTACCAATAGGGAAGTGAGTTTTTATTGTAAGGCTTAGAGCAACAAGCCATTGTTGGGTATATTTGAAAAGATAAAAAGGTGAAAATATGCATAAAAGTGTATCCTTTGTTCGTTGTCTCTCTCTTTCAAATACCAGTGTGTAGAGTTAGTGTGGTGTTTATGGAATTAGTATTTCATTTGTTTGGGGTTAGTGGTTTCTGATATATATTTTATTTGTTGTTAGAAGTGTCGTCTCGCGAGCTGTTAAGTTCTTTTAAAAATATTGTTTCTTTGTATTGTCAATTAATTGTGTAAGATTGTAGATAGTTCAATACATTTTTTTCTTCCGTAATAGTTTCTACTGAAATTAATGTATATTTTTTATTCATTATCCTGAAAAGTTTTTATTATTGCCAATTGCAAACATATTTGGGAAAATCTGTATAATTTAAAGTAACAAAAGCCAGATTGTACCAGTAGAAAATACTTGTTCATAATATGCAGTAATACACATTTTAAAATATAGATAATGAAATAAAACATTCTATTTCTGTTAAAACATGTGGAACTTCAACAAATACCACATGCCACATGTTGTACACACAAAGTATTTTGTTGTGTCGTTATATTGACTTCTTGAATGTTTGAGAATATGCAATACAGTTATCTTACTACCACAGTGTATTGTGTATTGTGTAGATCTTTGGAGCGGTGGCTGAACAAGTCAGCATTCATATAGCTTATCCTTTTATAGTTAGGTAACTTTTTCAAACCACAACCTCTTGTTGGACTGAGTTTTATGGATTTTTTTTAAAGATCATCTAAAATAAATCAAACTATTATTGTGCATAAAGAAGATACCTATGTTCATGAAAGAAAAGTTATTGCCTGATATACATTAGCATTTAGTTTATGTATGTTAATGCTAATTGATCATATGCATTCATCTCATTGCACCCAGCATTTATATTTCTATATAGATTTTAAAGAACAATTGCTTTGAGTGAACATAGCAGAAACCATTCTGCCTCTCCCTAGTCTTAAATGATTATGTTGTATAAATTCCTGTCTGTCAGCTAAAATGTTTGTATCTCCATGCAACAGTACATTGCTGATTTCCACCATGTTCCTAGGGCTTGGGAGAAGGGTACACTACTATTTACATTGAGCCCTCTCTCGCAAAATATTGTTATGTTTTTTTTGTTTGTTTTTTTTACGTATGTACAAGTCACTGACCAGGCAAGTACTTTGCTCCTTGGAGATTTACCATTGTGTGTGGCTATGTTTCCCAATTGTGCTGTCACTGTATTGTTGTGGTTTAGTACAAATGCGAGAAAAGGTTTATGTTATATTTTTAACTCATCACTGTACCATGATCTTATTATACAAAATTGCACAGTAAAGGCATTTGTTTGTATTTTTGTCTCTTATTCAGTGCTGAAAATGTATGCAAGTAAACTGTTTAAATACTTGATTTGTATTACCAGTATTATAACTTTAAAATCTGGTTCAACTATACAATTTTATTTTTGTTACTAATATTTACAGGTCATCATTCCAACAGAGAATTGTATTTGTGTAAATACTTCTATGTATTTCCGGTCTGCTGATAGATTGGAATGATGTGAATTGATCATGTACCTGAAATCTTATCAATAGTGTGTGCAGGTTGAAAAATATTGGAAGTACATACTTATATTTTTGGTGAAAGATATTTCCATTGGCTCTTAATGCATATTAATGTGAAAATGGCATGGGTACTACTAACCTAAGTCAGAATAGCAATATAAAATGACTGCACAAAATATATGTAGATATGCTAATAGAAATTAAAGTATGTATACTTGAATGTCATCTTGACTTCTGCATCAAAAGGATATGTATTTTCCTAAGAACTAGTAACTACCAGTAAAGAGAATTATATTGTGATGTCAAGAATTTTCATCATGCTGTAAAATATCAAACAACAAAATGACATGCGGTTCAACAATGTATAATTTTATTAGTAATTTACATCCATATTTAAAATGTGCTCCATCATAATGCACCCCTTGGAATAGTGACATAATAAAAAATGATAGCTTGTTGATGTAACTAACCATACATTTCTGCAGATAAGTCTTCCAGTATCAGTATTGAAGTACTAGAAAATGACGCGAGAAACATTTTGTCTGCAGAAAATTTTCATATGTTATCTTTCTGAAGAAAGAAATAAAAAACACTTGTGAAAACCTCCCAATGCAGCTGTAGTTATCAAAGGTTGAAAAGTGCTCAATTGTTTGTAGTAGGAGACACCACTCAATGTTGTGGATTCTTCTCTTCACTTTTAATTTGCACTTATTTCTTTGTGCAAAAGTTATTGGGATGTACTATAATAGAAAATTATTACATTGGAAGAGGAAGTGAGTAATGTGTTTCAAATTGTAAGAGGAATTATAAACATATTTTAATTGTTACTCTACCTTCATGGCTTAATGAAAAATAATGAAGGGTGTAATTATGAAAGTTAATGTTCATTTGGAGAAAAAATGTCTAAGTATTATTTCAGGAAATAAAATTATGGTTTATTTACATCTATTTAGTGTTCTGTACATTGAATGGACCCATTCCAAAGGCCCTATTCACTTTTACCTGAACCCTATTGCAGACGAATTTAGTCCTTTTTGCATTGTGTTCTTTGTGCAAGCTTTATTTATGAGTTTAGAATAATTAACGATTAGCAACCACTCAAATAAAGTATTGAATGATTCTGCGATTTCAAAAACTCTGTCAGAAAAAGGCATATGGCCTCTGAAACGGCATATAGAGTACAGAGAGGCAGGTAGAGTTCTGGGTCATGCACCCGCGACCCTCGCAACTTGATTCGCTTCACTTTTGAGTGCAGCCTATGTACATGACGTTTAGGAGGAGGTAACCGCGGAGTACGTAGCGTGGTACCAGTATTATTCCTTTTACTTGGGAATGAGTGTTACGGGCCCTCAAACGCAATATCGACGTTTTGCAATTTAGCTCGATATCAAGGTATGACCAATAGGGCCACGTGCATTTGTTTATGTCAACTTGTTTACGGAATCCTTGTAGTACACAAGGAAGCCCCGTAGCATACAAGTAGAGACAACGCCATATTGGATCAGTGGTTAATTTTTGCGTGGATGCGTTAATTTTTTTCGCTGGATTAAAACACCTCGAGGTATGTGAACAAGGGCAACTGTGTGTGAATTTGATGTGAAAGATACTCGTCCTCGGCGTTTCTACAGATGTTTCGAACAAAGTATGTAAGCGCGTGCGATAATTAACACCTTGTCGGTACTTTTGAAATCGATTTGTCAGGCAGTTTAACAAATTTGGAACGTCCTTGATTGACCACCAGGTATGCGCATTCTGCATCAAAAATTTCGTCTTTGTGCATTTTGAAGTGATAATTTGTGTGTTACTGATTGTTCAGGTGCTTCCAATGTAATTGTGAAGTGTTCTGAAAATATTTTAATTAGTTGCCGCGTTACTTTACCCATCGTTGCCGACGGGCATTCGTGGGACAATACAATGGAGTCAAAGGATTGAGGGTGACAGCCAAGATAAGAGAGCTCGTACACGCAAGCTGTTAAAAGTATGTAATTACAAATATTTTAGTTTACTTTTTTGTTTTGATCCTAATGATGATAGTAATGAATTGTCATTAGTAGTATTTTCAACACCATTTGCTCTGATTAAATGGCTCGTTGGCGCTATGACATTTTTGACAAATAATACTGGGAAAACTTAATTTCTTTGAAGATCCTAACAATTTTTATTCAGCTAACAGATTTCATAACCCCTTTTCCAGTTCTGATGAAGAGATATGTAACTGAACTATATAAAGCTATGGGACAGCGTGAGAGTTTCGCTTCCCGTTGTTTTTGTGAGGTGGAATTAGGCGAATCCGCTACTTTCATAGTTTCGATTTGTTTCGGTTGAAGTTGCTTGCAAGGTGTTAATTGTGTCAAACATAAAGTTAGTAGGTTGGTAACATTTAAATTCATTCATTGTCTGTGTATTGATTTCATTTCATATTGTTTTGTAAACTTTTGGAATTGCTTGTTGTTATTTCTGATTACAAGCAAGTTAAGAATTAGAATTTGATATTTTCTTACTACTTCTTTTGTGTAATTTTTCTTGACAAATATTCCTGTTAGCCAGTTGTTTCTCTCAAAATTTAACCAGCAATTTAAAGATAATGAGGTCTTAAAATTAAAGAATACAAGAAGAATTATGAACAGTTATGGAAATTTTATTCATTTATTGTAATTAATTGTTTAATTACTAACAGAGTAAATTAGAGGTACAATGAAAAGGACAATCATTTTTACTACTTTCAGTAATGTTAACTAATTGCAAAAATTAAATACTTCAGCTTTTGGAGAAAGTTTTTGATTATTTTTCAGGCACCACTCTATAACTTAACAATTTAAACTGCTTCAAACTAAAAACAATAGTTCACTGCTTGTGATTGTATACATTTCTACAAACGTTTCAGAAATTATTGCTTTGCAAATGAGTTATGTAAATTAGTTGGGTTATAAATTTTGTTTCAAAATAATTTGACAAAATGTAAAAATGTGTGTGGAAAATGTTATAGAACACAACACAAGTAAATGGATAATTTAACTTTGTTACAAGAAAATAATCAACTTCATTTCTCATTCATTATTGATTTTCTGTGATTGCATACTAGAAAAGAGTACATTTTGTCTCTATAACTATTTTGTTACTATTATGGTTGTTATTATTATTTTATCAGCACTGGCGAAACTGAGGGAATGGAGAAAATGGACGTTGATGATGATGCTGTTGTAGATCTCAGCGTTAAGTATGTAACTTTATCTGCAATATCCCTTTTTTATTTTTATTGCTTGTCATTTTTGAACCATGATTGGAATGTTGTGGTGTATAATTTTATAGGCGAGATCGAGATATTAAACCCCTGGTTGATGCACCGCAAGACTTATCACGTTCTCATAGATTGTCTGCAGTAGAGGATATTGTAACAGCTGATCCTAGAACTATCATTCCACGAGCCATCAAAGAATTTGATGATCGCTATCCACGGCGGAATTTGCGACCACGAACTGAGCGAAATTATGCAGAGAGCCCTGATGTTATAGTTTTGTCTGATGAAGAACATAGAGTGAATGGATTTGCCAATGGTTATGACAGTGACACTGATGATGGGGAAATGCCTCCTTTACCACCAATCAAAGTGAGTGATTTTGTGTAAATAGGTAATTTAGTTTTCTTTATTATTCAAAAGAACTTGGCTAGCTTTTCCAATAATGTTATTTTCTTCAAATTATGTGTATGGTATTTAAATTAAGAGCTTTAGGCATTTTTCAAAATACTTTTTCCTTTAGGTACATGCAACAGACTTTTTTGGGGGGTTGGATTGAAATGAAATTAACATGGATCAGTAGTGTAAAATAATAGTTTCAAATTAAGAGGTTAAATTAATTCAAATCAGTTAGCTTTAATCTATGAAGTTGTCACTGAATGAAACAGAAAAAAATTAAAATCAAAATGTGAAGGAGACAGGAAATAGGAAAGATTTGTCCATGAATAAAAAGAAGTTGATTCTGTGAGAAAGTGTATCATTAGAAGAGTCAAATACGAGAGCAATAACAACATACCCACACACATATGTAGGTGCTTTTAAATGTTAGTGCAGTTGTTTAAAATTATTTTTGAAATCAGATGTAACAATTTAAATGTTCAAGCCCTCTAACAGCCTGTATAAATGCATCCATTTTTTTAAATGGCCTTATCCTTAAAAGAGTTTTGAATTTTAAGGCTGCTGCTTTTGTTATAAGTAGGGAGCGGATTTCTATGATTTTGCATATTTTTGTCCATTGGTTCAGGACATAGCTAAGTGAAACTTCTCAACATTTGGTTAGAATATGATGCTATATAGATTAATTTGTTAGTACATATTTGGCTGATTTTTCCTGTTGGTGCATATTTGTGTAATTATTAGCGCATATTTTGCATATTTCATTTAAAAAGAGATTTATCTGTAAAACGTTTCATCTTTTCAAAGAATCTTATGTAATTGGGAGCGTTCATTGATTCGAAAGAGACAGTCACAGTTTGCATTTTTGTTTTCTGTAGATGATAAAATATTCGGGCAAATGTGGGATATTTCTTGAGAGCATATTTTTTAAACGAATCAGAAATGCAACAAGACATACAATGTACTTCGCCAAGGTGAATATTTACTTTGATTATTCCTCTCGCAAAGTAGGGTAGATTACATTACGTTATTGCACAAAAAATATATCTTTTCATTTCAAGCAAATTTTCATTTCATTCCAACAATTTTATCAAGACATGTTTGCAGAAGAAATGAAATATTGTAAATTTTAAGTGCATGTTAAAGGGCATATTTCAGAAATTTTAGGTCATAAATGCATATTTCAAGATTTTTTTAGGGCATAAAAATCCGTTCCCTAATTATAAGATATTGATCTTCCGTGTTTTTCTGGACATGCCATCAATGATAATTTTCATTCAATTTATTTTTCTTTAGTATTTCTCAGTAGAAAGAAGTTTTGAGACAATTTTAAATCCCATCCACATACCTTCTAATCTAATAATTTCAAACATTGCTTTGCTTCCTTGCCAGATAAATTTTAGCATACCTATGAGTCATTGTTTCTTGGACACCTTGTGATATCTTCTGTAATTTTCAAGAATAAGACTTGCAAGAATGCAGACTACAAATAACTTACGGGAAATTAAAAGAAAATATACATGAAATTAAAAAGATAATAATTGATTTTTATGTTGTGATTTCTGTTGCTTTATATTTATTTTTAGTAGATAACTACATGTTGAATATTATTTGAATAACAATTACAAATCAGTCTATTAAAGGCCAAGTTTACATTTTATATTATGGTTAATACTTTACAAATCACAGAATATCAGTAAAATCTTGCAACAATTTTGCTTAAGAATAATTTTTTAATTGATAAACAGATGTATCATTTTACAATACAAGTCACTATTGCCCAGTCTTGTAATAAGGGAATAGTAACAGTGTGTAGTTAGTAAGTAGGTAGGTGTAAGTATGTATTTTAAAAATGTGTATGGAATTGGTTTCATAATAAAAATTAGCCAATTTAGAAGTTGATTATAGAATAGTGCTGTTTTTATACTTATTTCGCAATTTATACAGAGAGCAAGAACCAGTATAATCTCTTAAGATTTTAATCTATAGAGCTTACTAATCAAAGATAATACTATTACAGCAGTTATGTGTGTAATATGGGTTGAAGAGAAAAACATAGGCTGGTCTCATTTGATTCCTACAACATGTACATTATTTTGTGGGTACCAAGTCATTGATGCATCTGTTGTTTAAGAAAGTGTATTGCTAGTGAGATATTACAGACATTCTAGTATATATTCAAGGTGCTGGAATATTCAATTGTTGAGGACTTCATTTAATTCCTGTTTCAAGTACATAATCATAATCGTAGATCTTTTTTCCCCTCATATAATATGAAAATTTTATCTCAAGAAGGAAATACAAGTAACATGATGAAGAAACTAGTATAGAATATTTTCTTTTATAACAAATGTCTCTTGGTTGTTTTTTGTTTGATTAGGAACTCACTCCTGCCGAGCTGCAGGAGCGGGAGCGAGGACTGAGAAAATTGCGAGAAGAACTACGCAATGAAGAGATGAAGCTTGTTCTCCTCAAGAAATTGAAACAGTCTCAGCAAATGAAAGAAAATATTGCTGTTGTTCCTCCAAGTCAGCAACCTGTGCTTACAAAGCCACCAACTTCTGGGAAGTTGCCCCCACCACCTCAGCAGCAACAGCAACAACCACCTCCTCCGCCTCTTGTGAGAACTAATCTCAACAAACAACCCAATCCAAATGTCATTCCACCTTTATTGCGTGGGGTGTGTATTTTTATTAATTGCTAATGTTTGCATTTGGGGTAATGCAGAGTTGAAATTCATATTATTTTCTTTGAATTCACAGCAGCCACCTCCATCAAGACCTCAGAGTATTCATCATCCTCCCCCTCTGATGTTGGCTCCACAGTCTGGAAGAAGCTCTAGTGGGTTACCTCCTAATTTGATGTTGACCCAGCCATCTGTATCAAGAAGTAAGATGTAGTTTTAAAGTGCAGTTGAGCTGTAATGAGAGAGAAATAGAAGACTTTTTTGAAATATTTAATCTCGTTTAGTGTGGAAGGTGGATACAACTTGTTGACCACCTTATATCACAAGAAACAAAATTTAAATTTGATTTCACTCTTATTACAAATTGAACAAACAATCTGTTCAGCAAAGTTATCTTTAAGTAGTCAAACAAAAGGTGATATTTCCATTCTTCTTTTTTCTCCCCAAATCACGTTTTTAAATGAAGGATGTATGTTTAAAAAGTTAAATAGGTTGCAAGAAATGTAGGTATAATGCAGATTTTTGTAGTAACTATTTCAATATGCAATGCATTTGTTAAAGTACATATCAAATTATTAGTTAAATTGTATCATTTATGAGGCCACTTAAGAGTACCTGTAATCTTAAATGGCAATTACAGGTAAGAGACTTACTTGTAATCTGTTATGAGATGCTTGTTAATGGCAGTTCAATGTCTCTCTTGCAGCCTTGTGCCATTCAATCACAGTTTCTCTTCAAGTTTGGCAAAATGTCTTATTTAACACAAGTTTTTGAACAAAATTTTTAATTTAATTTTCTTTCGTTTAAACTTCAATAGTATCTCCAATGAAGATAACTGCTTCTTGTTACCCATGTTGCTCAATTAATTAAGGTTAAACAAGCCATTTCACACAAGCTCTTGGCATTGTTACTTTTTGGCCACTCAAATTGTAACACAGATTTTCTATGAGATAAATTTTGTTAGCTAAATTTAGTGACATGTGATTTAAATGCAGTGCATTAAATTTTGATGTTTAAAGGCCGAACTTCTCTCTAGGGGAAGGGGAAGCAAGCCCTTCCAGTTCTCATTTACTTCTTTACAACGTTCCAGTTCAATTTTACTTCTTTACTACGTCCCGGGCAACTGATATGACATGATTGGTGTGCTACTTAAAAATCTTTTCCAACTGCAAGAATTTGGGAATGTTCAGTACATTGAGTAGCCAGGGTTGCGCAAAATATTTTAAATTTAGTATTTAAATACTTCACCAAAATACTTTGTAAATCTCAAAATATATTGGGTTTTAACCTTTTCAGTGCTATGTTTCTTTAGGGGCAGCGCGTCCCCTGGCACTGGGGCACCCGGTCCACTTGGGTTGCCTGTGGCCTGCTTTCTTTTCGGCCGCGCGCCCTTCGCTCTACGCGCGGCACGGGTAGAGCTTTAACCCATTAATGCCCAGCATACCATATATGATACGATAATTTCTGGACAACTCAATTTTGCTTCTTTTGCAATACTTTGTTAATTTTAGTTCTTCAGTAAACGTAGACATTCAGAGATTTCAGAATGTAGAACGAAACATACGTTCCTAACGAAACCTAAACGAAACATATAAGCAAGATTTTTCATTCTTGAATGCCAGATGTTGGTCTAGCCGTGATCGCTAAGTCATTGTACATTCTTGGCCAGAGTGTACACATGGCTTGGGTCGGTTCGAATCTTCATCTAAAAGTGGCAAAAACATGCTACCAGAGGTCTGCAACGGCTACTGTGCGGAATGCGACAACAATGGGCCGGAAATCTGCAGGAACACTTCAATAGTGACTAACTCCAACAAACTACAGCTAGGTAGTACCTTCACACAGCCGTAGATGTCGTGCCATGTCAATATCTACTAGTGCTTCGTAGGAATAAATTCAGAAAGCAGATGATACGTCACAACGGATATATCCGTCTTTAGCGCTCATGGCACAGCTGACCCGCGACGGATATATTCGGCATTAGCGCTGAGGGCACAAAAGTCTTGGGCCGGATATATACGGCATTAGCACTTAACAGGTTAATCTGCTAAATACATACATATTTAAAATACGTCACATACTCAAAATTCAGTAATTATAATAATTTTGTATTGGATCTTTTATATTGCAACAATTCATTATCGCTGCTCCCCATTGGCCAAGATCACTAAGACAGTTGTGTCGTAGTGATCTCAGGCTGAAGGATCATAGTTTCGAGTCCTGCCTGGATCATGGTTGTATTTGTGTTCATCCTTTCTTCTCCTGTCATCACCACATCATGTCAAGTTCACAGTTATTGTAACGTTGAACCCAATATTGGTCGCTAATGATCTAGATGTGACCTTAAAGCATTATAATTTTCTATTACAATAAAATTAGTTATTGATAATCATACAAACTGCTGAACTATAACTAACTGTACTATACTTAAATGAATAAACACTTTCAAATATAAAATTATACAAAAATGTCTAACACTAATAAACAGAATTTCCTTTTAAAATGGTTTATTTTTCAAACAAGTCACCAGGCAATAAGCTTCTAACCTGCGAATGTATGAAACCTGCAAAGGAAAACAGTCATTCAGTTGGTGCGGATGAACATAAACTAGTGTTTAAACGAATTTTTATAAATTTTGTTAGATAATTGTTCAGCTTTTTTATTAATTTAGATTTATTATTTAAAAGTGAAGGGAATTCAAATTCAACAACTGAAAAGAGCTTTTATTTTTGTTCCAATAAGGTGCATTCAGTAGCAGATTCAAACAAAACAAAACTATCCTCGTTATCTTCTTTACCTACATTTTAAAGTTTTTGTGTTGTTTTTTATACACCCATTTTATGTATTTAAATACATGTCCACAAAACTCAAAAATACGTTGTTTTTTTTTTCAAAAACAAAATGTATTTAAAATACATATTTCAAATACAAGTATATAAATACTGCCCAACCCTGTGTGTAGGAGACAGAAATACACAGGTGAATGGTGACAAATTATTGTTTGTCATTACTGATCATTGTGGGAGATGCTGAACTCACACACACTTTTTTGACAGCAATATTTCAATCATAAACCTCTGAGGAGAACTTCTTGCCACGTGTAGAAAGGAAATGTCTTCTGGTTTTTGAGATGAGTAAAATTTCACTTTTCTAGGCAGTTTCTTTCTCTGAAAAGTCGTAACATGTAAATTCATTACACGTTATTATCTATAGTAAGCCTTCGCAGAATGTTTCTGACTTGGTACACTCGTTTATTATTGTTAATAGCCACAGACCATAAAATGGCACAAAAATACTGATAAGAGGCACCCCTAAGCCAGGGAATGACTAAATTAAAAAAAGGGTTCACACGAATCTGACACTCAGCCTTACAACACCCACCACACAAGGGAGAAGATAAATACCCAAGTAGCAGTTGCAATGGCAAAATCATATGCTATGTGATGACCCAAGTAATGTACCAATATGATGTTTTGGCAACATAATTGTATTCAGTTAATTAAGCATTGCCTTTTGCCCATTGGCTTCATGTGGTTTTCTTTTCTTTTCTTTTCTTTCCTCCTTCTGCTGTAGTAACTTTTTCGTCAGAAGTAAATATTTCAGGTTAGAAATGAGTAATGAAAGAGCAGGAAGAATAATATCTGCATCTTGCTTTTGAGTCCATCTCCATATCTGCATTGTGCTTATGCTTGTTATCCTTTACACTTGAAAAGTGTCAACTGTTACCAATATTGAATGAGAGGCAACATCATGGTGAATGACAGAAGGAAAGTTAAAGTTGCCTGGCTCAGCCATGGTTAAGGAATGGACACAGCAGTCAATCAGATTTTTCTCACATTCACAGTTGTTATTGTTCCTCAGTGCAGTTCAGCTTAATTACAGTATTTCAGAGACAAAAGTAAAAGTATTGTTTAAATAGTGGAAATAACATGTACTTTCACTTTCTCCAAAATTGTTTTGTGCATTGAAAACTAGTATCATTTGGTGTAGTCCTTTTTTAATTATGTTAATAGTAGTGTTACAAATAATAGTGCACATACGTAATTATAACCTTGTGTGTTTGTAGGTGGTAATGCTCCATTGAGTGGACGCACACCTGTGAATACTCCCCCAAATGTAGTGATGGGTTATCCTGTTGGCTCTCAGGATCGCGTTACAAAGGATGCTCATCATTCACCAACTCCCTCCAGTATCCCCCCACCACAGGTGAGTCATGTTTTTCTTGGTGTATTAATTTAAAGTTTAGTATAGTCTGTAAGTCATGAGTTGCAATGCTCATGATCTCAATAAAAGGTTTACAAAAAAATGCATTGAAATTGCATTACTTTAAAATAAAATTTATTGTGTATCATTTTACAAAGTTAGTTTCTTATGGGAACTAATTAAACAACTTTTTACGTACCAGCTGCTTGGGAATGTGGAAAACAAAGGTACCGTCAGTACCACAATACCTCCGATTCAGGAGCAGGTATGGATCCCAATAGTAGAAACTGTAGAATATTTTTCTGTTGCTTTTTATTTTTGCTCCTTGTGTTGGCAATTGGTTTCATAACCCTTGGTTCTTTAATTAACGTGAAAATTTCCATGTACTTCATGGTGGAGATTTATGGAATGTTGTCTTGTTCTACCAAAAATATTAAGATTATTTTACTAACCCAGCTATTACTACTAATTCGAAATGGTTGATTGGATATTGTATAAATTGTTTATTATCAGAAGAGTGTAGCCTAGTTAATGTACAATAAAATGAGACTGAAAACAAGGGAGGACTATGCTTTTAAATGTGCAAATTAGGTAACTGCTGTAATATTACTAGAGGTAATTTGTTAGATATAATGGGACAATGTCAAATGCTCCTATTAATAATGCTTATAATGGGTAATTGAATACTATTTATTATCTTAATTTAGTATAAGGGAAAGCAGAGTAATTTAATGGAAGCGCTGAAGGGCCACCAGGTGAAATGTTAGAATATTTGGTAATGTTACCGTGTCCCATGAAGGAATTGAATTTTAGTTTCCCTGATATTTCTTATAGTAATTTAGGCGCATTGCTTTCTCAGAATCTCAACCGTGTATATAAGAGATAAGGTCCACTGTGTTCCCAGAACTTGCACAAATGTACGTGCAGCCCACACTTGCTAGCACATTCCATTCCTCGGCTTGGTTGCAGGGAGCTCGGTCTTATCTCTTCACATTTGTGCTGACCTGTTGGTCATATTTTTCTGATATCTTTTCCTCATATGTTTTTACAAAATAATTTTGTACTATGACATGTTCTTTGTAATAAATCTGAATTTTGATAGTGGATTTAGTTGTACCTCACAAAGTCTTCACAATTCAGCTCGTGTATCTTTTCTGTGATCACAAACGTTGTACAGCCAGGGATATTTAATTTTTCTTTTAGTAGATCTCAAGTTGTGAAGTGTGCGAATGCCTGGGCATGTGTGCAATGTCAACTTCTGTGCAAATGTGCAAGAGTGATTGCAACCCCCTTTGAATTCCGGTCACTGAAATTGCGATTTGTACTGCCAGATGTTATTCAATATTACAATTACACATGAATAGAAATACTTGCCCTAAATTCTTTGATTTCGCCCAGAAAATAAAACAAAACATGAAGTAATAAAATGCATTTTTTTTTAATTGCCGTAAGTATTGCTTCCTTTTGTTTGGAATATGCAAATTGAGAGTTTATGAAAGAAGTTAAGTGTTTATGAAAATTGATTGTGGAAAATGAGGTTTCTTGATTTTCCTGCTAGAAGAGAATGGTGTATATGTATATACATGTACTTCAAGATCTGCAAGGTTTTCACTAGTATGTGAAATCACTTACCAGAAAGGGAGCCTTTTTTAAGGCCTGGTCACAGGGATCCAAAGTAATGCGGAGATTTGCATAGGTGTACCAAAGGGGGGGGGGGATGAAAATTTGTAATCGGCATAATTACAAAAAAAAGAGAGAGAGAGAGAGCAGAGACTGTCATTGCTTACCATAATTTTGTATGATTTTAGTTTTGTTTCTTTTTTAAGCCTCTCTGAGGTAGAATTCATCATTTTGCAAGGAGAAATGAAGAGTACATATACTCATTATTTTACAAAATTACTGATACATATACTCGCTCATCATTTTGCAAAATTACTGATGTATAACTCATTTGCAGTTGCTTTTAATGTAGTGCAGATTTTCCTTTGTTTGTAACTTAGTTAATTGAAGACACTATTGCACTTAGTATAACAATCCATAACAAGGAGTTTGTATTCAGTATGTAGTGTTTCTGGCTTAACAATCCAAGCATGCCAAAAAAAATCCTTCAATGTGCTTAATTCTTATAAGATGTTAATATTAATTGTGAATCATTTACATTAACTAGGCGGGTGAATTGGGTGATTGTACATTTTGAAGATTAGCTAGTGCGTGAACAATTTGCAATTCTTCTCTAAATTTCCTTTCTGTCAATTTTATCAGCACAAAAATAAATTGTAAATGAAGTATCCCCTTCAGGTCTAATTCTTCCTTTTGAAATTAATTTCTAAGAGTTTTCTGTGCAGTTAAATTTGTGCATTTTCATTTCACCAAATGCTGTGCTGAGCTCCATCTCAAAATGAATCAGAATAACCCTGCTGGACCATTCAGTTTTCCTGCACATGTGAGATGTTTTGGTTATATTTAGGTTACAAATTATTAATTTTTTATTCAGAAAATAAAACAATGTGTCCATTACTGTAGGAAATTAATATATATTGTCAGCTACTAAGAAAATTAATTTATGGAATTGAATGGAAACAAACACTTCCACCTACATATGTAGACATTGATTTTCAGAGAGAAAAGGAGCATTTTTATCATGAAGGTGAATACTGCAGAATGCTCAACATCCTAGTATCTTCCCATTGTTTCATTATAGGAAAACAATAACATTAATCTTATCAATCTAGATCTTTTCAAAATTTCTGGTATATTCAGCAACATACAGTGTATGGTCTTTCCAAAATTGTGTTTTTAGATTGAGTAACTTGGATTGAACACCTATAAGGTTTCCTAATCCGAGATGCTAGAACACGTTCTTTCAGAATATCAATTGGTGTCCAGCTGTCCAAGGAATAATTACCGTAAATCTCAAATATAACCCGCATGTGTTTTTCAGAAATTACTAGCGGAAAATTCAGTTGCGGGTGATATTCCCGTCACGGTCGGTACCGCAAACTTGAAGCGTGTTGCACGTGGTTATACTGCGATTTTTGTAGGAAGAGCTCTCAAGATAACTCAAATCCCATCTTCGCGATGGAATATGTCACGGCATTTCTTATCATTCACAGTCGTTCCGCTAGATTTCGCACGATCGCGACCGTATGAAGCAGTGCTTGCGATCATGCGACTTCTACCGGCAAGACCGAGAAAAGACGCGAAATGCCGTGACATATTCCATCGCGAAGATGGGATTTGAGTTATCTTGAGAGCTCTTACTAAAAAAATCGCAGTATACATGGAGGCGTGGTTTATACTTCGTGTTTTGATAACGTGGCGGGTCACGGCCTGTCTTCACGATGGAATATGTCACGGCATTGCGCGTCTTGTTTGGTGGTGCCACTAGATGTCGCATGATCGTGACCGTATCAAGCCTTTTTTTTTTTTTTCTTTCTTTCTTTCTTTCTTTCTTTCTTTCTTTTCGAGATTACTTCCCGTAAAATTAGGGTGCGGGTAATATTCGGGGGCGAGGTATATTCGAGAATATACGTTAGTACCAACAATTTAACCTACGTGATCTAATACTTAATCAATTTCTCTTTTCGTCAGAGCTAGAACTTTCTTTGGATAGAATTCTTTTCTCTCAATTTTCGTAATGCTCAAAACATACGCAAAAACTCTATTTGAAGCCATAAGACGAAAAGGACTTTAATGAGGATGAATAAAGATCCAAGTTGAATCTTGGCTTTCAACATGCAAATATGGCAACAAAGAAGTTTCAGCTTCTGACTTTTAACAGGAAAAGAAAGAAAGACACAGACACCTTATGTGTGTACTAATGTTTCTTAAAAACTACTTCAGAACAGCTTTGTGCAAGACTTCATCATGATATTAACTTACCATTCAGCAAATGATGACATGGGCTGAATGAATTTATATTCTGAGCTCTGGGTTCTGTTTCACAACTATTACACATTTAGGTAAAGTTGTTAAATTTTCTTATTTATTTATTACAAGAAACTCATGCTCTTGCAAAAAACAGGAAAGATTTAGGCTAAATATATATCATTGGGTAAAGGAGACCATATGAATGATGCAGCAGGGTTAAATTATGCCATATCATTGGTTTTGGGTGGCACTTATTATCCCATAATTAACAACAAATTATCTTAATATTTTTGTCATTATTTCTACCTGAAGTGGCTTCTAAAAAGCCATTGCCAATTGTTAGTTTCTTTCCATTATTGGAAAAAAAATATTAGCCCTTTTTCTATTGTCATTCAAAAAAAATGTTGTTCATTGTGGGGAAATGTTAATAATTTCCACTTAATTGAAGTTCATTAATGTGCTAATTATTTTTGAAAAATTGTAGAAAATATGGACCTCTTTTATATCTCTACTTTGTTTGAAGGAGCGGAATCGAGCTGAAGAAAGTCAAACTCCAGCCCAACGACAAGCTGCAGCCAAACTTGCTCTTCGCAAGCAGCTTGAAAAAACGTTATTGCAGGTTTGTATTATATGTCTTCTTTAATCAGAATGTTTTGTGTAATGCAATTTATAAAATTTGGTTGTTGCAGATACCTCCTCCAAAACCTCCACCACCAGAAATGCATTTTATTCCTAATCCATCGAATACAGAGTTTATATACTTACTGGGTTTGGAACATGTGGTAGATTTTATAACCAAAGATCAAAAGACACCACCTCCTCCAGATGCATTTAAGTGCTCACAGTGTCAAACAGATTTTACTCCTGTATGGAAGTGGGAAAAGAATCCTTCAAAAGGTAAACATGTTTATTTCAAACAAATTATTATTGTGTCCTTTTATTGATTGTGGGATAATACTAATTTTTTTCATTCTTTAATGCAGGTAAAGAACCAAAGGTCATTTGTGAACAGTGTGTGACAACCAATGTGAAAAAAGCCCTAAAAGCTGAGCATACTAATCGTTTGAAGACTGCATTTGTGAAGGCGTTACAGCAAGAACAAGAAATAGAACAAAGATTGGCACAAGTGTCCAGTTGTGTATCGCCTCAGCCATCAACAGCAACCGCTGCGGCTCCTGAACCTATTCATGCACCACCGACACCTTCTCCAGCTGTAATGTCTGCTCCTGCTCCCAAGCCTGCTACTCCTACAATGCCACCAGTTGCAAGGCATGCTCCAACACCTCCAGCACCACCTCCTCCACCACCACCTCCTGCTCCAACTCCACCCTTACCTCATCGTGAGCATCCACTTGCAAAACTGGCTGCTGAGTCAAGTAAGTTCAGCTCACACCATGCAGCTGCAGCATTACATCAGCAGCTGTTGCGAGGTCTTCCTCCACATCAACCTTTGCCTGCTCATATGCTCCCTTTCTCTCCACTTTTGTATCCGTACCAATTAGCGATGGCTCAAGCTGCAAGTGGTAAGGGTCCTGTTGCTGCTGCAGCTGCTAATTTAGCTGAGTTGCAACGGCAAGCTGCTGATCTTCAGCGGCAGTACTTGTTGGACATGATCCCTCCACCTACTGCAGCTTCCCCTTCTCGTTCCCATCCACATTCATTGAACAATTGGAAAACATGATGGCAGGACACACGTGCGAGCTCTTCTACTGGGCAGCATGTAGAGTTCTCAAGGCCAAACCCACATCAACTGCCCACTGGGGCCAGCTGGATATCTGCAGAGCCAACCAGCAGCAAGCCCTTGTAAGCCAGTATCAGCCCCCAGTTGTGTGAATTAGCAAGCAGCTGACACCATGGGTTACTGTGCTATTTAAGTCAAGGTCTCCATGGAGAGTGTGGCTTGTAGGAGTGTAATGTACTTTCTGGACTTAATTGTATCAAACGTGTGCTCATTATACTTACAGCTCAGTTTTATTGTGCATGGTGTTTTGGAAGTAAGAGAAAAGGTAAAGGTCTGAATACCTGTTACTTCTTTTGTGGTTGTTGTCAAGGATGTGGTGTACCCTTCAAACCGTTACTGTGTTTTTGGAGTGAATTTTAACGTTAATGAATCTTAAAAATTTCATGTATGTATTGTGTGTACAAAAATGAAATGTGCTCTCTTTATCTGAGTCTTGGATTATATAGTATTACATTGAGGCCTGTTTGTATGAAGTGAACTTGAAAAGTGCACATAGATATGTGTACACATGTGCTCACCATGTTCAATAATTTGGCTTGGTGCTTGCTCAGAGACCACCTGTCCAAATAAGAAAATGTCAATAGCTTCCAATGGATGGTGACATAGCTCAGAATTCTTTGATGTAGTAGTCATAAGTCTTTATCATTTTTCATGATGTACATAGTGGGAAATGATTAAGGGCCATGGAGTTCAATAGCTCATTGTATTGTGTGTTTTTGATTCCAATTGTTGCATTTTGTCTTCAAGAAATGATCAGAAACAGTAGTTTCTGAGAGGGTGGAGAAAATGCAGATCAAGATAATATTTGTTTCATGTGGAAGGGGTGACATTCTTTTGTTTCATTATATATTTAAAATAGCATTGGGTAGCCACCAGTGGCTTGCATTGCATGGTCCAGCATTCAAATTTTTTTTGACAGCAGATGGCAACCTGTGCCCTAATAGGTTGTAATGCTTGTCACAAAATCTTCATTTCTATTACATCAAAATAAAACATTCCAGCAATGTATTTTGGAACACCTTCACTGTTCTCATTAGCTATCAAAATTAATTAACACTAGTTTTAAAATATTGTTTCAGATGCACATTAGAAAGAAACAAGCAAAGATGAAAGATCATTTTATTAATGTCACCTAGTTTACATGCTTGCCTATTGCAGTACTGTATTGTGACCTGTCATAATTTAATAACTGCTGTGTCAGTGCATGCATGTATTTGTACACTTGGGATAGACAGCAGGGGGATTTTGATATGCTCGGTGTGCTATTACCTCACTGGCAAATGCATTTTAAATAACTTCCATATTCACACTACCTCATATGTGCGCTTGTTTTTTATGACTAATTGCTCTATTGAACAGCAATTGTCTTCACAAAAGCTTTATTTTTTACAATACGAATAAAATCTCGAAAATTCAAATGTATAATTATGGAAATGTACAAATCCAAAAGAAATGGGAGAAATTTTAGATATGTTTCAGAGCTTGTTGCAGTCAGTAAACAGAAATAAATATGGACTTCTGATTTCTACAGTCATGAGCGCAATTAATCAATAGAAACTTGTATTTGACTCATTAAACAGCATGTGTACTGCAGTAACCGGATTTTGATAGGATATTGGTTAGTGTTAAGTGGGAATTATTTTTTCTAGTTCACATATGCAGACTTAACTAAACAATTGAGTACATCCAGTGAAGTGAGCATCACATTCCTTTCTGCTGTCTTTGTCTATTATGAAATCTTCAGCTGTTGGTTTTTGATATTGGTGGTAAAGACACCAGCAAGGGATTTTTTTTTATATATATATATATCCTTTTTCTTTCTTTTTGTCTTCCCGTCATGGCAGAAATCTTGCTATGTTAGTGGGTTATGAGTACAGAGTAGTGGTGATTTGAATGGGTACAAAATGTGAACTGAAACAGTTGGTATCTTTAAACCTGTTTAAGTTTAAAAAAATCTGTTTCAATATTTTTGTTGAATCAGAATAATTTTAATTCTGACTTGTCACATTGTCAATTTGTATATACTAGTTGGTAAATAATTTTCAGACATCTAGCGATGTATGAGATTTTCTAATGTAGTTAGCTTTGTAATTATCCAGACAACTTATTAAAGCAGTCTTGGTTTTATGAAACATGGGAGTTTACATGCTAGTACAGTATTACACCCTAAGAATTGGAAATGTTTTAAGTAGGGGGAGATGCCTGTTAATCTTGAGTTATTTATTGTACAAGTGTGTCGAGTGCAAATTTGAGGCTGGTTGTGAGCAGCATTTTTCTCTTTGGCTGCTTCACTAGCTATTTCAAATGCCCTGCTCTAAGCTTGGTATGCATAAGCTCTTGTTTCATGGTTTGGTGACCACTCTTTGCCCTGTCTTCCTCAGAAATGATTGTGTGAGTAGTTGTTACAACAGTGTTTCTAGTCGGTGTACTGATGCACTATACAATCTTTGGACTAATTCCAGTTTATTCACAGCTGTGGGAGTTCATGCTAGGGTACCTGGATATTGGGACTTTTGTTGGAATAGTGTGTTCTGTATTATGTGAATACAACACAGTGGCTACATTGCACCCTGGCCAAGTGTTAATTTCAGTGTTCATTGTTAGCACATTGTATCAGTGGCGTATTATTCATTTAAGTAAACAGAACTAGAAAACTTTCTTTCCTTCATAAGAGAACAACCACAATAAAAAGCTTTTCGATTCAGAAACATTGTTTTGGTCTTTTCTTGTGGATGTGTGTACTCTTTATGTAATTAAATAGTGTTTTGGCTAAGCCACTGTAAGATTTATAAACAGTAATATGAAATGTCCCTTATCAAAAGAAGGTATGGAGGTTTTTTTGTTATTCCACACTCATTATCCCTTACCTAAAGTCTTGCTATTTCAGAATTTGAATGTTTCCTCTTAGGATTAATTTTGTGAACTCTACTGTATTTGTAACTCCATAATTGTTTTGTGTTCTGTGTTACTCACTTAGCTGCATTCCTTCTGGTTAGTGTACAGTTTTCTATCCATCCCTTTCCTGTACTTTGGCTCTAGTGATGTGACAATGAAATGCCTCAGGCAATGGAGCATTCCATGCAGCGTTTGCAATGGGTGCATTGAAAGGTGGGTCCTACAGTATGCCGGCTAGTGCCACTTTTCATATCCCGCCTAAGTGTGGAATCGGGTAATAATAAACCTCTTGAAATGGTGCTAAGTGTGACCTACCTTCAAGGATGCTGTACTGATATACCATGTTTTAGTATTCAGCTGCCTTGGTGCAGTTAGAGGCTGATGTTCATACTTTCATGTATAGTTTATTGCAATCACTGAAATTTTTATCCCTGACTGTAAATATGTGAAGTATAATACCATTTGTTGTTTCTTTGGTATGCATGGTTTTTATCTTTGTGTTTTACAAGTTTAAGGTGTTCCTAACACAGATTGTAGTTGGGTATCTTGATATAATTGCTACAGTTTACCTGTGTGCAATTCCTGTGCTTTCTCTCAAATCTTTTTGTAATGTACAATTTCCCCCAGACTTCATATCTTAGAAGTATAATAATAACTGCTGAAGTACAACATTTTGGAGAGCACAATATCAATTTTTATTACGTCAAATTGACTTCAAAGGTTGTACAGCACATGCCTGGCTTTTGATCAGTGTTAGGTGCACCTGTTGAGCCTGGCATCCAGTTAGACTGCAGTCATGTAGAGGAAGTGGACGCTAGCAGTCGGGGCAAAACGAAAGTTTAATAAATTATGTAAATGTTCTGTCATTTAATAAACAATCATCCTTCAAGTTTGAACTCCTGTTGTTCATGAATGTTTGGATGTGTCTTCTTCCTTATTTTTCACCATGTCTGTAATTCGGATCTCAAAAGCATCGTTTGAAATGCTTGGCACAGAAGCTGTGCAGGTCATTGGGTTCACAAATTTGACAGGCACGGGCTAGGTGGGAACAACACATAGCATTCTGTTGACAGCAGCGTGGCCACAGGTTTGTTCTGTTACATCCTATGCAAGCTTGACAATCACCTGCAAAGCGAAATGAGAATGATTGCTTAGTGCTACATTGTTTTTTTCCTTGATCTGTTTGACTTAAGACCTATCAATTCTGTTTTTCAGTGATAACATGCAAGTTTGATGTGCTTAAGTTTCATTTATTTTAAAAAAGTATTTCCTTATCAAGTTTTCTAAAGTCACATTTATTTCTTCTTAAAGTGAATGACTTGTGAGCAAGCTGATAAGGTGATTTTCAGACAAAATTGTGGATGATTGACCAGCAAATATGTTTTGCATTTCTATTACATCTACTTTTTTTAACATCTGTATGACACATTGTGGAACCAAATTATTTAAGTCATTTTAATCCTTTTTAATTTCTTGTATATGTACGTATATACTGAATAATACATGTATAGAGAAAGTTAGGTAATGCTGCAGCTAAAATCGTGATTTTTCATCAAAACCTCTTATTGCGGGTCCCTGATACAGAAAAACTGGATAAATCTTGTTCTAAAATGCAGTAAATGACTCCCCCTAACATATGTACTCAGATTTTAGAAACCGTGGGTCTTTCATAGTGAAAAGTGTTGGTGTTTTTTCTCCAAAACTTCAACTTCTGTCCTGTGTCTGTGAATACCAATAGCCCCTAAATTACATGTAGGATTTTTCCAAACAGAATAAGCCCATCGACTTGGCCTCACCCAGAGCTCTGCGATTTTGAAAAACATTCCTTAGTATTTGAGAGTAGATTACATGAAGCCAATGGGATGTTTTCAAAAATTTTCTCAAAAATGGGTTCTTATTTTTTTCTTTAAATTTCTTGAAAGAAGATAAACACAACATTTTCTCAAAAATGGCTCCTAATTTATTTATTTTTATTTATTTATTTCTTGAAAAGACATTTATAATGGTGGCACAAGTCCAATTTTCACTGTTAACTCCGAATTTTCGATAAATGCAAACTTTTTTACATTGTCGTACAACTACAAAATTGAAGATATTTTTCCTTCAAGTTAAATTTTTACTCCATTGTCCATTCATTAAGTTAATGTATATTTTTTGTAATTTTCGCGCAATATTGCATGCAGTATTTGCTATGTTAATTTTTTTGAAAACTGAAAAACATGTCTTTAACCTTTTGGTAGGTATAGTGCTAAATATACTTTATACGATGGCATAAACACCATATTTCCTTTTTGTCTTTTTTCCCCTTTCATAAACAATTTTTGTACTTGTCTTTCACGAAGTTAATATTTACATTAGCAGCGATTTGTGTACATTATTGCATTTATGAGTCCATGTGCTTTCAATGATGTCTTATAAAGTTTCTCGAAAACTCAATAGTTTTCTGTGAAAATTACCCCCAAATTCCGCATTTTAGAAACTCTCAAATGCCATTTTCTCAAAAATGGTTCCAAATGTTTTCTTCGAACTTTTCCAACGGTTAGTGCTAATTAATTTTGGGGAAGGAAGCTCCCCGTAGCCCACTGCCCGGCATTGCTGCCTTTAAGGTTGTTAATACATGAGTATACACTTTAGGGATAATCATCATGGCTAAACAAATCCACTTGATGTTCATTTCAAAAGATACATAAATTAAACGATTTACGAATACTTGAATTTGTGTAGACAGTGCGTTGGAATATGCGATTCAAATGATAGAAAGCAATCGCGCCAAATTCACGTGTTCTCTGTTGAGTGGAATAATTGTGAATGTGAGACAGCGTGAACACTTAACTGATGGTAATCAGAATCTCAGTATTGAAAGAATAATTTAATTAAAGAAATTAGGGCCGCCAAGACTTAACTTAAAAGTTACGCAGATTCAAAATGCGTGCAAAAGCAAAAGTTTCTACATGAGAAAATTTTAATTCCTCTCTATACAAATACGCAGACTGGCTATGTGGTTGTGACAAGAATTTTTACTTTCCCGTATAGTATAGGGAAAGTTATGTAATGCTGCGCGAAAAAACGGATTTTCGGCATAAAAACTCTTATTGCAGGGCCCTGGTAACGAAAAAGTGGATAAATCCAGTTGCTACAGTAAGAAAAAAAACTAACACGTGGTGCACTCAGAATCCCTATTTTGTGGGTCC
This sequence comes from Acheta domesticus, assembly GCA_031308135.1. NCBI lineage: Eukaryota > Metazoa > Arthropoda > Insecta > Orthoptera > Gryllidae > Acheta > Acheta domesticus. The sequence continues at coordinate 54,299,436 of JAHLJT010004567.1, forward strand.
TTGATACCGAAAATCCAATTGAAAGCAATACGTCCGTCTGTGAACAACGCTAGCGACTAAACCATTCAGCCGATTTTCTCCAAAATTAATATTCCCCAAACGATCTGAATATTCTCGCGACCCCTTGATTTTGAAACCGATATTTTAATTTTGGAGCGTACTTTACAGCCCTTGAAGCCCTTGGGACATTTTCAAAATTAAAAAATGCGGAATGCGGAAAAACAATGGCGCCAACAATTTTGACTAAATTTTGTTGGTTGATAGTCTGAAGGTCATTTAACAGAATGGCGTAGGTCTTATGTTGGTTGAAAACTGATTTTTAGAAAATTGAAAAAATTCAAAATTTTTTCATCTTCCTACAACTACAATTATGAAGATACAATTTTTGTTCTTAATGAAATATGTTCATAAAAAGGTCTTCAAATAAGGTCACGTTCGATTGTTAAAAAAACAAATACTTTTTCGAAAAATTGTGTCAGAATTTTTTTTCTTTAAACCAATTTTTCTTAAAAACCGCACAACGTTTTTTGATTAACTTGGGACCTGAGATAGCATAAAAGAAGTTTTAGAGAATGGTGCAGGTTTCATGTTCGTTGAAATACCTGATTTTGCAAAAATTAAACAAAAAATTGGCGTCTTGCAACAACTAAAATTGTGAAGACACGATTGTTTTTCTTAATAAAATATGCTCATCAAAAACAGATCTTCAAGTAAGGTCATGTTGAATTTTTTGAAAATATGAGTAGTTTTTCTATAATTTCCTGACAAACATAACAGCCCGCTCGGAATTGACTGTGCTTAGTTTTCGTACAACTAGAATTTTAAAAATACAATTTTTTCTCAAATGTATTTATCAAAACTACATCTGAAAATAATGTGATGCTTAATTTTTTTTAAATACGAGTAGTTTTTCTATACTTTTTTGACAAACATAATAACCCGTTGTAAATTTACTGCGCTTCGGACAGCTGGATGCGTCGTAAATTAGAATTTGCAATTTTGTATATTATTTCTTTGTTCGTTTCTTACATTCGACTTTTTGTTATATATTTACACATTAATATTTTAGAAATTGTTTATTTTGAAATAAAAAGTAGAAAAAAATAATAGCGACAATGCAGGGTCTGCAACCATGGAATTTACTTTGCGCTCGCGAATATCTGTGACTTACGTGTGATTGTTGTGACCTGATGGAGCTGTATGAATAGGAGTTATAATTGTCTAATGTATTTTGATATTTGCACGAAAGTATTTCGTTTTCGTACCAAATGCTGTACCATTCGTAGTGAGTAGAGTATTTGTTGCATGGTTTTAAAAAACTTCTCTAATCATGACCTTATGGAATGCATTTCTATATTGTCCAGGGCATCAGGCTTCTTTTTACTTTCCCGTATATACGGAGTGATATAAGTAGTATAGGGAAAGTCGTGTAATGCTGCGCGAAAAAAATGGCGAATTTTCGGCGGAAAAAATTCATTGCCGGACGCTGATAACGAAAAAGTGGATAAAACCCGTTACTAGATTAAGAAAAAAAATTCCCTAACACATGGTGTAGCCAGAATCCCTGTTTTGTGGGACCTTGATACCGAAAAACCAATTGAAAGGAAAACGTCCGTCCGTCCGTCTGTGAACACCACTAGCGCCTAAACCATAGGTACAATTTCTTCCGAAATGCATATTCCCCGGTCGATCTGGTGTGAGTCAAATCTTTGAGATTTTCAAAAAGATTCTTCAAAGTTTGGGGGTACTTTACATGAAGCTCCTCGGACATTTTCAAAATGTTCTCAAAAACGGCTCCAAATAGGTCCGATTTTCACGGATAACTGAATTTTCGAAAATTGTGAAAGTTTGAATTTTTTTCGGCGTCTTTCTCCTACTACAAAATTGCAGACAGAGAATTTTCCTTGTAATAAAATGTGTTCTCCAAAGTGAGTTCTTTGTTTAAGGTCATATATATTGTTTTGAAAATTTTAGTATTCGCGCAATATTGTGTGCAATATGTGCAATTTTAAAAAATTACAAAAACTAGATTTTCTCAAAAATGGCTTCAAATTTTTTCTTTAAACTTTTGGTAGGGATAGTAGTAATGTACTCTATCGGATGACATAAAAGCCATATTGCTGTATTCTTTTGTTGTTTGTTTTTTTCAAAAATTGCAAAAATATATTGTTTGACTTGTCTCTCACGTCGATTATATTTACATTAGTGGCGCTTTGTTCATATAATTATATTTATGAGTACATGTGCTTTAAATAATGTCAAGTAAAGTTTCTCGAAAACAGCCGTTGTCTGTGAAAAAGAGCTTCAAATTTCGCATTTTTAGTAGCGCTAAAACACCATTTTCTTTAAAACGGCACAAAACTTTTAAGAGAAAATTGCCATTTAGAACTAGGTTTTTGTGTTCTTTAATATTCTAAAATGAATATTTGCGTTCTACCATTAGAAAACCGAAAAATTAAGAAAATGTCAAAAAAAAGTAGTTCGTGCGGTGATAGATGGCAGCTGGCAAGAGTTGGTGGCAATTCCGAATAGCTAGCGCAGACTCAAGGAAATAGAAAACTATTACGGGAAAGTGTGTGCCATTCTGTAGCACCACTAGTTCCAATACAGGTTTACAAAACTTTTGTATTCTATTTTTGTGCAGTTGTAGAATTCACATAGTTCTGACAGCACTGCAAAGGAAACAGTACGCTTCTTGGTTGAATTGGACGTTTCAAATAATAGGTAAGGTGTTAGTAGCGAATAAAGTGCAATATTTCAGTACTAGGTAGCTGTTTCCTCTAGTACGGGAAAGTAAGTTCCATTGTAGCTCTACTAGTTAAATGTGCCTTGTTATGAATGTTATGTGATCGTGCATGGACAAAGGGTGGTGTATCAGACTTTAAACACCTTGCCCAAAAAGAGAAGAAGTACAAATTGAGTGAACAACACGTAAACAGTGGATCAGAATTGATATGTGTCAGTCAAGCAAAATTGATATGTGTAAGTTAGATTCAACTTATAGAATGAGAATTAAAAAAATTAATGGAGATGTTTCGAAGAATCGTTACAATTTTAGTAAACTGATTAGATTACATTAAATTTTGCGAGAAGTTTGAACTTGCACTAAGAAGGTTGAAACGGATCAGACAACCCTGGTATTTTTCGTGGTTTAGCTAATTTGACGGTTGATTTGGACTCCACGTTAAAGCAACATATTGCGAAAAATTATCATGTGTTTTTGGGGCTGCACCCACCCACTACCTCGCAAAGCACCGGCCGCCACTGCATCGTACAATTTTTGTAACTCCATTAGATGGCGCTTCAGTTAAATGCAACTCCCAATTCACGAGAGCTTCATTATTGCTGGGCATATGCGCACCGGAATGGCGCACAGTGCGGGATAACTTAGACGACGGAAGGAGGCACACATGTCCTAATAAATACTAAACTACTAGACAAATAGCATTGTCCTTTTCCAAGAGTAACAGTGAGATATTTTTCTAATAAACTACATCAATAATGTTTTTTTTGGTCTAACCGTCTTTTTGGAAAATTAAACTCAACCTCATATGCGTGCACCGGAATGGCGCACAGCGCGGGATAACAAAGATGACGGAAGGAGGCACACACGTCCTAATAAGTTCTAAACTACTCGACAAATTGCATTGTCCTTTTCCACGAATAACAATGAAATAGTGTTATAATAAACTACACCAACAATGATTTTTTTGCTCTTACCGTTTTTTGGAAATTTAAACTCAACCTCGTATGTGTGCACCGGAATGGCGCACAGTGCGGGATAACAAAGACGACGGAAGGAGGCACACACGTCCTAATAAGTACGTCCGTAAAGCTGGCAAAGGCATTTTCAAAAAACACATTTTCTCCGTACCCAGAATTTTGTGCTATTTTTGTGCTTTCCAAATATCCAAAAATTAATTTTTTGCTCCAACGGTTTTTCCAAAAATTGGTGGCTTTGCTGGCTTAATGTTAACCTGGCAAAGCCAATTAGCCAAAACAAATTTTCTTTATACACAAAATATTGTCCTATTTTTGTGCTTTTCAAATATATAAACATTCATTTTTTTGCTCTTACCGTTTTTCGAAAATTTAGAAAAAACGAATTTTCGAAATGCACGGCAGGCGCAACAACAACGCGTAAGAAAACTACTCGTAGAAAAAAAACTATCCATCAAAATTAGATTTTCTTGACACAAAAATAACCACAAAACAATTCTCTATCCAACAATGTTGTTTCGAAGTATTCAACATTTAATATTCCCTGTAAATAATAATAATTCTTTACACTACTGTCAAGAAACAACACAATTCAAGACATACAATTCATCATAAAAACTAAACTACTCAATATTTCGCAATGTCCATTCCCAACAAACAGAACCAAACATTGTTCTAAAAAAGTATACACACGCTGATTTTTTTGCTCTCACAGTTTTTTCCAAAATTCAACAAAACCACTCACGAGTCACCCGGAACAACACACTCCCGCAGGATAAGAAAATCACTCATCAAGGCAAAACTCTAATTCAAAATCAAATTATCCTCACATAACTTCAACCACAATACAATACAATATACAACACTACTGTTTTTAAGTTTTTGATTTTCGATACTATCGAAGAAAAAATTGTATATCCTTTAACTGGGTACCCAAAAACACACCAATGGAGGCACATCAATCCTACTAAATACTAAACTACTCAACACTTCGCATTGTCCTTTCCCAACAAACAAAATCAAACTTCATTCTAATAAACTACACTTACAATGATATTTTTGCTCTAACCGTTTTTTGAAAAATTGAACAAAATGACACGTATGATAGCGCAACTCCGACAAAGAACAAAAACAATCTTCGAAGGAAAATATTATTCAAAAATACAATGTCTTATCACAGAATCAACAACAATACAATGCACTACGCAACAGTATTTCTTTCAAATCTTTGACTTTCGATACTATCTATAAAAAAATCTAAATCATTACACTGAAAATCAAAAAAAAGACGCATGGAGGCAAACAAATCCTAATAAATATTAAACTACTCAACAAATTGCATTGTCCTTTTCCACGAATAACAAAGAAATATTGTTCTAATAAACTGCACCAACAATGATTTTTTTGCTCTTATCGTTGTTTTCAAAATTAAACTCAACCTGGTATGTGTGCACCGGAATTGCGCGCACATCGGTAAAACAAAGTCGACGGAAGGAGGCACACATGTCCTAATAAATACTAAACTACTCGTCAAATTGCATTGTCCTTTTCCAAGAATAACAACAAAATATCGTTCTATTAAACTACACCAACAATGATTTTTTTTGCTCTTATCGTTGTTTTGAAAATTAAACTCAACCTCGTATGTGTGCACCGGAGTGGCACGCACCTCGGGATAACAAAAACGACGGAAGGAGGCACACATGTCCTAATAAATACTAAACTACTCGTCAAATTGCATTGTCCTTTTCCAAGAATAACAACGAAATATTGTTCTAATAAACTACACCAACAATGATTTTTTTGCTCTCATCGTTTTTTTGGAAAATTAAACTCAACCTCGTATGTGTGCACCGGAGTGGCGGGACCTCGGGATAACAAAAACGACAGAAGGAGACACACATGTGCGAATAAATACTAAACTACTCGTCAACTTGCATTGTCCTTTTCCAAGAATAACAATGAAATATTGTTCTAATAAACTACTCCAACAATTTTTTTTTGCTCTTATCGTTTTTTTGAAAATTAAATGCACTGATTATTAGGATTTGTTTGCCTCCATGCGTCTTTTTTTTGATTTTCAGTGTAATGATTTAGATTTTTTTATAGATAGTATCGAAAGTCAAAGATTTGAAAGAAATACTGTTGCGTAGTGCATTGTATTGTTGTTGATTCTGTGATAAGACATTGTATTTTTGAATAATATTTTCCTTCGAAGATTGTTTTTGTTCTTTGTCGGAGTTGCGCTATCATACGTGTCATTTTGTTCAATTTTTCAAAAAACGGTTAGAGCAAAAATATCATTGTAAGTGTAGTTTATTAGAATGAAGTTTGATTTTGTTTGTTGGGAAAGGACAATGCGAAGTGTTGAGTAGTTTAGTATTTAGTAGGATTGATGTGCCTCCATTGGTGTGTTTTTGGGTACCCAGTTAAAGGATATACAATTTTTTCTTCGATAGTATCGAAAATCAAAAACTTAAAAACAGTAGTGTTGTATATTGTATTGTATTGTGGTTGAAGTTATGTGAGGATAATTTGATTTTGAATTAGAGTTTTGCCTTGATGAGTGATTTTCTTATCCTGCGGGAGTGTGTTGTTCCGGGTGACTCGTGAGTGGTTTTGTTGAATTTTGGAAAAAACTGTGAGAGCAAAAAAATCAGCGTGTGTATACTTTTTTAGAACAATGTTTGGTTCTGTTTGTTGGGAATGGACATTGCGAATATTGAGTAGTTTAGTTTTTATGATGAATTGTATGTCTTGAATTGTGTTGTTTCTTGACAGTAGTGTAAAGAATTATTATTATTTACAGGGAATATTAAATGTTGAATACTTCGAAACAACATTGTTGGATAGAGAATTGTTTTGTGGTTATTTTTGTGTCAAGAAAATCTAATTTTGATGGATAGTTTTTTTTCTACGAGTAGTTTTCTTACGCGTTGTTGTTGCGCCTGCCGTGCATTTCGAAAATTCGTTTTTTCTAAATTTTCGAAAAAACGGTAAGAGCAAAAAAATGAATGTTTATATATTTGAAAAGCACAAAAATAGCGCAATATTTTGTGTATAAAAAAATTGTTTTGGCTAATTGGCTTTGCCAGCTTAACATTAAGCCAGCTAAGCCACCAATTTTTGGAAAAACCGTTGGAGCAAAAAAATTAATTTTTGGATATTTGGAAAGCACAAAAATAGCACAAAATTCTGGGTATAGAGAAAATGTGTTTTTTGAAAATGTGTTTGTCTAATAAGTACTAAACTACTCGACAAATTGCATTGTCCTTTTCCAAGAATAACAATGAAATATTTTTCTAATAAGCTACACCAACTGATTTTTTTGCTCTTACTGTTTTTTGGAAAATTAAACTCAACCTCGCATGTGTGCACCGGAATGGCACACTCTGGCGAATAACAAAGACACTATTCCAAGCCAAAATATACTTCAGAATATAAGTTCCTTTACAAAGCATCAACAACAATACAATGCACTACGGAAGAGTATTGTTTCCAAGATTTTGACTTCTGATACTGTCCCTAAAAAAATTATAATTCATTACACTGACAATTGTGAGAGTCAATGAACCCACGGATGAAAGCACAAAAATCCCCTTTGAAATGGAAAAAAAAGTTATTGTAAATCCGTGAGAAATCTTTTTCGTACACCGTGGATAAATTTAAATCGTAGAAGTTTAGTGTCTTGAACGGAATCAACGTACGAAGATGGACAGCTCGATCGCAGCTGAAAATAATATTCAAGTATATTAGCTTTGATTATCTTCAAGACTGGACACAGACGTACAGTCACTGGCACTGTCAAAAATAAACTCAATTTCGCGAGTTGTTAGCGATATTTTTCGACGAGCCATTTTTACTTCAAAAAGCACACGACCCAAGCGCAATCAGAAACTCTTACACTTAGCAGAATACGATTGCAATCTCCCATGAGAAGCGTGGGCCGAGTCGGGTTTGTTATGATTGTGGTGTGTGACGGGAGATAGTACACAGTGAAGCGCTACATGTAAGTACAAGACCCTACAGAAGAAGGCGCTCTAACAAAAGAGAAGCTTTGATAGGCGAGAGATATTTATGTGGAACCACGTCGTTGGTTTATGCCAATACAATAAAATAATAGGACATTGCAAATAATACAATGCAATATATAACAAAATATAAAAACAATATATTTATTGCACTGATGTAAACTTGATTTTACCTTATTATTATCTGATACTGTAGAAAACTTATCTTTCTGGGACAATTTTTTATTACATACGAAGTTAAAATAAAATATTATGGAACAAATTTGTGGAAGTTATGTGTATATGCCATATATACCCCAAATTCCATTATAAACTGCAAACAGATATCATCTCTTCTGTTCTTACTGTGTTATGTTGTATTATTATTTTGTTGTCGTTTAAGCGGCGTCGCTCTACGAAGGTTTGCTAGCGTTCAACGGTCTCCTATGTTTCTGGAATTGCGGCGCACTGTATACTGTTACCTCTTCGCGCCTCAAGACAGTCCTCCATCTACACATCCCTGCCGGATGACGTAGGCCGGAGCTCCAAACGTGAGAATCGCCGCGCCGCTGCTTGTCACCCGTCAACAAGCGATAGATAAGAGCCGTCGTGCGCCTCTGGAGGTCAAACGAAAAAGATCCCATTGGTACGGCAGGGTTGAAATGCTCTGGGAAAACTTTTTCCCATTAGTATTTAAAAGGTTAATGAAACCATTATTTCAACCAGCATGAACTACAATTAGTATAACTGATACACTTATTTTGCCGTTAAGCCAATTACATCATTATGCTGTCAGCACTTTAAATACAAAGCTGTTGTCAATCCACGTTTAGTCAATATACACTATTTCACGGCCTTCTTCCCTTAACTTCCTCATTTGGATGAGATATCTTGTTCTCCAATATACAATGTCTGCTCTCTCGACCAACACTTTTCGTTTTGAATTACACCTCCACCTGAATCCCATCTGTTTCATCAATATCGAAAGTGACTTTTCTCCCCAAGGAAAATTGATCTTTTCTTGATTATGGGCAGCGTTTTGGATACCGTGGGCACTTGTTTTTCACGGACGTAAAAATCAGAGAACATTTCTGATTACACATAAAATTAAACTCATCGATTATCACGGCATTGTGACAAGTCACTGTCCTTTTCTCACCAGGCAAAATAGTCGCCTGCCAGCACTTATTTCATTCGGTGTAACATTTCCTTTACGAATTGTTTTAACTCTAGTTACTCCAACACCACAGTATGCTGCTGCTCTTTCTGTGCCTTTTGTCATAGTACCTAGTACATGATTTTGTCTCCTTATCACCTGCCTCAATTACACTCGCTATGATCTCCCGACCTTCACTGTGAATTGTCGAATTCGATTTCGAATTCGATTTTGATTTCGATTTTGAAGGATATTCTTGCTCGGAATAGTGTTTCTGTCATTCGGCGGAGTGCAGCATTCCGGTTCACGCATACGTGGTTTACATCAATTTTCCAAAAAAGGTGAGAGCAAAAAAATTATTGTTGGTGTTGTTTATTAGAACAATACTTCGTTTCTATTCTCGGAAAATTAAAATGCAATTTGTGAAGTAGTTTAGTATTTATTAGGATTTATGTGCTTCCATCCACGGGTTTTTCGATTCTCAGTGTAATGAGGATTTTTTTATGGATAGTATCGGAAGTCAAAATCTTGAAAACTATACTGTTGCGTAGCGCATTACATTAATGTTGATGCTTTGCAAAGCATTTAAATTTTGAAGTATATTTTGGCTTGGAATAGTGTCTTTGTTATTCGGCAGGGTGCGCCATTCCTGTTCACACGTACGTGGTTGAGGTTGATTTTTACTTTCCCGTATACGTACGTATACACGAAGTGATATACGTGGTATAGGGAAGGTTACGTAATGCTGCGCGAAAAAGTGGCCAATTTTCGGCGGAAAAAAATTAATTGCCGGGCCGTGAAAACGAAAAAGTGGATAAAACCAATTGCTAAATTAAGAAAAAAAATCATCTAACACGTGGTGTAGCCAGAAACCCTGTTTTCTAGGTCCTTGATACCGAAAACCCAATTGAAAGGAACACGTCCGTCTGTGAACACTGCTAGCGACTAAACCAAACGTACGATTTCTTCCAAAATGGATATTCCCCGGTCGATCTGATTCTAGTCAACGCTTTGAGATTTTGAAAAAGATTCTGCAAAATTTGGGGGTACTTTACACCTAGCCTCCCGGACATTTTCAAAATTTTCTCAAAAAAGACTCCAAATTTTTTCTTTAAATTTATTGTATGAATAGAGTAAAATACACTTATTAACGTGGCGTAGGTCTGATTTTCACGTATAACTCTGAATTTTCGAAAATTGTGAAAGTTGGAATTTTTTTTCGGCGTCTTTCTCCAACTACAAAATTGAAGATAGAGATTTTTTCTTCAATTGAAATTTGTTCTGCATATTGAGTTCTTTAATAAAGATCATGTAAATGTTTTTCAAAATGTTAGTAGTTTTCGTGCAATATTGCGTGTAATATGTGCTATTTTAAAAAAATACAAAAACAAGATTTTCTCAAAAACGGCTCCAAGTTTATTCTTTAAACTTTTGGTAGGGATAATGCTAAATGTACATTATCAGATGACATAAAAGCCATATTGCTCTATAGGTTGGTTTTTTCAAAAATTACAAAAATGTAAATTTTTTCACATGTTTCTCACGTCGATAATATTTACATTAGCAGCGATTTTTTCACTTTATTATATTTACGAGTACATGTGATTTAAATAATGTCAAGTAAAGTTTCTCGAAAACATAACAGTTTTCTGTGAAAAGCAGCTCAAAATTTCCCATTTTCAGAAACCCTCAAACGCCATTTTCTCATATATGGCTGAAAATTGTTTCTTCAAACTTTTGTAACGGATAGTGCTAATTACACTCTTTAGTATAGCGTAAAGTTTATTTTGAGTTATTTTTTTGTTTTTTCAAAAATTACATAATTGTAATTTTTTTTAAAGATCTTTCACATCTTTAATAAGCACATTACCAGCAATTTGTAAAGATTATTATATTTGTGAGTTTACGTGCTTCAAATAACTTCAAATAAAGTATTTTAAAACTCAAACATTTTCTATGAAACTGAGCTTCAAATTTCGCCTTTTTAGTAGCGCTAAAACGCCATTTTCTCTTAAACGGCCCATAATTTTTAAAAGAAAATTGCCATTTATGACTAGGTTTTTGTGTTCTTTAAAATTCTAAAATTAATGTTTCCGTACTACCAAAAGGAAACCAAAAAATAAGAAAATGACAGAAAAATGTACTTTTGGCGGTGGTAGATGACAGCAGGCGAGAAAAAATTTGTGGCAATTCGGAATAGCTAGCGAAGACCCAAGGAAATAGAAAACTAATACATGAAAGTCTGTGCTGTTCTGTAGAACCACTAGTTCAAAAGACTGTAAGACCAAAAAATAATTGTTGGTGTTGTTTATTAGAACAATATTTCATTGTTATTCTTGGAAAAGGACAATGCAATTTGTCGAGTAGTTTAGTACTTATTAGGACGTGTGTGCCTCCTTCAGTCGTCTTTGTTATCCCGCACTGTGCGCCATTCCGGTGCACACATACGAGGTTGAGTTTAATTTTCCAAAAAACGGTAAGAGCAAAAAAATCATTGTTGGTGTGGTTTATTAGAACACTATTTCATTGTTATTCTTGGAAAAGGACAATGCAATTTGTCAAGTACTTTAGTATTTATTAAAACATGTGTGCCCCTTTCTGTCGTCTTTGTTATTCCGCGGTGTGCGCCATTCCAGTGTACACATGCGAGGTAGAATTTAATTTTCCAAAAAACAGTGAGAACAAAAAAAAACATTGTTGGAGTGGTTTCTCAGAATAGCATTTCATTCTTACTGTTGGAAAAGGACATTTCAATTTGTGGAATAGTTAAGTTTTTATTGGGATTTGTGTGCCTCTTTCCGTCGTTTTTTTATTTTATTTTTTTAGTGTCATTTATATTTTTTATGGATAGTACTGGAAGTCAAAGATTTGAAAACAATACTGTTGCGTAGTATTGTTGTTGATGCTGTGTTAATATATTTTAATTCTGAATGATATTATTTTCGAAGATTGTTTTTGTTCTTGACGGAGTTTTTTGACGGAGTTGACATACGTGTCGTTTTGTTCAATTTTTGAAAAAACGGTTAGAGCAAAAAATCAGTGTAAGTGTAGTTTATTAGAATGAAGTTTGATTTTGATTGTTGGGGAAGGACAATGGGAAGTGTTGTGTAGTTCAGTATTTAGTAGGATTGATGTGCCTCCATCGGTGATTTCGTTACCCAGTTAAAAATATACAATTTTTTCATCGATAGTATCGGAAATCAAAAATTTAAAAACAATATTTTTGTATAGTGTATTGTATTGTGGTTGATGTTATCTGAGGATAATTTGGTTTTGAATTAGAGTTTTGCCTTGATGAGTGATTTTCTTATCCTGCGGGAGTGCGTTGTTCCAGGTGACTCATGGAGTGGTTTTGTTGAATTTTGCAAAAAACGGTGAGAGCAAAAAAAATCAGTGTTGGTGTACGTTTTTAGAACAATGTTTGGTTCTGTTTGTTGGGAAAGGACATTGCGAAATATTGAGTAGTTTAATATTTACGGGGAATATTAAATGTTGAATATTTCGAAATAACATTGTTTGATAGAGAATTGTTTTGTGATTATTTTTGTTTCAATAAAGTCTACTTTTTCTGGATAGTTTTTTTTTTCTACGAGTAGTTTTCTTATGCGTTGTTGTTGTGCCTGCCGGGGATTTCGAAAATTGTTTTTTTCTAAATTTTCGAAAAACGGTAAGACCAAAAAAATGAATGTTTATATATTTGAAAAGCACAAAAATAGCAGAATATTTTGTATATAAATAAAATTTGTTTTGGCTAATTGGCTTTGCCAATTATGTTGATGAGAGGAAAGGGAAAATGGAGAAAGAAGTAAAAAGAGTCAATGGGGGAAAAGACTGAGGGAAGAAGAGAGACAGGAGAATAAGAGTGGGGAGAAAGAGAGGAATATTTCTTCAATTATTTCTTCTGCGACAGCAACGCGCGGGTACCAGCTAGTTTGAAATAAAATGAAATGTATGAAACTTTTGGAACCACCTGCCCTTTCATCGGATATGAAAAGTGCCAACGAATTTCGGGCCACTATGCTATTCGAGTAGAAGAGACTCCTTCCGAATATTTTTATAAATGTTTTAATTTTATAATATTTAATTTATATAAATATAATATAAATTAATAATATAATATTTTATATAAACTTTAATAATTTATGTAAGTTAAATTTTATATGAATTTAATTTATATAATATTATTTTAATAATCGTTTAATTTATATAAAATATTTTTATTTAAGTATATAAATATGTAATTTGTATATAAAGTTATTTTTATTTATTAAAATTATTTAATTTACATAAAAAGCTAATAATCGTTCGGAAAAATATCCCGAAAATTCATAAACATCTCCAAAATGTTCGTAAATTTTCACGGAATGGAAGAACGTTCAACTAAGCAGAATTTAATATCGTTTAACGTATTAAATTTTACTTTATGGTTATTTAACACTATAAATAAATATTACACTTTTTAACACTTTTTTACATGGTTGCAGTTTCCTGTGCTGAAATCTATTTTTTATTTTGTTTAACTGGAAATAACCATTTAACGTTTCTCGCTTCAAAGCAGAAATTCATTTTTGACCTTAAGATGCTAGTTTTACTTTTCTGATTTCTAGGAACGATAGGGGAAATTTAAAAAAGCTTACTCTTCTGTCTACCGTCCCTTTTTCCCCATTTCAATACCGCACACAACTCGGTTATCGTGAAATAACCTTATTTTTTAGATAAAAATAATATCTCAATGCGGGTGTACCTAAACAAAACAAAAACATATTAAAACCATTATAGGCATAGGAAAACCTCGAACGAAGAATGGCCGCGACGTTTTAAAAGAAAATCGACATCTTTGTCGTGTTTTGCCGAAAGCTCACGGCTTGTATGCTGCGATTTTTCAAACTCTGCCCTTCAAGTCCCTATGGCCAAGATCTTTGGGTTTGAAAATACCCGAGGCACTCAGAGATTTCGGGACCCCTAATTCTTAGTTCAACAAATTCTGGCGATCATAAGTTATTAAAAATTGAATATTACACAGTTAATAAGCATTTTGATTCCTCTTTTTAAGGTAAGGAAGGATTTGTAAAAAAATTAGATAAACGGAATTAAATAGTATCTTTAATCTCTGGATTTTCTATAGTAATATTTTACTAATAACTGTAACAATAGTAACATAATAAAATATGATTAAAAAACAACACAAGTAATATTTACATAATAAGATCTAAGTAAAAAACAAACTAAGTATTTGTCAATGGTACTTTACGTAGTTTCGCACGCTAGTTCAGTTTTGTTTTATATTTTTTATTATCTGTGGGGACCCTTTGATCATGAAGGCCCTGAGGCACGAACCTCGTCTGCCTGTGCCTAAAGATGGCCCTGGCCACGATGGAATATCACATGGCATTTTGCGTCATTCTCCATCATGCCGGAAGAAGTCGCATGATCACAAGCACTGCTTGATACGGTCGCGGTCTTGCGATATCTGGCTGCACAACTGAGAACGTCGCGAAATACTGTTAGAAAAATCATAGTATAGGAGCCTGCCGCTTGCCACCCTGCGGCGACGGTGCTGCGCAAAAGGTCATGTGTTCTGGACATCTCTAGCCAATTTCAACCTTAATGCCTATTTGTGCCTATTTTACTTTTAAAAACCTAAAATGAGACTAATTTGCCTAATTCCTTTTGTCTGTGGCCATTTTAAAACTTTTTCTTCTGTGTCGGCACAACAGACAAGGGTGATAATTTTAAGTTGCATACTCCGTAAGAAAGCGAGGAAAGAATATACAACACAAGGATCTTGCAATAAATATTCCCATGACATTACCCCCTGACTTCGTGGAAAAATCTGCCTCTCCTTCTAAGATAAACAATTGAATTTCCGCGAAAGAAAATTAATCTTGACCGATAAGAGACATTCATTTTCTCTTGAAAATTTGGTCTCAAAATTAGTATTTTATTGTGGGGCAAAATACAGTAGGAATGAACTGTATGCCAACTAGATGTCAAATAATTAAACTTGTTCATAAATAGTATTATCTCAAAATATACAATATTTAATTCTGTATAATATTAATTGACGTTTTTACCTTTGCTATATATAAAGTTGTAAAAATGTGTAGTATGTGTGAAGTTTCCTTTTTTTATTTCTGCCTATTTTACCATTTAAAAAGCTTAACTCATGTACTGAAAGAACATATTTTAGGCACCTACAACACATATTTTAAAAGCTAAAAATCCGCGCTCTACTTATGACACAAGTGACATTTTTCTATTCCACTCATGAAATTAAAACCACTAGCGTTTAACTATACATATAAAATGCCCCAATCGGGGCGGCGTGTCGAATTTTTTTTACTTTCCCGTATACGTACGTAGTATATACGGAGTAATATAGGTAGTACAGGGAAAGTTATGTAATGCTGCATGAAAAAATGGCGAATTTTCGGCAGAAACAAATTCGTTGCCGGGCCGTCATAACGCAAAAGTTGATAAATCCAGTTGCAGAATAAAAAAAAATCCCCTATCACGTAGTGTAGCATAAATCCCTGTTATGTGGCTCCTTGATACCGAAAAACCAATTGAAAGTAAAACGTCCGTCCGTCCCGTCCCGTCACGTCACGTCCCAAATTGAAGAAGCCCTTGTCGAACTTGCTCAAGTCGAAGCTTTGAAATTTTGAAAAACTTGGGGTACTTTACATGAAGCCCCCCCCGGAAATTTTAAAAATTTTCTGAAAAACGGCTCCAAATTTTTTCTTTAAATTTCTTGTAATAATTGAGTAAAATACACTTATAAAAGAGGCATACGTCCGATTTTCACCGTCAACACTGAATTTTCGAAAATTGCAAAAGTTTTAATTTCTTTCGGCCTCTTTCTACAAGTACAAAATTGAAGATAGAGATATTTCCTTCAAATGAAACTCTTTCTCCATAGTAAGTTCTTCATGTACATTTTTTTTTATGTTAGTAGTTTTCGCGTAATATTGCGTGCAATATGTGCAATTTTAAAAATTACTAAAACAAGATTTTCTAAAAAAACGGCTCTACATTTTTTCTTTAAACTTTTGGTAGGGATAGTGTCTAATGTACTCCATGGGACGACGTAAACGTCATGTTGCTCTATTCTTTTGTTTTCAAAAATTACAAAACTGAGTTTTTTTGACATGTCTGTCTCGTCGTTACATTAGCGGCGATTTGTTCACATTATTATATTTACGCGAACATGTGCTTTAAATAATGTCATTCTCGAGGACTCAACCGTTTTCTGTGAAAACTAGCTCAAACTTCCGCATTTTCAGAAACGCTTCAGAAACCATTTTCTGAAAAATGGCTTCACATTTTTATTCAAACTTTTCGAACAGAGAGTGGCGAACAGATAGTGCACTCATTAATGTGACGAAACGTTTATTTTGAGGTATATTTTTGTTTTTGCAAAAATTACACAAATGTGCATAATAACAGTGTGAGAGATTACTCAAAAAATTACATTTTCAGCAATTTGTAAACACAATTGTACAAAGTTTTTCGAAAACTCAAAAATTGTTTGTGAAAAAGAGCTTCAAATTTCGCATTTACAGTAGTTTTCTTAAACACAATATTCTTAAAAACGGCTCCAAATGTTTCAAAGAACATTTCAAAGAACATGTCATTTGGGTCAAGGTTTTACTGTTCTTTAATATTCTTAAAATAAGATTTCCGTACTACTATTAAAATTAATTAACGAAATTAACGAAAAATTAATTAATTAATCTGCTTGGTTTGGGGTAGCTTTTCGGTTTTCCCCCATCCTCTTCCCCAGCTGATAGCTATCGGCGCCTAAAATGCAATTTCCGCCCATATTTTCTCGATTTTTCTCTGCCCTTGAAAAAACGTTGTTTGAGAGTTCCTGAAAATGCGCAATTTTGACCTCTTTTTCACAGACAATTTTCCAGTTTTTGAGAAACGTAATAAAAAATTTAAAGAACTTCCACACATAAATGCAATAAAGTACAAAAAACGGAATGTAAATATTAACATGAGGGTTATGTGAAAAAGATTACAATCGTGTAATGTTTGGAATATCAAATAAGTACATTTCATTAGTTTATGCCATGTTATTAAGTGAATTTAACACTATCCGTACGAAACAGTAATGAAAGTAGTGATGCTACAGAATGGCACGAACTTTCTCGAATTAGTTAGTTTCCTAATTTCTTTGGCCGGAGCTAGCTTTTCGGTCATGCTCCATCCTCTTGCCAGCTGCCATCATCGCCGTCTAACATCATTTTTTCTTTCCCGTATATGTACGTATATACGGAGTAATACACGTAGTATTGGGAAAGTTATGTAATGCTGCGGAAAATCGATTTCGAGATTTTAACGGAAATCTCGGAATCAGGACTAGATAACATAAATCTAGAACTAATAAAATATGGTGGCTTATTCTTGAAATTCAGGTACCTCCATCTCATAAACTTGTGCTGGCAGAAAAAAGATGTATCACATGATTGGAGAAAATAAAAAATAGTATCCCTCTTCAAAAAAGGAGCAAGAAACAATTGTAATAATTGTAGGGCAGACCTGCACAACGCCTGCTCCCGTGGGCATTCTGCACTTGCGAGCCGATCGCCAGCCCGTGGCAGCGCCGAAAGTGCAAGTAGTGGGGAGTAGGAAGCTTTGCGGGGAGGGGAGAAGTCTGACATAGCACAACGCGACGCGTAGATTGAATGCCTGGGCGTCTAATAATGATCCATGCTTCAAAATTAAATGCTCATTTGTTTAAATGGATTGTCTAGTATTTCAAGTTACCAGGGTCATAATTCACTGTTTACGTTCTGTGCACTACTGTATATCCACCTTTGTATCCACCACTATGTATTTTCATTTTCTAATTTTTTTAAAGAAAATAACATGCTCATTGTGACTCTTAAGCATTATTTTAAAGCAATAGCTTTAAAATATATGATTTTAAAGCAATAACTTTAAAATATATGCTTATATATATAAGAAAAAAATATTATTTAATTCTATCTTCAAATTGCAATTTAATAATTGATTGTTCACCAGGAATGTTATAATCTCCAAATCATAGAAAAATGAACAAAATCATGAGAGTAATCTCTCACATCAAGATCGACCTAAAAATATAATATGTGGCAATTCCAAAAAGGATAATGTTTAATAGCACATTTGTGACCATTTTCCCCATTATGAAACTGAATAAAAGAGATCAACGAGCAAACTTCTGTGACGATATGTTACGGACAATCATAAGATAATCTTGGGTATTGGTTAAATAGAATGCAAAGGGCTTTATATTTTTA
This sequence comes from Acheta domesticus, assembly GCA_031308135.1. Classification (NCBI taxonomy): domain Eukaryota; kingdom Metazoa; phylum Arthropoda; class Insecta; order Orthoptera; family Gryllidae; genus Acheta; species Acheta domesticus. Next base: position 54,317,609 of record JAHLJT010004567.1, read on the forward strand.
TACGATCTCGTAAACGACTCTACACTCTTGTTAGAAATTAGAACAGAAAATAATCATGATTTTTTTAAGAACAATATGTTTCTGCTTTGAGAATACCGTCTTATTCAATTAGTTAATAAAAAATAGTTTATTGCTTTCACCATCAAACAAAAACAATTCAGTATCAAAATTTTGCGTTTAGCACAACACTAAATTTGTGATTACATCGTAGCAAAGGGAATTACATTATAAACCCTACAAGCAATTATAATACTTGGTGACGAAATCTAATATGTACAATACGTTGTAGTTTCATATTTCGCGCTGTCATATACCGAGAACAAACATTTGCAATATAATACAAAAGACAATATTACTTTAACTTTCTTGCCGATTGCTCTTTAAATTTACGCGCTATCTTTCGAATTGCGCCTTCTGATTGGTGGTCTCCACTCCTAGATTGGGTTCTCATCCCCACCCTTCATCGATTTTCTCATTTGCACCCGCGTTGCCCGCACGCAGCTCCTGAGGTCGGTGAAAGTGCAAAATGCTGTGCAGGTCTGTTTTAGGGGAATAAATCTTTTAAACGTAGGATACAAAATATATACTAAAATTCTCAACAACAGATTAAAAACTTTAGCAGATGCCCTTCTATCAGAAGATCAGCGTGGATTCCGGAAAGGCAGATCATGCACTGATAATGTATTTATTTTAAAACAAATTTTAGAGAAAAGAAAAGAATTTAATTAGAGGACATATATAGCTTTTGTTGACTACGAAAAAGCATTTGACAGAGTAAACAGGAACCAACTATGGACAATATTAGAAAATGAAGGATATCCCAACCATTTAATAGAAATATTTAAATGTTGCTGTTTGCGATGGTGTAGCGGTTAGCGTAACGGACTGCTGTACCCAAATTCAAATCGGGTTCAAACCCGATCGAAGCCGTGGATTTTTAAGGGCGAAACAATCTTTCGGTTCGCCTTCGGGGGGGAAGTAAAGCCGGCTGTCCATTGTTAGTAGATTTACTTGCTTGTAAAAGATCCTCAAGCCTAAATGTAGCCTCTGAGCTAAAATCGCCTGTTTCGTCGCCCGAGATAATACCTTCTTTCTCTTAGAGGACATGTATGGCTTTGTTGACTACGAAAAAGCATTTGACAGAATAAACAAGAACCAACTAAGGACAATATTACAAAATGAAGGATATCCCAACCATTTAATAGAAATACTTAAAAGTCTTGGTGAAAGGAGTGGCGTGGTCAGACGGAAGAGCAGGCTTCATGGCCTGAGTCCCGCCACGTAAAATAAGGCATGATTCAATTTCAAAAGTCTGAATAGGAACAACAAATACCATAGACCTAGGACACAAGCTCTCTGAAGAGATTATAGTGAACCAAGGAGTACGCCAATGCTGCAGATTATCGCCAACCCTGTTTAATATATACATAGATAACATGATTAAAAACTGGAAAACAAAAATAAAACCTGGTATAAGATTTGGCTGTGATAAATTTATTAATACTCTGCTGTCTCTATACTACTCTGATACTGTGCTACTCTGATGACGAAATAATCTTACAAGAAAACGAAGATGACCTTCAGAAATCATTGCACCTCTTAAATGAAATAAGTAAAGAATGTAATTTAAAATATCGTCAAAGAAAACTAAAGTTATGGCCTGGCATGGAAAATATCCTCTCAGAATTAAAATAGCTCTTAAAGGAAACCCTGTGGAACATGTTTCAAACTTTTTATACCTTGGTTGGAAATATCTTTTAGCGATGACGACGATGTGAAAGCTTCATAGATTTCAGTTTATGTGCGGAACAATAAGACAAACACTAAGGAATAGGGTAAAAGAAGAAACTATAATTAAATTTTACAAAACAGTGGTGGTACCAGTAATCATGTATGGGAGTGAGACATGGGTAACAAAGAATAGCTACATAAACGCAATACAAAGTTCCGAAAAGAGGTTCTTAAGAGTTGTTAATCAAACAACTTTACTAGATAAAATCAGGAACCACGACATCACAAATTAACTTAAGATATTTTCACTTAATGAAAAAATAATAGAAAGTAAAATAAAGTGAAAAGAGCATGTGCTGAGGATGGAAGACAACCGCCATCCAAAGTAGGCTTTGCTCTAAACAGTGAGGGAAAGAAGAGATCCAGGAAGGACAAGAAAGCGATGGTGTGATTTGAGGTCGGAACAAGCAATTTGCCTAATCCATAAAGAGGAAGTAAGTCAAGATTTTCTAAAAACAGCCCCAAATTTTTCTCTAAACTTTTGGCAGGGATTCTTCTAAATGTACTCTACGAGATGAAATAATTGCGATATTGCTCTATTTTTTTTGTTTTTGACAAAATTGCTAAAATGTAATTTTTTTGTCTCTCACGTCGGTAATATTGGCGGCTATTTGTTCACATTACTATATTTTTTAATTTTATTTATTTGGTCAAAAAGCAGTAAAAACTGTATATGACGTATGGGGAAAGAGATTATCTGCCCACATTTTCTTGAGGCCCAGAATTAAAAAAAAACAAAAAAAAAACGCGAGATTAGCAACATTGAAAAACTAGATATAGAAACAGCGTATAGAAAAAAAAATTCGTTCCCAAGTTATTTACGAGTACATGAGCTTTAAACAATGCCAAGTAGAGTTTCTCGAGAACTCAACCGTTTTCTGTGAAAACGAGCTCAAAATTTTGCATTTTCAGAAACGCTTAAACGCCATTTTCTCAAATATGGTTCCAAATTTTTTCTTCACACTTTTGAAACGGATAATGCTAATTGCACTCTTTAATTCGACGCAAACTTCATTTTAGTTTTTTTTTTCGGTTTTTCAAAAATTACACAAATGTAATTTTATATGCACATTTCCAGCAATTTGTAAACACTATTGTATTTGTAAGTTAAAGAGCTTTAAATGACTTCTAATGAACCGTTTCGAAAACTCAAAACTTTTCTGTCAAAAAGTGCTTCAACTTTCGCATTTTTACTAGCGCTTAAACGCCATTCTCTTAAAAACAGCTTCATATTAGATTAAATTTATTTAAACTGCAATTGGGCATAACCCGGTGGCAGCTAATTACAAAAACATAAATATACACAGCCTTTCAGTAATATAGAACACTAATACCAATAGTAATAATAATAATAATAATAACAACAACAACAATAAGAATAAGGTAATATAACTAGCAAGTTATATACTAATTGTAG